>OX439133.1:10873235-11268235 GCA_949318235.1 Ecdyonurus torrentis | reverse complement strand
AAAGTTTAAAAACCGGTAGATTTTCTTGAAACTTCGTGTTTTTACAGTTAATGAACTGATAAAGAAGATTCATTAATAAAAAAATAGCATTTCCATTTTTTTATAATTTTTTTTATTCACTCTGGAATATGTTCACTTTTTAGTACTATTAGAATTTTTTACATCGATGGCAGTTGGTACACCTGGAAATTTTTGATGAGGATGAGGAAAACTTCATTTCGGTAAAGAAAACTGGTTTACAATACGTATAATAAAATAAAGAAAACTATATCCGTATAATTGCATGCAATGCACTTTTATAGTTTTACATTACATCATATTGTGCATACTGCAGTGCTGAATAATTAAACATCAAGTGTCCTTGAACTTCGCCGCATAAAAAAAAAAGACAGATGTCAAAGGCAAATATCATAAAATCAATACATAATATTATAATTGATATAGAAATACATCATCCTTCTATATTTTGAAATACTTATATAAAAAATTATGTATAAATAGGTCAATAAACATAAATATTTACCATTTTATTATTTACAAAACAATGAAGTTTTCTTTTTCCGGGGAGGGGGGAAAGATGCGATTTTTAAACTGACATTTTTAAATATTTTATACAAAATTTAAATAAAATTATTATTAAATATTATAGTATAGATATTAATAGGTTATTTTAACACTTACCAAATAAAATAATTACTGTAGAATGGATGAAAAACACAAAACTTCACTGTTGCTAACGAACTGTTTTTTCATTATGGCGTGAACAGCTGGTAATAGACTCGCTAGCCAGCTACAAACAAAATCACCGGGCGAGGCTGGAAGTTAAGAGCGAGTTTCACGATCTTTCCCCGGGATTTGTCTAGAAGTTTAAAAATGAAGCTGCACCCTTTTTTTTTCCTCTGCATAAAAATGACGAATGTTCTTTTGTACAAATTTTATATTTTACCAGTTAATTACTTATTATTACAGTAAAAAATCGTCTGAATGAAGACAATTATTAATTAAGCTATAAGGTAAAATGGTATTAACAAAAGGGAAAAATTATAATAAAATAAAAATACAAAATATTTTTGTAAAAATGTTCATGTAATTTTTTTTTTTTTTTAATTTCATTTTTATTAAATTTGTTTCATACGTTTTTCTCCATATAATTATCATCACAAACATTTTATAATATATATATTTCATATTATATACAATAATAATATTGGCATTAAAATTTTGTTTTTGTGCCTTTTTTTTAATATAATAATAATATACTTCAAAAACTTGAGCTTTTAAAAGTACATTTTACAATTTTTTTTTAGTATTTTCTTTATTTTTATCTCTTTTTTCACTGAAAAATAACAGACATGTTTTATTTTTTTGTAAAAATAATATGGTATAATTTTTTGTGCTTGTTATATGATTGTAGAAAAGTACACACATTTTTCTTTTAACAGAAGTTGTTAAATTTGATAAGCATAATTATTTTGAAATAATTAAAATACGTGTCGGTGCAATCAAAGTACAGGTTAAGTTAAACACTTTCTTTGTTAGGCACAACCAATAATATACTACTAAAAATTTTCATCTAGTCAATTGTGATATAAAATTGTATTCTAGTGTTTCATACAATACATTCAATAATTCGCCCATAGTTATTAGTTGTAGTGCATTCCCCTATCTTTTCTAGATTTTTATTTTTCAATGAGGAAAACCACATAATTTTTTTTAGGGAGTATAGTGTTATTTCATACTCTAAAAGAAGAAATTGTCCCTGAATCGATTGATATGCGAATTTCTAATTTTTGAGTAAATGATGTATCTTTATAACTAACTTTTGAAAATCGGAAAATGATAGTTGGTAACTTATGCATATCGTTGGGTTAGAAAACAAACTGTTTATCTACAAAAGCAGCAAAGTATAATGTTTTGCGCCTTATTGCTTTTGTAGATAGATTTGTGCTCTAGCCTGATGATATGTGCATAGGAAAAAGCTACCACCTAAGATGTAATTTTTAGATTTAAAAGAAGAATTAACAATCCTAAATGAACTAAAAAAAAAAATTAGAAATTCGTGTATCTATTGATTCAAGAGGATTTCTTATTTTAGAATATCCAATAAAATTACCCCCTAAATATTTTTAAAGTCTTCCTCATTGTCTAATCTTACTACTATAGTGATAAACCAGCATAAAGCCCTAGTCAATGCCAATGAAGTCAATGTCAATGATTTTCTATCCTTTTAACATTTCAAAACCAATAGCACGTTTTTTAAGAGAACTGCAGCAAGGAGATCAAAAAAATTTATACGAGGGATACTAGACACACATTTTCATGTCGTGTTTAAAACACCATACAACAATGATGTCTTTTATTTTACAAATTAAGAGAAGGGAGTTGCAAAAAATAACATGAATTTGTCATAAAAACTATAGGAAAAGGAATATTTAAAAAATGCGACTTTTGCAAACAGCTCGGTGAAACAAAAATTGCGCAAATTGCATTATATACTTTAATTATTTAGCACTCTCTTGCATAAGCCAAAGTGAAAATTAGAATTAGTTATAGAGATCCCATTTCTTTTAAAAGGCCATGTTGTTAGGCCTAAAGTAAGCTAATAAAAAAAAAAAAAAAAAAAAAAAATGACATTTCTTAGATAGAAACACCCGATTTTTTTTTTTAAATGATAGCCATTTTCTACAACCATTTTTATTATATAAAAAAACATAATTTTTTGTGTCATTAATGCCTGTTATAAAATAATAGTTTCTTAAAAACGGACAGAGAAATCCAAGTATGATATATATTTTTTTTCATTTTATAATGATATTGATATATTTTTTATATATATAATTATACTCTTTTATTAATAAAAGCTAGGCATTTCCTATATTATAATTATGAATATATTAAGATATTTTTATTTATTATTTACAAGCAATATAACAATCTGTTTTGTTTTTTCAAAAAACTTTTCGATTTTGATAAAATGCTGATCATTTGTGTTTTAAAAATAAAAATTGTATGTAAATTTTGTTGATATATTATATAAATATATAAATGCTTTCTTTTTAAAAAAAATGCATAATGTGTCATTATTTAAAATTAAATAAAATTATAATAATAATTATGAATTAATTATAAAACTTTTTTTTCTGTGGACAAGTTCTTTTAATTAGAGCATGTGTACTAGCATTAATTTTAAAAATTATACTAATTACTAATTAGGGTCTAGTTTTTTTTTTAATTATTATATATTCTGAAAAGTGTGTTACTTTTAATTAACAGTTTTTTTTTTTTTGAAAAGTCAACAAATATTTTCATTGCATCAAACCATCAAGTTACTACAAAAAATGAATGAATTCTCTTATGTGACTGCAACTTGAAAAAATAATAATAATAATAACAATAATAATAAAAGAGGAAATTTTAACCATTTTTTAAGAGTTTTAAATGTTCTTATTGTTGTTTTTATTTTTATTTTATTTATTTATTATTATTATTTTTTATATGTATAGGTATATATATATTTAGTTTTCAAGAAGTGTTTAAAAATTGACATTTTTTTTTAAGTAAAGCTATTTTCAAAATATATAATAATTTTTTATTTTTAAATCAGCATTATATACAAAATCTACTATTTCATTTTTTTTATATAGGTAATATTTACAATATTTAACACTTTTTTTTTCTGTAGTTTTTTTTTTATAAAACCTATCAATTTTTTATACATATTTTATAAGATATAAACAAAAATGCTATTTATAGGCCTATAATTTTATGTTACACGAAAAAAATTAACATGTTCTTCAGTTTTAGCAAATATAATATACAGAGGAGTAATTTAAATCTTATTGTTTGTTTTCATTTTATTATTATGGCTGATTATATAGGAACTTAAATATTATTTTTAAATAAAGTATCATGACCAAAAATGTAAAAAAAAAAAATAAAAAAAAAAAAACTTTCAGCAGTGGGAAAAAAAATCACACAAAACAAATTCACAACACTATTATAACAGATTGCCAATACAAAACTTAAATAATGGTCATGAAACTTTAATAAGTACTATTATGAATAATAAAAAAAAAAAAAAAAAAAAAAAAAAAAAAAAAAAAAAAAAAACGCTAAAATTAATGGCAAAAACTGATTTAAGATTTTGATTTTTAAAAAAGAAAAGCAAGAAATATGCATAGCATACTTAAACAAAATATTACTTTCATTATGAATATTTAAAACACAAAAAATCAATTTTTAATATTACCTAATATATTAATCCTGCAGTCCTTATACAAAAAAATGTTATAATTATAATAAAATGTACCCATATATTTCATCAATTGTATTTCCCAATTTGATTGTTTCTTTACCAGGGGTGCTACGTTATAATGTCCACTTAACGTTGAAAAATAAAATCTCATATGATTGACGTTAAAATTTTGAATTTCTGCATTTCACGTCATTTACAATAATTTTTTTTCAAGGTCAAACTGACAAAGTATAGTCAAAATTTAGGATTTTGCTTGGTGTTCTATAATTAGGGTAGTTATAGGGTCGAGATAAAGGATTAGGTGTATTTTGATAAAAAATGTCCACATTCTTGTGGACATATGTTTCTACGGCCATATCACATTGAATACACCAGTTCTCATCCAACTTACAACAAAGTTACCTGTTCAACTCAGGTGAAGTCCTATCTTCTACAATATTAAACAAATGAGCATCCATGATGATGACTCATTAAAAAAAAACTAATGTTTTAAGAGCAACTTTCAGAAGTTATGTTCAAATCCACTTTCATTTCAATGCAAGCATAGTATAGGTGTGAACGTGATCAAAATTGCCAACAGTTGGCCTCAAAACCAGTTGTGTCTCTATTAGTCAATAGTTCATGGCATTAAAATATTATAGTAACTTTACTATTTAGTCTTAGCAAATATAAACTGAAAACATGCCAAAAACGAGTAGCAATTGGTCAAAACATCATAAAAACCAACCTTTAAATACCAATCACAACATTCTTCTTAATTATTTTCAATTTATTGTAGCCAGCACATAGGTAATCCAAGCAATACCCTAAAACATTGAATCTTCTCATTGACTGATAAAGAAACAACTGTTTTAAAGCCGATATAAGCAATTTAGCTTACATCCGTTTCTGTTTTGACGTACTGCGCATGCGAAGTACGTCGAAAGGGAAACGGACGTGAGTAAAGTCAGTTAAATTCGGCCTCAAAACAGTTTTTTCTTTTTCGGTCAATAAAATTTGGGTTTCATTTTTTTAATAGATTATTTACTGTAATTTTAATCATTAGGTCACCGGTATTGTTCCTTATTATTATTTAGTATTATCAATAGGGTACATAAAATCCTCGTCTGGACTAGAATTTGTATAGTGGAGATATAAACTTATTAATAACAGCAAATAAAAATCAAATAAAAAATATATTCAATGCATTTTTCATGGTTCAAAAATGCATCTCATTATTTATGTAACTTATAATATATACGTTTTTTTCTTGTGTAAACTAAATTATAAATAAAATAATTTTTATGGTTTACTCCTCTGTTTCTTGCTATAGTTATGGTAAATTAACATTAACAGTTAATTTTCATTTTTTTTTTTTTTTTTTTTTTCAATTTGCAAGATTACCTTGGTGACTTTGGACCCCTGGGTTAACTTAAAGACAAATTTTCTAAAAATCATTTACTTCCTAACTTTACTCATACAAATGTGGGAAAAAAAAAACTATTGTAAAGCTTGATTTTTGCACCATTTTTTAGTTTTTGTTTCATATTTTTACTTGTTTTAGTAAGGGAGTAAATAATTTTTTGAATATTTAGTCAAAGTCACCTTAAATAACTCAACTTTATGGTATGGCAAGATTTTGATGCCTACTTGATGTTAAAGCAAGGTATAATTTTGAACCAATCAGTGGTCTAATTGGAAGTCACGTGACCACAATGAACCCATCAGAATGCTGAAGCATTGTGGTTTGAATTTCACTTGTCTAAAATAGTCACAATCTTGTAATCTTGCAAATTATTTGCAACTATATAAATGTTGAATTTGCAGAAAAAAAAAAAAAAAAAACTTTACATACGATTCTCATATAATTGCATAATTAAGGACATATTTGAATCATTTTTAAAACAATCAGTTTCTCTTATATACAATAATTTTTCTTTTTTTCTTCTAGTTTTGTCATGAAAATATTAAATTTAATGTATTCTGAATTTAGGTTCTAGCATTTTTTTTTTTTGTACGTCAGATGAAAAGCAGTGACTTACTGTAAGATTCATTTTATAAGAAAGTAAGAGAAAAATGAACTTTACAGCAAATGTCAATGCTTTTTGAATCGAACATCCTTATTATTTTTTATTGCATATTATAAACAAGCTTCATTTTCTACTATATTGTGTAATTTTAATAATAATAAAGAAAAGGACAAAATTACCAGCAAGGGTCTTACCATAGTAGAAGTTCTAAGGCCTTTGCTGGTAATTCCATTCTTTTCATTATTATTATTATTGATGTTTTCGCGATGTTTTCATCCTTAAATTAATAATTATTGTGTAATTTATCATATTTTTTTCATAGCAATGTACCACTTGCAATAAGCAAGCTTTTTAAAATAATTTGTAATATTCTCAAATGCATTTCTTATGGGAAAATTGTTCTCGCTTACACATTGCAACAATTAAAAATATTTCATTGCAAGTGGTCCATTAATAAACAAATGAGGTAATAGGTATTGTTAAAACCATGTTGATGTTTTTGTTTGTTTGTTTTCTTCATACTTTTATACCATGCTATTGCAGGTAAAAGCAATTAGAGCATTCAAAATTTTAATTATAACCTGATATATGTGAAAAATAATACAGTAATAATAATAAAACAAAGTAAATAAAAATAAAATAAATGCATGAAAAATGAGCTTATTTCAAATATGCGATAAAAACAATGCTAGAGACCCATTTTCTAAAATACAGCTTACACATTTTTTTTTTTAATTTCCATAACATGTATATTTTTTAAAATAAACATCCCCCCCCCCCCCCTTTAAATTCCATGACAAAACTTTGATGATATATATATATATTTTTTTACAGATTATTAACAAAATAAAAAAACTATATAGTGAAGAAATATATAACAATAATTAAAACACCAGTGCTTATTATTATTATTCTTAAAATTCACACAGCACTCATTTTTTTTTTTGTTATTTTAAACAACAATTCATAATAAAATGTGCATTTTTAAAATTCTTTCAACCATCAGTGCATTAAACTTTAAGTGCTAGCAATCCAAAAATCTATTTATTTTTTGTTTATATTTATTTGTGTTTTCTTGTCTGATAAAAAAGTTGTTCTTTTTTTGGAAGAACTGATTTTATTACAAAACTTTTTTTTAATAGGATTTTTTTTTTATTGTAGTCTATACTTGAGATAATTATGTTTTAGCATCTTTTCTTTTCATTTGGCATTTTTTTTTAAGGGGTACTGAACAATGGCTTTTTTAATAGTGATCATTGTGCTCTTAAACCTCCCAAAAACGCGATCCCAAAATGTGAGTTATTTTCGGGCTAATAGCTAAAGCCGTTAGAGCCTACGTCACAGTTAAACTTGCTCTCATACTAGCTTGGCGCAAGCGTGAGTTAAGGCTCGCGCAGCCATCTTATTTTATTTAATATTGAATTAATTAAAAAAAATAAGCCACTGTGATTGGCTGAGAGTCAACTCTCAGCCAATCACAGCGGCTTATTTTTTAAAATTAAGCTAGTATTAAATAATATAAGACTGCTGAGCGGGCCTTTACTCTTATTTTTGCTCTTGCTACTTGATGTAATATTTTGTTTATGTAAATATGTTTTTAATGTCTATAGATGGATAATCATAATAGAGAGTTAAAAATAAGAGTAACTCTCACTCGCGTCAAGCTAGCGTGAGAGCAAGTTGTAGCTGTGAGGTAAGTTTGGGGTTGCTGTAATGGCTTTTGTTCTCAGCGCATTAATAATTAAAATTTTGAGATCACGTTTCTTGAAGGTTTAATAACATGATGATTAATATTAAAAAAGCAATCATTGAATAGCCCTTTAATGAACAAAGGAAGGCAACTTATAAACTATCTTTACTTAAACGTTCCTCATACCACTTCTGTTTTCGCATACTGCTCATGTGTAGTACCAGTACATTGAATTTGGAGTGGGTACAAGAAGTGGGTGGTCCATAGCTCTTAAATTGGATTTCTTTGCTCGTCAATTCGTTGTTGTTGTTTTGTTTTTTTTATATATAAAGATGCTAATAAAAGTTTAAAAAAATATTTTGAAAATAGTTGGTAGATATTAGAGCACGTTGAATTGAAAATTAATAAAACGCGAAAATTCTCTAATTTAAATAGTAAATTGGGACTAGGGATCAAATATTCTAGCTTGAGCTAGTTAAAAAGTAGACGTTAAAGGGATGGAGGTATTAGTGTCAAAATAAACTACGATGTGCCTAGCATCTCACGTTCTCACACTACGTCAAAGACACAACATTATAAAACAGCATCAGACTTACTCTTTGCCTTAGACCGGTTTCGTCCTTTACCTAGGACTCATCAGTAAGGCTCGGTAGGTAAAGTAGGTAAAGAGTCCTAGGTAAAGGACGAAACCGGTCTAAGGCAAAGAGTAAGTCTGATGCTGTTTTATAATGTTGTGTCTTTGACGTAGTGTGAGAACGTGAGATGCTAGGCACATCGTATTTTATTTTGACACTAATACCTCCATCCCTTTAATGTCTACTTTTTAACTAGCTCAAGCTAGAATATTTGATCCCTAGTCCCAATTTACTATTTAAATTAGAGAATTTTCGCGTTTTATTAATTTTCAATTCAACGTGCTCTAATATCTACCAACTATTTTCAAAATATTTTTTTAAACTTTTATTAATACTAACCGCGATGGTTTTTTCCTAATACGCATATAAAGATGCTAAGACATAATTATATACTTCCCCCAAGTACAATTGTAGAAAATTTTAATTAATATTTACTTTTCACCTACTTAATTTAACTTTAATGTATTTGTAAAAAATCAGGGTCTTCATTTTTTTAGGGAATATAAGTTCATTATAGTATGAACTTAATGTTTTGTGTTTCATTTTTATTTAATATATTTTGTATTTAAAGTCTCTAAAACAGATTTCTTCTCTGTACAAAATATTATTAAAAAAAAAAAAAAAAAAATGCATAAAATTAATTCAAAAGCTTGCAACAATAATTAAAATTACAATTTGAGTTTTTTTTTAAAAAATAATTAAAAGGAGAATTACTAAGTACACTTTTTTCATTAATTAAGTTAATTAATTTGTCAAATTTTTTGTAAAATAATCAAGTATTAACCAAAATAAAAATATTAGTCAATTATCACACATTGGTGATTTAATTTTTATAAATTTCACAGCTAATAATGCACACATAATTGTAATACAAACTAGAATTTTGTTTGAAAGAGAGAGAGAGAGAGAGAGGAAAAAAAAAAAAAAAAAAAAAAAAAAAAAAAAAAAAAAAAACGATACCAAAAACTTTTAAGATTATGTAATTATTTAAAAAATCATAAAAATAAAATTCACATTTTTTGTAAGCACCAAAAAGAATTATATTTTTCTTATCTCTAAATTAGAGTCATAAACGTCATATTTTCCTCATTAAATCACATTTCCACTCACTCAACACTGTGTTTTTAATTCAGCTGTCGACACGAGACAACTCTTCTTGATTCACTATCACTTGTATCACGTAGCCAGGCTGTATTTTTAAATCTTCCATGTGTAGTTTATCTCCTAGTAGTTTACCTCCAAAATACCAGCGTTGACGTGTTGGTTCTATGCCTTCTTGGCTCTGAAATATTAACAATATAGCATTTCAGTCTACTACTTCTGAAAAGTGAAAACCCACTTCTTCAATTTTTAAAAAAGGTGAGTTTCTTATCACTTATCACTACCTGGTAAAATATCATCTTTATTGAAAATGGAAGAAGCAGTTTTTATAACTAGTAGACTCATTTACTATTAGTAACAAATCTAGAAACAATATTATAAATGCTAACGATGATATTAATTCAAATCATTTTATGTTCATTGTTATTCAAATGATAAATTTGAAAGAAAAGGATAAGAGAAAATCAGTAAGGGTACCATAGTGAAAAGAATCCCATAGTTTGGTAAATTTTTTGCTAGCACAGAGATAATAATAATAATAATAATAATAAAAAAAAAAAAAAAAAAAAAAAAAAAACTTCGGATATATTTTGGTACTAAACTTTAAGACAATTGGAGTGTGTTATGCCTGCATCAGTCTCTACGCACTCAGAGAAAATCATCATTCTATAGTTTCTCTATGAGTCTGTAAATGCTAAATGCTGACAAATGTACTGACAAATGCTAAACACTATCTATTTCTCTTGGAGTTTAGTGTCAAAAGCTATCCAGCGTTTTAATTTTTTTTTTCTCTGTGCTAGCAGGTTTTCACTAAACTATGGGACTCTCTTCACTATGGTAAGGCTCTTGCTGGTTTTCTCCCATCAATTTCTTTCAAATTTACAATACCTAACGACAATGATGTATTATTTTCCTTAATGTCTCCTTTTATCAAAATATTCATACGCCACAAGGACTATTAAGCCAAGGTACAAAAGATGCTTGTGTACTCACGTGTAGTTTCTTCTTTGAAGCAAAGATAGTGTCAGTAGAAAGTACAGGTAACTTGACGTCACAACATGTGGACGACAGACGTAGTTTGAGCACCATCTCTGTACCTCCCAGCTCACCTCCTGCCTCTGTAATACAAACATTCACAATATAATACAAAATCAGTTAATCAATGTAGATATCTGTGTTAGCTTTGCCATCAAGATCTTCACATAGCTACGGACTCTATGAACTTCATCGTGGTAAGGCGCTTGTTGGTTTTCCTATTTTGTTCTTTGATAATATGTACTGTTAACTTCTGATTTAGTGAAGCTCAGATTAGTGCAGTCAAAGTGATACTTAGATACGCTTTTCAATGTTAAAACTTTTGATTTAGTGAATAATTCACTATTGGATTTATTAAAAACAAAATATAGTTCTGTCAAGCAAAAATACTCAAAAAAAAAATTTAAGTACTGTATATTCAAAATGAAATGGTTTATACCTTTTTAACAAGCAATAAAACAAAATCTGTTTTAACCTAGTTATAGGAACAGGAATTTAGAAAAGCTATACATAGCATGACAGATTAAATATAATAATAGAATATCATGAACCTTTATATTTTCGATATTGACATCAAATTTAATTTCATACAAATTTTAATGTAGGTATAGCTATTACAGCAATGCAAAAAAACTAAAATTTTGTGTTACAAAATACTTGAAAATGGCATGGAGAATTTAAATTTGCCAACGGATGAAACTTTTATTTTTCAAACCTTACACTACTTCATATTTAACAATATGCATGCAAATACAGTAAACTCTCGATTTTGAGAAATGTCCATTTTTTTGGGTCCCTTGTGATTTCACACAATACGAGAAAATACATTGTAACTCAAATTTACCTGAAGAATCTGTAGGCGAGTCTCTTCCATTAGAATCTTTGACAATATTGATTGGATAAGAGAGACAGTAGACTGGGACTTGATATCTACTGCCTAGTTCATCATAGCATTCAGTTAGGAATCCTGAAAACATACATCACAATCAGTAACATGCTAAATATGGGGATACAATTTTGTTTCTAAAATTGAAAGAATATAGCATTGAAATACGAAAAAGGAAAGACGTTGTACACGCGTTGTACATAACGATGTTGTTGCGAACATTGCGTCAAAATGTATCAAGTGAAATTATTATGAGCTTGTCAAACGTTCCATCTACATAGGGTTTACTGTGTTAGATGGAACGTTCAGCGCGCCCATGATAATTTCAGAAGTAACAATTTGCAGCGATAGAGCTGATGTGCATCTTGTTTTTTTGTCATGCTAAGCAAAATGTATATCTCGTTATTTGCCCGATTATATATTATATTATAGGCCTATATTATATATTATTAATATTATATATTATTATATTATTATAGGCTATATTATTGTTATTTGCGGGCAATATATCGAGGGTGCTCCGCTATAATGTCCTAAGTCCACTTGACCTTGAAAAATAAAAAATCGTCAAATCAACCCCAAATTTTGGATTTATCCATTTCAGGTCATTTGCAGCAAAAAATGTTTTTCAAGGTCAAATGGACTTAGGACATTATAGCGGAGCACCCTCGATATGTAACTCGTTTTTTTTTTTTTTTTTTTTTTTTTTTTTCGCATGAAGCAAAATGTCTATCTAGTTTCCAAACGCTATGAAGATGGTGCTCAAGTTACACACTTTGCTCCACGTGACAAAAAAAAAAAAAAAAAAAAAAAAAAAAAAAAAAAAAAAAGGAGATACACATTTTGTAACTTGTGACAAGGAACAAGATACTTTTTTTTCTTTCTTTCAAGGTGTTCAACGCCTTTAAACTTCATTTTTTTATGTTCTCAGTACACAATATAAAATAATAAATACGTAAGCTGTTTCTTACTGGCTACCTGGAGAGAGAGAGAGAGAGAGAGAGAGAGAGAGAGAGAGAGAGAGAAAAAGCCTTGTTTAACTAACTCAATTAGTTATAATACTTATAATTAATTGTTGGTTATATAACGCATTATATTATGCCATAATAACATGAAAGTCATGGTAATATTAGATAGCATAGCACTGTGCTAGTCACTACACAATGTGAACACTGAGCATTTAGGCAATCAAGAAGACATTAGGCAAAAACATTAGCGTGAACAGCTGACAGTCTAGTGTCACCTTGAAGATTACCACTGGGCCAAATAATATTGACAATAGGCCTATTGATTAGATAAGGAATACTCTCTACTACTCCAACTACTACCTAGTTCATAACATTCCAATTATGAAACCTGAAACCATAAAAAGACGCAAAATATAATATATCAAATTCTTATTGCAGACAGCAGATTCCACTAACCATATATCACTTAAAAAAATTCTTATAAAATGCTGACTTTTTTCAAAACAATATTAAAACATGTTATCCTTAAGTTTAGAGAACGGATATTTTGGTGCATTTTTTCTTAAAAAATGTCACACGAAAAGTTTTTTTTTTTTTTTTTTTTCGCCAAAAATGGTGCAAAAATGTTGATTTTATTTTTTAGAAAAAAAGTTGAAAATGTTAAATTCGTAAATTGACATAAGAATTCTTTATTTGCACTAAAATAATAATGGCATTAAACTTTAGACGTTTTGGTAATCATTAAAAAAATTAAATGTATAAATACATAAATAATAAGTTAGTTCACTTGAGAGTATGACAAATTTAGTCTTATCACTCATATTGACGTCAGTCCCATGTTATAAGGATGTATTTTATCATTCTGCACTGATCACACCATTATTTATTTATTGAACATGTAAGCATTTATAATAGCTACCACAAAAAAAAAAAAATAAATAAATAATAATAATAATAAATAAAAAAGCTGCAATATCATTGCCTGTTTTGACATTTTTATTTTAAAGAGAAGCATAAAAAAGGCAACTGTATTTTACTTGACATTCACAAAACTTCTTGTCTTTTGTTATAAAATATGATTTAATACACACATAAAAAAAAAAAAAAAAAAAAAAAAAAAAAAAAAAAAAAAAAAAAAAACGTCTTTATGGCAAGTATAGTATGCAGAAGGGTGCACCTGTCCTGTATAGTAAATTTTTTTACCCCAGAAACAAAAAAATAGGAAGGAAAAAAATTATAACCTGAAGACCTTTATCTAAATATTTAAAAAAAATCATGAGTGTTGTGCTCGTTTCAAAAAAAGCTGCTTATGATTCCAGAGATCATGGTTATATTATTATGTTTTCTTCATTTTTTTTTTTTTTTTTTTTTTTTTTTTTTTTTTTTTTTTTTTAGCTATCTTGAGCTTTCTAGAGAGGGTAGGGTTCTCCAAAAGTAAGAAAACCTTGTTGATAAAATAAAGATAATATTTTTATGGTATTCTGAGAGCCACACGAAAACATGGTTAAAATTTACAACAGTGAAATTTAACAGTAAATTTTTAAAAATGTCTGGGACTGAAGCAGTAATAAATTAGAATAGATTTGTAATAAAAACCATTATCACACAACAATAATGCAGAGAGTATAGAGGAATACATTTAGCCATGTGATCATGGACTATAGAATAACATAAATAAAGGGGGGGGGGGGAGGAGAGAAAGAAAATAAAAATAAATTACATAAAAAAAAAAAAAAAAAAAAAAACGAAGAAAAAAATCATGAGCAAAGTTTATAATTAAGTTTTGAAATTTGTTTGGCATACAAAAAATACTATATTATCAAATCACGTTTTTTTTTTTTTTTTTTTTTTATTTATTTATAGATAGCTGATCATTCCCTAGTATTTTTAATTCTCAGATTGGCTCAAAGAGCAGCATAAGATCAAAAGAAAGCAACACATGTACAGTTCTGGCCAAAAGTTCCCGAACGATTTGCATAGGCAACCCGCAACCACACTATGTTATCTCTATGAGAAAATGCAGCGGCCGCCACTGCCTTGTTAGTAAACTTTTGTCCATAGCTGTACATATCTCAAATGTGCAGTTATATAAGAGGCCGTAATATAAAAACTGCTATATAAAAAAAAAGGCGGTCATTAAACTGAAATACGAGAAACACTGATAAGAAAAAAAAAAGTGAAGATAAGATTGTAAAAGGTTATTAGGTTACAGTTCATATTCAAAACAAGAGTTGCAAAAGTGGATTTTATTAGTGAGAAAATAAACAAACTCAGAACTCAATAATACTATAGTAAAAACATCTGCTAGCAATGTTTTAGGTACTGTAGTATTGTTGGGCTTTGAGTTTGCTTATTTTCTCACTTTGTTATGCCTTGTTTACATTGAGCTTTTTGTAATTGGAATTGTTAAGTGAGCTCCATAAGAATACATGTTATTTTAATCCAAAAATTAACAATTCCAATTAGAAAAAGCTTATTTTCTTACTTTTTTTTATTTTTTTTTAATTACTCAACTTCAACTATTTATATTATACTGCAATACAATTATCAGTAAAGGGAGTAGGATGTACAAATGGAGGGGAAGTAACTTGCATAACTAGATTGCACTACTTGCAATGAGGAAGGTGAATTTTTTTAACCCCCACTTTTTATGACATTTTTGAAAAGAGCGTTAAAAAATTTTGAGGCGCTATTTTTTCTTAAAACGATTGGAGCATGGGAAGTATTTTTAATTAATTTTTGAAAATCGTCATAAAAAGACTCTGACGTCATCAATCGGGCATTTATTTCGGAAAGTATTGACCGTAGAAGGTTCAGTAGCCAGTTTTTTGAAATCCTGAGAACGAGCTGATTTCATTAAACTGGTTACTGAACCTCGAACGATTAGTATTTGCCGAGAAAAAAGTGGAATGATGACGTCAGAGTCTTTTTAGGTCGATTTTCAAAAATTAATTAAAAATACTTCGCATGCTCCAATCGTCCTAAGAAAAAATAGCACCTCAAAATTTTTTAAAGCTTTTTCCAAAAATATCATAAACTCAACAAAAAAAGTTCAATTCACCTTCCTCATTGTGATATGGTTTTATAGCACTGGTCAAACGGAGCATATTATGCGGCAGAGAGTAGAAAGTTGGTAGCGATGTGTTTTTCCATTTTTATCGCAGAATTGAGGGAACTGTAAGGGTAGTAAAAAAAAAAAATAGTTAATCCACCCTGGCAAACTAATTGGTGGAGAGTAGGCGGTGTGTGCGGGGTGATTGGCTGAAGGGTAACTAAAGGTGGATGAGGGGTGCAATAACTCTGCCAGATTGACAGCCCCTGATTTTTTTTATGCATCGTGCAACAATGCAATTTGCCGCCGCCGATTTTCTTTCAACTGACTAAAAAAAAAATTAAATCGGCAAAAGTCAAAATCCCCTACTTTGCTCTATTGCATTCCAGATATATTTATAACAGTGATGTGAAAATTACACACTCTTGGAATTAAGTTTATTGGTATATCATGAATAAAAAATGAACACAAGTGTTCAAGGTCATATTTGCAGATCATTTTAAAAGTTATCTCTTTTATTTGTTATGTATTGTAAATGTTAACAATTTTTTTTTTACTCAGTAGTCACTACAAGATACAAAATAAAGAATATGTAGCTTTTTTCTACTAGCTTTGTGGAAAAATAAAATAAAGAAAATTGAAGAAATAGCCAAATTGGTTTCAACAAAGTGTTGGTTATATTACAACATTATAACGTGACAGTCAAGAAAACGTAAGATAGTTTAAAGGAATAGACCAGAGAAAAACATAAGCATATATATCATAAAACACTTGATAAATAACATTAGTTTGTCTCAACTCAAAACCCAACAGTAGCCCCGTAGCAGTGATGAGAAATGCCAATTTATGCAACCCGCACAACATTTTCATACTAATTTTTGCATGTTTGTGACGTCAGAAACATAGTCATGCAAATTGCATACTTAACAGTATTTTCACGCTCTCTTGTGGGGCTACATTAACATTCTGGCAAAATTGTTATCAGTTGAAGATCCCATTTCATGTTTATTCATTAAAAAACACATGTTGTTTTATGTGGTCTATGGCTTTAAACCATTGGTACCGTATACATATAATTTAGTGTTCTTACCATTAGGTACTGAGATATTAGCACCATCCAGGATAGCTTGTGCCAGTTGAAAGTCATGTGCCTCACATGCTGAAGCTGCAGCTCTCAAGGCGTCCCAGATCTCCTTACGTCCCTCAAATGCAGGAGCCGTGTCCCAGAACTCATCTCTCTTGCTACGTAGTTGTCCATCAGTTAGGGGGATGTCAGACTTCCATCGGATCACCTCGTGGCAGAGAGGGTGGTTCTTTCTTGTACTGCTCGCTGTGGACAAATATACAGTATTAGATAAGGTTTGATTTTCATTGAGAGTTAACAAGATTTGATAGAAAAATATATGAACTAGGAAATTAGGAAACCCTCAGGAATAGGTGATAATAATGATTTAGACTGACAGGGATGCCGTGATAGAGAAAATAACGTTTCACCCAGGCCAAAAATTTATTAATAATTAAGCACATGTATTGCTGTTTGGAAAGTGAGCTTAAAAAAATGGCTTGCATTTGGTTTAGATAGCGTTAACATGACACACAGCACAATGTCATTTTCAGCACCTCATGGTTGTGTTCCAAATTCCCCCTTCTACCTATAGCTGGGTAAAAATATGCCCTAAAACCCTACTACTTCTAGAGATGCATGCCTAATCGCTAGGGCAAAAAGTGGGCTTTGCATGCACCGTACGGCAGTCATATTTAGTAGGAAAAAGGGGAGAGTTTGAGATACTGCCTATCTCTAGCCATGGACAGCTGTTTCGTCCTTACTGGGACACATTAGCATGGCGAGGAGAGAAACCCTTGCTCTATCTCTAGCCTAGAAGGCTACAATGACTATAAATATTTATTTGTGTTGAATTTAGTAAACAAACTACTACTAGATCCTAGTATTTAATAGATACAAGAATAACGGTAAATTTTTTATACATAATAATTGCACTTTATTATTTACAGTTCTGGGTCATTACAAGGCATAAAGACAACTACTTTTCTTATATGAAAAATACAGATTACCAATACAACCCATTATGAAACTTTTATTCAGAGCTGTACAGTACATTATTTAATTTTTGAATGTGTAATTAAAATGATAACCTCTTTTATTTTATTGCTGTGTGGACAGACCATAATATAATTTCCATATATTATATTCCATAATTTATATATTTCCAAGAACTTTTTAATATACATTTTCCTTTTAATTTATTAACATGCGTAAGTTCATTGCATGTACACTAGTGGACACCATAATGTTAACATTAAAGATGATGCCACTACCTAAAGAATTCATTCATGATTTTCAGAGAATTTGGCAATGCTGCTCTGCTCTTATCTGACAATGTATTTTCTAATCTTTTCTTTACAAAGCAGCTTCATCTTTAATGTTAACATTATGGTTTCCATGTTTCATTTTACTTAAAAAATGAATTTCTATTGGCTTACAACTATTCAATGCAGTCAGATGGAGATTTCAGTTGACGTAAAACTCTATCTAAATACATGTTATTCTCATATGCCAATAGAAATGCGTATTTTTTTAGTAAAATTACTGTTCTTAGCTTTGTCATGTGTTCAATGGGACGGTTATTAAATTTTAATTAATGCAGTACCATCAAAAGGGTTGACTTTGACTCAAATGAAAATACATTTACTCCCCGACTCATAGAAATGTGAAAAATTTCAAACCAAAACTTGTCTAATGACAGGTAGAATATCCGAACATATCTGAAAATCAACGTTGATTTGGATGGAGTCATTTATTTCTTCTACAAAATCTTTTAGTTTTTGGTTCACGTTTCTATTGACTGATAAAGGAACAACTGTTTTCGGGCCGATTATAAGCGATTTCGGTCACATCCGCTTCCGTTTCTCCTTACTACTCATGCGTAGTAAGTCGAAACGGAAGTGAATGTGAGCAAAATTGCTTATAGTCGGCCTGAAAACAGTTGTTCCTTTATTAGTCAAAAAGCTTTATTTTCGGAGTTTTTTTGTTTTGTTTTTGTAATTAGACCCCAGCTGGCCAAAGTCACCCCACTAGACAGTACCGTTACATTTCGTTGCACAAATAAAAATTTGAATTTAAAGTAGTGAAACACTTTTTGATAGCTATGCATATATAGAAACTTCGCATAGTCATAGATTAACACTGCATAGTCATTTCTTAAAAAAAAAAAAACTTTATATTTTTATCATAATTGTAAAATGTAACTGTACCGCATTTTAAGTATGCTTAGATTTAAAATCTAACATGTCATATTTTATAAATACGTAAAAGGACAATCATTCAAATGTAACAAAAAGTTGCGAGCTTTTAATGACATGATTTTATCACTGTGGCTTTTATTTATTACAAAAAATAAATATGCATTAAATAGTTTCATTAATATTGCTCACAAAAAAATTATAAAATTATCGAATAATATATAATATAAAAAATAATCAAACTCAACCAATAATAACCTTCAAAAAAACAATTCATTATTTTTCCATTTTTATCATATGTATTAAAATATTTTTGTATGATAAATTTAATTTAAGATAGTTTTCCCTATGCAATAAAAACCTATGGTCAAGATTTCTATTGGTCTATACTCTATAAATTCTTGTCTAGTGAAGTCACAGAGTAAAAAGATGTTATTTGAAGGTTAAAATTTCTTGTATTTGTCCTTGCTAAAAAAAAAAAAAAAAAAAAAAAATCGTAACCCCGGTTTCGCCTTCGGGCTAAAAGATATAAATCTGTTGCTTAAATTTATAAATTTAAATAAATATAACTTAAATATCAATAATTATACTGCTCATATTTTAAAGTAATAATAAAAATATATAGATGGAATATTATTCAATAATAAACAGTATGGTTTATGACAAAAAAAATTATCGTGAAATACCGAACATGTAAAAAAAAAAGTTTTGACTCAATGTTTTTATTTTTAAATTATGTCATAATATCTAGAATAGATACTTTAATTAAATATTTATACTGATAATGGAATAATGATAGATGTATGATAAGAAATTTAAATGGAAATATAACGTCAGCTGATGATTTATTATCATACATATACAAAAATAATTAGTAAAAAAAATATATTTTTTTTCGTGATAAGAAATATTTTGGTTGGGAAAGTTATTGGGTGATTTTTTAATTTACCTGAATTTGCTCTGCTGACATTTTCAGACGATGAATCAATTGTACTATTTCTTGTTCTATTTCTTCCTATACAACCTCCCATATTGATAATTTGCCAAATAGTGACATTTCAAATAATTAAATCAATCTGTAAAACGCACGACAAATATATTTGTCCCCACATGCCATCATTTGCACGCCATTTTTTTTAACAACTAGAGACATCTACATGGATTTTATATGAACTATTTTACATTATAAAGTTATCACTAAATTTGGTTTTATTTAATTTAAAATTTCCTTCAATTCTTATATAACCCTTAAAATTAGATTTATATAAACTAGTATGTTAATTTTATAATAAATTATGTTATTAATAAAGTTATTTGTAATAAAAATCATATTTAATAATAATTTTGGTGTTATTTTTAGTAAAATGTCCTTTTAACATTTCAACTTTATTATATTGGCAGCAGTGCGTTGTAGTTGATAAAATTTGCAATGTGACGCTCGTTTGCCTCATGTTGCGACTTTAATTTTTAATTATTTAATGCTTAATTAAATAAATTAGACAATATTTTGTAATAATCAATAAGTTTACTTAAACGGCAATCTTTGTAAGTATAAATTTCAATTATTTTACTACAAATATATGTATTTTTTACTTATTCAATATTATCCGGCCAATGTGAACTTGTTTGTTATTTTTTTATAATTTTGACTTATTTAGCTTTATTTTTTGGTATAATTAATTTTTTTATTGATTAAAAAATGTCATATTGACATATTTAAACCGTTCTTTTGAGATTCAGTATTCTTAATATATTAAGTAATTTAAAAATAGGTCACCGCCGTCATTTAATTATGTACGCAAAAAAACTTGATATCCTTGAAAAATGTAAAAAAAAAAAAAAGAAAAAAAAAGTGCACATATTTAATTCAATACCTCACTTGCATTGTCAGAAACTTGATACTTGATGTTATGTAATTTTATGTTTCAGGATTGCTATTTAAAAAAATGATGGAGAGAAAAATAAAGTTAAAAGCTTTAAATAGCCACATTACGTGTAAAATTTGTCGAGGATATTTAGTTGAAGCTACGACTGTAACAGAATGTTTACATACATGTAAGTATAGCCCCAAAATATAAAGCCCAAGCCCCAGTAGATGTAAACAGATGAAAAATGTATAAAATAAATGAATAAATATACCCCCGTAGCGTGGGGTAACTTTAGACCAGGGGTGTAACTTTAGACCACTTTTTAAATTGCTTTAACTCTGAAACTTTTTGAGTTGAAACAATTATACCCAAATTTCTAAAAAGCCAGCTATCTAGGCTTTCCAGCAAATTTGGTATCATCATTCAAACCAAAATAGTTTCAGAGTTATAGCAATATAAAAAATGGTCCAAAGTTACACCCCTGGTCTAAAGTTACTCCACGCTACGGTAAGCTTAAAACACGTTAAAGCAAGCCTGGACTAATGTAAGTAGATACATAACTACTATGTAATTCAGAGAGAATTCCCACTGAGAAGTACTGGTCAGCTGGAGACGTGTCTTGCAGGTCAAAATTACATTTATCAAATGGGTAACAAAATATAACTTCCAGGATAAAATAAATTAAAAGGCAACAGAAAATTGAATAAAGATATTTTCTTTGGGTTATGTATCTATAGAAATACCTTAGCTTGGACTAGCTTTAAGAGATAGTGGACGAGCCCCCCCCCCCCCCCCCTGTTTAAAGGCCTCTTGGGCCCCTTCCTCATAAGTAGCATAACCAGGGTGTTTTGCCACCTTTTGAGGCCCCTTGAGAGCCAGTCCGAGCCTGTGTTCAAGTGCATCTAGTATAAACACTAATTTAAAAATTTCCAGACTCGTTAAAAGTATGCTTTTTTTTCGCTATAAATATGGTTTTACGGTGCTAAAAAGAACCCCTTTCTCGCCTTTTTATGTAGTGCTTGTAATTGACTATCACGCTGTACTGATAAGCCCCACTAAAAACTTATTTTCATGTCAAAACACATTTTTCTTATCTAATTATTTTGATTGCTTTTTTTTTAATAATAGGTATGTAATAGTAATAACTAATAAATTATAATAACAATATTAAAATAATAAAAGCAGAAGAAAAAAAGTTTTTTAAAAATGAAATTTACAGGAGATACTAAGGAAAAGAAACCATCACAGATAGATATGAAATTAAAAATAAAATAAAACGATAGGATAGGATAGGATTAGATAGGAGATTCCAGCAGGGGTCATAGTTTGGTGAAAATCTTGCTAGCACAGAGATAATAAAGTACTGTATATTGGGTAGCTTTTGGCCCTAAACTCTATGGAGTGTTAGTCTTTTTAGACTCAGAGAAATTATTTACACATTGGATAGCTTTTGGCATCAAACTCCAAGAGAAAGTTATCTGTGTGCCTTTATAAGTCCTTACTGGGGTGAAGTAATGCACTTGCTAATTTTTCCTACCATTGTCATTCAACTTTATCAATTTAACAGTTGATTGTTATTATTATGGTACATACTGTACCGCTCTGGCCAAAAGTTCCCGAACGGGGGCAGCGGCGGCCGCTGCGTTTTCTCAGAAAGATAGCATAGGGTGGTTGCAGGTTGCCTATAGGGTCTATGCATTCATGTTAAAGTCGACGCCATGTTGGATAAGTCAATATCATGGGTGGCATAGGAAAAAAATTATTTTGCGAGTTTAAAAACACTATGCAATATTTTTGAGAGCATTGATGCTGTAAATATGTTAAATTAGGATCTCAAGTATTTGAGAAAAATAACAATAAAAAAAAATTAACCAATATCCCAAAGAAAATAGGCTTAAATGAAGTTTGTCCTATGCTGAGTAATGTTATTCACTACTCCAGTATGGCCTCCAAGCGCAATAAATATGACGTCATCTGCATACACCCTATACAAATTGTTCAGGAACTTTTGGCCAGAGCTGTACATTCACATATTCATTTATTTGTTGCAACTTTGCACAGCACATTTTTAAATATCATTGTTTTTAATGGTTAATTATTTTGCTGTGCAAAGTAAAAAAAACTGTGATTGCACCTAGGCATCATTCCGTACAGAAAATTTTATTCCTATGTTACAGGGTTCGGATTAAACCCGGTTTTTTTAATAAAACCGGCCGGCAGGTAAAACCGGGTTTTATAGCCCGGTTTTTTTTAATAAAACCCGGTTTTTTAAGTAAAAAAAACGGGTTTTTTAATTTTTTTTCGAATTTTCACAATAATAACAAAAATAATAAAATAATAAACTCGCATATTTTTTAGTCATTTAAAAAAAACACAAAAAAAAAAAACACATCAAATATCAATTTTATAGAGGTTTATTTATTCATAGTAATTATAGTAATTATAGTAATACAAGTAAATTAAGAATTTCGACTGTTATTATTTAAGAGAGCGGAAAAATGGTCTTTAGACTATTGTCAATATTGAGACTATTGGGGTTTTTACTTAAAATTTCAACGAATCACACGATTTCAAGCCTATATACAAAATTAAAAAAAGACTATTTCGCGACTATTTTAGTCTACAAGACTATTTTGGACTTTCAAGACTTTTCGGACTATTTTGCCTTTTTTCGATGTTTTTCGATATTTCTGACAAAAATAACAGAAAATTAACGTAGAACGTGACTGACTTGGACTGGAAATCGCTAAAAGTAAACCATATTTTCACAATAATTTTTTTTTTTATTATTTTTTTGCAACATGTTTTGTTGGAACACAATAATTTTCAAATAAAATTGAGTAAATTTAAAATGTTTTTTATTTTTATTATAATTTTTTTTTTCGAAAAAAGTTTTAATTTAATAATAATTTTAATTTAAAAAAAAGTTTCTTATTTGACTACAAATTTCCACTCAAATTTGCATTTACACGTTTACATGTATTGTTATCTTTAAGGTGGCGAATAACTTATATTTGATCATGTTTCACGTGTTTGACATAATTAAATTTTTAAGTACCAAAGCTTCTTTATTTTGTGTTCATACTAATTCGCCTTAAAAAAAGTTTTTAGTGGTCTCTGAAGATTTTTTTTTTTTTTATTATTTAGACAATGCTATTTTAGACCGATGTAATTTTTTTAGACTATAGATTTTTTTTTTTTTTTTTTAAGGCAATCCTAGAGACTATTAAGAAAACAGATAAATTCAGACATGTTATGCTAATAAATAAAGTCACTAATGAGCTATATAAATTACAAAGACTATTTTCCGATTATTTTACGTATTATTTTTAGAGACTATTTTTAGGTAATTTTTTAATTTTGAAGACTATTTTGATGAAAAAAGAGACTATTTTTCCGCTCTTTTATTAATATAGTATTTTGGCTTCTTTTTTTTTTTTTTCTTTTTTTCATTTTTCATTTTTTTTTTTTTTTTTTTTTTTTGCTTTTTTCTTCTTCTTTTTTTTTTTTAAACCGGCTTTTTTAAAAAACCGGGTTTTTTAAAAATCTTATTGCCCGGTTTTTTATAAAAAACCGCCCGGCAAAAATCCAGGTTAAAAAACCCGGTCGAACCCTGCTATGTTATAATTTGTATATTAAGGAAAATAAACCATCGCGGTTAGGTATGATAACTTGAAAGAAAAGGATAGGAGAAAACCAGCAAGGGCCTTACCACAGTGAAGAGAGTCCCATAGTTTGGTGAAAATCTTGCTAGCACAGATATAAAATAACTAACACATTGGAAATATTTTGGCAATCGACTCCAAGAGAGATATGGAGCGTGTTATGCCTTCATCAGTCCTTACAGACTCAGAGAGAAACTATGAATGATGTTATGTTATAATTTGTTATTTATTTTCTTAATAATATTTCAGTTTGCAAGAGCTGCCTGGTAAAACACCTAGAAGAAAACAACACGTGTCCTAGCTGTCAAATTGTCATCCATCAATCACATCCTCTACAATATATTAGCTTTGACAGAACCATGCAAGATATCGTCTTTAAACTAGTGCCAGGATTACAAGATGGTGAGTGTAAGATACTTAGGGGAAAGTATTTGATTTTAGTTAAAAAAAAAAAAAAAAAGTGCCGCCATTTATAATTGCTACTAGTTTTTTTTCCTACCAAAAATTAAACAAAAAAGTACACCTATGTCAACGTTATAAATATATACATTTTTTTTACTGTATTTAATTTCTATACTATAATAACCTGAAGTCCCTAGTAAATACCAAGTATGGTAATCTTACCAAAACTGTGATAAACTAATAACTCATGCAGCTGAATGGCCATTGTGACCTCTCATCAATGTTTTTTTATTTTTTATTTTATTCTTATTATTTTTTAAGAATTCTAATGGAGTATGTAGTATTTGGAGGGGGGGGGGGGGCTTTGTAATGAAGTTACCTGTCAAGCTCTCAGGTCGCAAGCTAGCCCTCTGTTCTCCGTCTCTCTCTCTCTCTCTCTCTCTCTCTCTCTCTCTCTCTCTCTCTCTCTCTCTCTCTCTCTCTCTCTCTCTCTCTCTCTCTCTCTCTCTCTCTCTATCTCCCTATCCCTACATCGTTTGTAATTATAATCATAACTAAAAGATGACCTAATATTGACATATTTAATTTCAGATGAGTTAAAGAGAGAGCGTGACTTCTACAAGGCACGAGGCCTGCCGTGTCCTAGAGACGTTCCACTGGCTGGAGCTGAGAATGTGGATGAGAAAGCTCATGAAGACAAGCATGCAGAGGCAGATTATCACAGACAAGATGAGCAGGTACATTACTGTCAATGATACATACCAATGCCCTTTTAGAGACATTTGATGTGGTATTGAAAATGTTACGTTATAAACTTAAAAATTAAATACTGTAGCTGAAAAAAAACATTGTAGCTAATGTAAAAGGATAGCAATAATGAGAGAGAAATTAAAGTACTGTGTGTATTGAAAATTAATGCAAAGTGAAGTTTGGTGATTTTGATACTTAAAGGGAGGGGGGGGGGGGGGGGGGGGGTCAAAATTAGAGAATTTCACTTTGCTAATTTTCAATACACAGTGTTCAAATTTCTCCAGTACTATTTCTATCCTTTTATTTTAGTACATCGTTAACAGTAGGGTAATGTTGTTGTTGTTTTTTGTATTATTATTATTTTTGTTTCCGTACATATTTGATATCTCTAATGTATGCATTATATGTTTGTCCTCAGGTTAATGTGAGCCTAGAATGTGTTAGTAACAACCTGAAGGGATTAAACAGACGTTTCATCCGCTGTTCTGCTCAAGCTACCATCACCCACCTCAAGAAATTCCTGGCTAAGAAAATTCTCCATGCAATAGAAAATTATAAAGATGTGAGTATACATGAGAGTTTAATTAATAAGGAAAGGTAAAAACCATTTCAGTTTGAATTAATAATCAAAAGGAAAGGACAGGAGAAACTAACAGGTGCCTTACCACGATGAGGTCTGTAGCTTGGTGAAAATCTTGGTGGCACAGTTTACACAAGAAGAAGGCTGTTGCCCTTGAAATGTCTGCCTTCAAACTTGTAAATATATTTGTGTAATCTGTTCCATTAGGATTTTCACCAAGCTACAGACCTCATCGTGGTAAGGCACTTGTTGGTTACTCCTATCCTTTTCTTTGATTATTGAGTATACACGAGACTTCTTTTTTATTGTTGCTAATCAAAGAAAAAGAAAAATAAGTTCTCTTGCTCAAACATGAAAGAAAGAAAAAAAATGCAATTCCATCTAAAAATCATTGACTTAGAATATATTGTCGTACAGTATAATCCCAAAAAAATTTGAACAATTTTGTCTTTATATAGAGCTGAGAATCACAGCATTTTTTTTTTTAGATATATAACTTTAAAACTGACAATTGCATTATTATTACTATCATTTAATTTTTTTTTTTTTTTTTTTTTTTTTAAAGAGCACAATATAAAATGTATTGACATTGTTGTGGCCAATTTCCACTTGATCTTGAAAAAAAAAAAAAAAAAAAAAAAAAAAATTGCTGCAAATGTCCTGAAGTGTGAAAAACTAAAATTTGGAGTTGATCCAATGAAGTTTCTTTTTTCAAAGTCAAGTGGACATTGGCCAATATAGCGGCCAAACGTCGATATGTGTACTAAAAAGTCTATGCACACGTTTGACCCTACATTTCAATGTTACAGATTGACGTTCTATGCAATGATGAACTACTTGGCAAGGACCATACTCTCAAATTTGTATTTGTCACAAGATGGAGATTTAAAGACCCACCTCTTATTTTACAATATAGACCTAGAATTGATTTATAATTAATCATCAACATGATAAATTATGTTGTTTGAATATAGGATTAAATTAATTTACACTTCAATTAGTAACAAAACAATTGACATAATTACATCATTTTGTTTAGTTTTTAATTTTGTGGGAACAATATCGATTTGTTTTAAACTTCTGCAAATAATTTGAAAATTTTAAAATCTTAATGACTTTTTTTTGTCTTCTTTCTTTTCAAAAATAAAATTTTAATTTTCTTTCTTTATAAATCCAGTAGAAGACTTGCAAAATATGGGAATAGTGATAAAATAAATAAACTAAAAGCCCAACAATACTATCAAAGTGTTACCAGACAACTTTTTTTTTTTTTTTTTTTTTTTTTTTTTTTTTTTTTTTTTTTTTTTTTTTTTTTTTACTGTCTTCATTCAACATGCTTTCTTATAGGAAAATGAAGCAGCTATTTGGTATGATTTTTTTTTTCTTCATACTGAAATTTTTACTGTAGCTTACTGAGCTTCAAAACTTCTGTTGTCCTGAATTTCAATGAATAATATAATTCATATGGATTGAAATTCAGAAAATCAAAATTGCTCTAAAGTACTGTAAGCTACAATAAAAATGTGAGTTTGGAGAAAATGATGTAATTACAGCTTCTTCATTCCTCCGTAAGGAAGTATGTTAAATGCAGACAGGAACTTTAATTGTAATTTTTATTAAACTTCATTTTTTTTTTTTTTTTTTTTTTTACTTAATTAATTAATGAACCTCCCTTGGCAAGTCTTCTATTATTATTCTGCATATTTTTTTCCTGCAATTTTGCACAAAATGTCATGCAAAAACTCACTTTTCTTTTGTTATTATCATCACAATCGCAATGGTACCCCCACCCCCATTTTTTTTTTTCTTTCTGTCAAGAGTTTGCTGTGATTATTTGCACTCCTTTTTTATGTATAATTTAGCAATGCTGTGAAATTTTAATATAACAAAATCAGTTATATAATATTAGTTTGCAATATCTTAAATTTGCATGCATAG
This sequence comes from Ecdyonurus torrentis, assembly GCA_949318235.1. Taxonomy (NCBI): domain Eukaryota; kingdom Metazoa; phylum Arthropoda; class Insecta; order Ephemeroptera; family Heptageniidae; genus Ecdyonurus; species Ecdyonurus torrentis. The sequence goes on along the minus strand of OX439133.1, from coordinate 11,240,140 downwards.
AAAAATCATAAAAATGAAACGTATATAAAGTATTAGAATTAATTTGTATTATACTATAATTTCACTTAAATAGACAAAGTCTATCTGTATACATGTATATTAGTTTATAATTATTTTGGTAAACATTTCAAATATTTAGTTAAAAAATGAAAAAAGGCAATTTTAAAACAAAGTATAAAATGAGCTGACATTTTACTATTTAAAAACTAAATTTGTTGTATATTTTTTCTATTAATTTGATGTTTTTTTTTATTGATTTATATTGGACCTTTTTCAAACATCCTCAAAGACTAAATAATAACAATAATAATATATCCCTATATTGTTCTACTCTATTGGCAGATGTCTACTTGTTTTTGACTGCAAATGACCTGAAATGCAAAAATCCAAAATTTGGGGTTGATGCGACGATTTTTCTTTCAAGTTCAAGTGGACATCGGCCAATAGAGCGGAACAACAGCAATATGTGACTGCTTTTTTAAATGGACAATAAAAAAAGTGCTTAAAAAACACGTTCCTTAAAGATAATTCAAAACATACCATACACATATATATTTTTAATGTGTAGAGAAACAGAGAGAGAGAGAGAAGTTCTTTAAGTACTTTGATGATGGTTTTGTAAATGGTCCGTTAAAAAAATTGGTTGTGTTATTTACAGGATCTCATCTACTTTGTTTTAAAACATACGCATAACTTTCCATTTAAATCCATTGTAAACAAACAAACAAAATACGTAAATCCTTTAATTTTAATTATATTTTTAGAATTAGGACCCCATTAATAGAACAATATAAGTAATGGAAAAGTTCACATATACATAGAAATCCCAGAAATATTTGTAAGAGTTTAGATATTGGCTGTCCTATATGATGCATGAAGAAATTCTTAGATAGAATGTGTAAACCTTTCACCTAAGTAATTTAAGCACTGGTGATCAGAGATGGATAAATTTTTCCATTTATTGTTGTGTGTTTTATGCTCAAGCTTTTTATGAAAGTTGACTTTTTAAAGCTTTTTCTGTAATTTCAATACTGGCTCAAGTTTTCTAATCATACTGTGATTTTTTTTTTTTTTTTTTTTTTTTTTTTTTTTTTTTTTTTAATGCCCACAACTCACGATATGGTTTGAAAAAAAAAATGATATAAATAATAGACCTTATTTAACTACATTTTTGATTGTTACATTTCATGTATCTCATTTTCATTTGAGAATTTCTAATATTCTCTTTAACCTTAATTTCACGACATAGCATGTATATTACGTGCTGAACGTTACGTGATAAGTGAAAAACTCCGTCGTGAACAGGTTAATTCTTATTTTTATTTATTCTATAGTAAAATTTAGAATATCAAAAGAATAATTACTTTGAGTAAAAAATTGCATGCTGTTTATTTTTTCTATTTAAATTAATAGAAAATTAATTAGAAAGAAAAGGATAGGAAAAACCAGCAAGGGCCTTACCATAGTGAAGAGAGTCCCATAGTTTGGTGAAAATCTTGCTAGCACAGATATAAAAAAAACTAACACACTGGAAAGTTTTTTTTTATATCTGTGCTATAGCAAGATTTTCACCAAACTATGGGACTCTCTTCACTATGGTAAGGCCAGCGCTGGTTTCTCCTATCCTATTCTTTTAAATTTATCATACTTAACCATAATGGTTTATTTTCCTTAATGTATCTCAAAAAATTAATTAGTTTAAAAACAAATACATCTACTATACCTAAATTTATTGTGTTTAATTTTAGGAACTTAAATTCTTCCACAACTTATTTTTTATTCACACATACATACTTATACTCTAGTATATCTATCTATATTTTTTGTAACTCAAAAACACTTTTTATATCTCAATAAAAAAACACTTTTACAAAATGTACGAACATTTTTATCAGATAATAAAAGATTGTAGAAAAAAATTTACACTGTAGTATCTTTTTTTATTTTTCTTCCATACTTTCTTCCATTTGGACAAAAGTTTCCAAATGATTTTTATGGGCAACCACATTATGCTATCTTTATGAGAAAACGCAGCGGACAAAAGTTTCCAAATGATTTTTATGGGCAACCACATTATGCTATCTTTATGAGAAAACGCAGCGGCTGCTATATTGCCTCATTCGGGAAGCATTATTTGTTATTATTATTACAATTTAATATTAACAATTACTTTAATTTTTATTTCATTTGCCATTATAGGCTCGGACTGGCCACAAGTTTGAGATATAGCGGGCCATAGTGGGCTAGCATACTATAGTGACTTTAGGCTAACACCCCCTCCCCTCCCCCCCCCCCCCTGTATGGAGACCCCTTGGGTTCCTAAAAAAAGGGGGCGCAACCAGGGTGCTACGCTCCTTTTTGAGACCCCTAGAAGTTATACCCCTCTCGCGGACGAGGTCCCTTGAGGGTCAGAGTTTGCCATTCAATTCATTTTACCACAATTATATTTACTTTTGCGCTGTAATGTACTAAAAAAATTCATTTCAGTGTGCGTGGTATTGTACTCAATTTCAGCTGATTTTCAAATTTAAAGCTCACTTTCTCTCGTAAAGAAAACAATAACAAGCAAATTTCTTCGAGAAAAATCCAACTTTTTCGACAAAATCGACTAGTAAAAATGTGTTAAATACTGCAATAAATATTTATTTAAGTGATTGAGTATTAAAATCAGTGATAAAAACATGTCTACGACTTCAAAACTGACTCTCGTTCTCGCAACGGCTGTTTCTTTAGGAACTGTTTTTTACGTGCATTTTAAACAAAATATCGACAGAGAAAAACTACATGAAGGTGTTATTAAAGATGTAGAAAGACAACAGAAAAGAAAAACTGAAAATTTATATTTATTACAACAGCAAATAGATTTAACTAAGCAGTTTAATAAGACTGTCAATGACTGAAGAAAAACGTAAAAATCTTGTAAAAATTAAAAATGTTTAGAGAAACCAAAAAATGTTATGTAATTATAGTTTTAATGGGTTTTCATTGTAAATAAATGTATTTATAATTAAGAAAATGTTTATTTTTATTGTTTTATACTTAATTGATGTATGTTTTACATACACTTTTCCATTCCGCATTTCCCAATATTGGGAATGTTACACTCGATGGAATCGTTGAAGTTCGCTGTGTGATTTTCCAAACCAGAAAGCAATTTTTTTAAATCATACATTATTGAAATAAAAGCATGCATATTCACACAATCACCTGCAATCAAAAGTTATTGTACAGCTCTGGCCAAAAGTTCCCGAACGATTTGCATAGGCAACCCGCAACAACACTATGTTATGGGAACTTTTAGCCAGAGCTGTACATACATAAAGTGTCCCGACTCCCGAGCATATTTTACATTTGCACTGTGCAATAAATTTACTTGCTTCAAAAATACATAAGGGTGCTCCTCTATAATGTCCGATATTCACTAGACTTTGGGGAAAATAAACATTGGGTCGACCACAAATTTGGGATTTTTCCATTTCAGACCATTTACAGCAAATATGTAATATTTTCCCATGTCAAATTGGCATCAGACATTATAGCAGCACCAAAATATATCATATAATATTGACTGTTTTGAAGCCACTATAAGCGATTTGCTCACATCCACTTCCGTTTTGACTTTCTACGCATGTGCAGTGCGTCAAAACGGAAGCGGATGTGGGCAAAATTTCTTATAGTTGGCCTCAACACAGTTGTTCCTTCATTAGTCAATATACATTCTGAAGCTATAATCCTCTAGCAAGGATGGTCAGTATGTATCCGTTAGTCATTTAGTTCTGAGCTGTGGCTTTATCAGACCACATCAGGCCCTCACAATGTTTTCTTCTGGCCTCGTAATACCAGACCTGCTGGGGGTCTGTTCCGTAAGGGTTCCCAAGAAACTGGGTACCGAGAAAGGGGGCGTGACTTACGAGATCTCCATAGTAAACAAGTGAGCCACGACTCGTTTCACGGTATAGAGTTTCTTGAGAAGCATTACAGAACAGACTCCATGTACAGCTTGGACCACCTTAGTAACACACTAGTATAGACACATTGAGAAATCACCATTTGACACCACACACTTACTAGTTGGTCGTCACAGCCAGCCAGCATGTGAGTGGTATGATATCGAACCCTGATCCTCGGGATGTCTGACAAAATCATGCCAGCCACTGTGCCAGTTTATTGCACATTGCAAATATATATTGCTCCATATCAATAGGCCAAATAGTCATTAAAAATATTGCAACATCAGTATTATTGCTAAAAATATAATATAAAAAGAAGTAAACAAAATCAGTCACAATTTACAAATAATTAGGATCTTGCACCTTTTTCCGTTTTTTTTTTTTTTTTTTATTATTATCATTATTTTTTTTTATAGCCTATACAGTATAGGCTTATGTATTATTATTATTTGCTAGAAAAGAGAACTTTAAAAAATTAGCTTCTATAATTTTAACCCTTCATGAATTATTTGTTTAAATGAGGAAAAAACCATTGCAGTTAATTAAACCTTTTGTTAATTAATTATTTACATAAATTTTCAATGCTCCATACATTGTACACAAAAAAGATGAGAGGTAGCAGAATGTGCAGAAAGCAACAATTATAAAAAGGAGCATCTTTTTTTTTTTTTTTTTTTTTATATATAGTACAAATCTTATTAGGTACATATCTACATTGTTCTGCAATATTGGCTGATGTCCACTTGACCTTAATTATTATTATTATTATTATTGCTGCAAATGATCTGAAAATGAAAAATCCCAAATTTGGGGTCAATCTGACCGAAAAAAAAAATTGGACATTGGCTAATAGCACGGAACACTGTCAAAATCTTTTTTTTTTTTTTTTTTTCTTTCTTTCTTTTTTTTTTTTTTTTTTTTTTTTTTTGAATAGTTACATATTTTTTCTGTCAAGATAATTTAAAAAAGAAACCATCATGGTTAGGTATAATAAAGAGAAGGTTAGAGAAAAAACAACAAGGGTCTTACCATAATAAAAATATATGTGTCTTTCAATTTAGGAAGAATCTTGCTAGACTGCTAGTATAAAGATAATTAAGAAAACATTGGATTTCAATTTTAACACACATAATTCTCAAGAAAATAGGATGAGTATGTGAGTGTGCTTTCATCTGTAGTAATTGAGTCTGCAAGGACAGACAAAATCACACATATTGTTGCCTTAGAGCACAAATCATGCATCTGCAAAAGCAACAAAGTTCAAAACAACATACAAAAAGATAAGATTTTCAACTTGGCTGCTTTTGTAGATATTCGGTTTGTGCTCTAACCAAATGATATATACTCCTTTTTTTCCTGTAATCTCGTGCATTGAATAATGTGATTTTTTTCCTCTGTGGTAGCAAGATTTTCCACCAAACTATAGGACATCTCTATGTTATGACACTGCCTTTACAATGGTTTTTACTGATCTAAACTTCTCTGTTAGTGAATTTTTGTTGTCACAAAGTAATTTATTAAACTTTGAGCAAAGCAAGCAGCTAACAATAGAAGTCAATGATAAAATCAAATATACACAAAATTATGAGTATAGTGATTAATATTATAATCTTAATTCTGGTTCCTTGTAGGCAATATAGAGGCAATAAAATACCTGGCAAACACATTTACTTGTCATATGGGCTGGTGAAAAAAAATCTGATTGATCTGTCTCCAAATGGCATAGATATGAAGAAACTTTAATGCAACCAAGCAGTTATTATTATTATTAATTTTTTTAATTTGATTATATACTGTAATAAATTTTATTGTTCAAAATCTCACTTTTCATTCGCAAAGTTATTTTTATGAGAAAAGCACACCCTAAATTTAAATGCTGAAATATATTATGGCAGACGTGTGTACATGCCCGGTGCATTTTCTCAATTTTTGCAATGTACAGCTCTGTACCCAATCTATTTTTATAGGCAAACTAGAAACCACACTATGCTATCTTTATGAGAATACACAGCGGCTGCTACTGCCCCGTTCGGGAACTTTTGTCCAGAGCTGTACATATGTTTGTGATACTGATAATACTGTACAAATTACAATTTAAAAAATAGCATCAAATTTGCACTGCAATTCTTATGAGAAAAGAATGAGCAGAGATTATACAATGGTAAAATAAAATATATTATCACAATCAAGTGTGAAACTGACCCATGTTTTTATGTTGCTCTGGGGCCAAGTTTCTGTCACCTACTCACTCTATTTTGATTTTATTTTACCATTCAAAAACTTGTGCTAAATTTTAAGTGGTAAAATATATTTCACTATCATGTGAACATTTTTATAAGGTTCAAGTGCTTGCCTTCCTCCCCCCCCCCCCCCTTTTTTTTTTTTTTTTTTTTTTTTGGTATTTGACAAAATGCACCTTTTTTTTAGCCTGATAAGTTCATAACCTACACTGCAAGTGAAGGACACAGTTTAGGACAAGTCCATGTCTCAGAGTAACGTTTCAACCAAGTTCAATTTCAGAAAGATGTGTTTGCCAGGTCAAGATTTTAAAATCAAAGTTGCTGATTGATGATATTATTGAACAACCTCGTTCTTAGTCTTGTATTTCTGCCTGAGTTGCGAGTTCAAACCTTCTCTGTTCCTAGCCAACTCAATAGCTAAGAATTGTATTCTGGGTACGAGACAGCTGTTTTCTCTACTGTATTCTGATGAACTGTCAAGTCGTAATAATGTACCAAAACTGAAGTCTTCAACACATTGCTTGTATTTCTCACAGAATGGGCGCCAAATCTAAAACATTTGAAAATAATTGTCAATTTGGGTAAAGTTAACTTGTCGGCTGGTTAAATGAAAAAAATAAAAAATAATAATAATAATAAATAGTAATAAAAAAAAAAATTGTCCCATGTGCACTGGTATACACTAAAACTTAATTTTCTTTTCTTTGATTTTTTTTTCTTTGCATATGTTAGCATCAAAACCCGAAATTGACCCAAACTAGGTATTTTTGCTCATTTCGGCTTTTGGTTTGTCGCTTTTTGCCAAAACCCGGAATGCCAGTTTATTTCGGCTTTTGGTCACAAAATTTTGATCCATACTAGTTTTGAGCATTTCGCAAAAAGCAAAACCCGGTGTAAACATTTGTATCTAGTTTTGGTCATTGAATTTTGACCCGAACTAGTTGTGGTCAAAATAGAAAAAACAAAAGCCGAAAAATGAACATTTCTCAACTCAATTATTTGATATAAGAATAAGAGAGAGAGGGAGAGAGAGAGAGAGAGAGAGAGAGAGAGAGAGAGAGAGAGAGAGAGAGAGAGAGAGAGAGAGAGAGAGAGAGAGAGAGAGAGAGAGAGAGAGAGAACAGGACACGTTAAATAAAAAAAAGTAAAAAAAAATTTTAATTTACAATAAGAGTGATATATTATGAATTATGACTTATGACTAATTTCCCTTATATTGGTTCAAAGTTCAAGTCCACCTTACTTTATCGAGTGATAACGATTTATTTTAAAATATTTCTTGTGTGTATATTCAGTTGACTGTTTGTCTCTGTGCTGAAAACATGATTGTTTATAATTTCATAATATTCGTTAGAAATAGGACAAGAAAGTGTTTGAATTAATTTAAAAAGTTCACAACACACGTATATTGTTGGTGCGCAAATTATAAGTGAACATGGTTAGTGGTTTTATACATATAGCTCTTAATTTATATTTAATCGTAAGTAATCCCTTAAAATAATAATAATATACTTTATTACTACTATTACTAAAAATGAACCACTTGCAATAAAATGTTTGTAATTGTTGCAACAAGGGAACATGATTTTTTTATTTTTGTAAGAAATGCATTAAGAAAATTTCAAATTATTTTACAAAGTTTACTCATTGCAAGTGGTCCATTGCTAGACCATACAGTAAGTTTTATTTTTCGCACTGTCTCAATTTATATTCCGTATCTATAGCCATAAGATTTAGAGATTATGGTCAGCACATTCTAATCAAATTAATCTTTCAGACCATATATTTTGCATTTCAAGTAAAGCAATAAAATATATTTTTTTAACGCCTAAATTATAAAACCAAAACATCATGCATTTATAATTATTATTATTATAATTATATTTATAATTATTATAGTCTTTTATCATTGCATAAAATTCTGAGTTGAGAAATGTTCATTTTTCGGCTTTTGTTTTTTCTATTTTGACCACAACTAGTTCGGGTCAAAATTCAATGACCAAAACTAGATATAAATGTTCACACCGGGTTTTGCTTTTTGCGAAATGCTCAAAACTAGTTTGGATCAAAATTTCGTGACCAAAAGCCGAAATAAACTGGCATTCCGGGTTTTGGCAAAAAGCGACGAACCAAAAGCCGAAATGAGCAAAAATACCTAGTTTGGGTCAATTTCGGGTTTTGATGCTAACACATATATACAACAAATTTATTCCAAGCTGACAAACTGTCTGAACTCGTGTTATCTTGTGCACTTATTAAGTGGAGTGACTTTGGCCAAATTCTGAAACACTACTCTCCCTAACTAAATTTTATTTGATTTTTACACTACTTTTAGTTTTTATTCCACATTTCTATGAGCTTTTATTAAAGAGTAAATCGATGATGTTGCGAAAATATGTGTAATTTGTATTTTGTCAGGCAAAGCAAAATGTGTAAGTCATTATTTGTCACGCTAAGCAATATGTGTATCTCGTTTTTTGTCACGCTAAGCAAAATGTGTAAGTCGTTCCCGAACGTAATGGAGATGGCGCTCGATTTACATATAATGCTTCGCGTGACAAAAAATGAGATACACATATTGCTTAGCGTGACAAAATACGACTAACACATTTTGCTTCGCCTGACAAAATACGAGTTACACATATTGTTCGCAACACCATCGAAATGGTTTTTGAAAATTTTGCAAAAATCAACTCAGCAGACCAAAGTTACCCTACTGGACAGTATGAAATAAAAACTATTTTGGTTTGAATACATTATGCTCTAGAGCACAAAGGAGGTACTTACTAACAGGCTTTATGTTATTAATGTAAATATTTGTGTTAAATGTTAAATGAGCCATGAAGATCTTCACCTAGCTACAGAATTCATTGCATTAGTTGATTTTAACTATAGGACTATCTTTAAGTGATTGGTGTAGGTTTTGCTATCTTTAAAATTCATCACAACTACTGTATTTATTTTTACCTCTTTAGAAGAATTGGACTTGAGCTCATCTTCATTGATGACATCAATTTTCAGCTTAGGGAAAACTTGTCTGAAATCAGTGTAGATTTCATCATCAACGGAAGTAAGGCGAAGTAAAGCAGGATCAGCAGAACACAAGATCTATAGTATCACAGAGTAAGGTTAGCGGCTGATATCTCACTATCTGTACTAATATTCTAACTAACTAACTGTATAATATTCTTGATAAAATTTAAATAATACTTCTTAATTAAAATTTTAAAAACATTACATTTTGCCTCGTACGCCTAAAGAAATTTTGTTTCGCTTTTGAGTGCCTCTCGTAGCACTCCTTGTTTACACGTCATCAAGCAAGTGAGTTTTTCAATAATATTGATACTTACATTAAAGTAGACTTCAGCATGATCCATTGCTTTAATTGCCCACATTGCTTCTATTTCAGCCTGAAATAATAATATTTCAAGTTAGACATGCACAATAATATTAACAATTATTTGTACTAATATAATATAGTAAGATATGCAATAATTGATAATGGGAGGATTTGATAGAAAAACCAGGGGTTCGGACCCGTCTCAAAAATTATCGGGTCCGCGGACCCGGGTCCGGGACCTGAAAAAAAATTGTCGGGTCCGCGGAGCCGGGTCTGGACCCTTTAAATTTTTTCTCGGGTCCGCGGAGCCGGGTCCGGACCCGTTAATTTATTTTTTGGGTCCGCGGACCCGGGTCTGAAAGACCCGTCCAAAATATAGGGTTTTGGCCGGGTCCGGGACCGAACCCCTGAGAAAAACACAAAGATAGGTTAGGAAAAATTGGAGAATGCGAGATAGTGATGAACTTACACTGAAAGGGACGCCGTGGAAGAGAAACTAATTTCTAACACAGACCAATACATATCAATGCCTCCGCATCAAAAGCAAGCATCTAAACTTTCCAGATTTCAGACAAATCCCTAGTTGAGTTACAGCGCTGCTCTGAAAGAGTGTAGATAGTCGTTTTGTCGGAAATCTGGAAAGTGTAGATGCTTGCTTTTGACACGGAGGCATTGATATGTAGAGCATTAATTAAGCATTATATGAAGCTTGCTTTCTAGAGAGCAATATCAGCAGTTAGTACATAAGCTTGATCAATACTCTAAGCATTAATATTTTTGTTTGGACTGTCATTTAAGTTTGGGTACTTTTTACGGGCCTTTCAAAACAAATGAATTGCAGGTTTGCCTAAAACATAAGGTTGTTGCTTCTCTGTTAAAGTTATGTTTGAACAAAAAGCTGTTTGAACAAAAAAACATGTCTAGTAACCTAACTACCTAAATATCAAAGTTGATTTGGCTGGAGTAATTGATTTCTAATTAATTTACATTCACAAAATGTCAGCTGCATGTTTATGACGTCACAGCTCACCTGTTTCCGCGCGCGTGGACTAGTAAGCTGTGACGTCATAAACATGCATCTGACATTTTGTAAATGTAAAATAAATTAGAACTCAATGACTCTGGTCAAATTAACATTGATATTTAGGCTAGGTATGTTAGGGTACTAGACATGTTATTTGTTCAATGTGTTCCATTCCTTTAAGGTTCTCGAGACTCCCAAACAAAATAATGACCCGGCTGAGGGTTTAACCATACTCATTGGGATTCATATACGGTAGGATTATAATATACCGTACATTTTGATGCTTCCGCGTCAAAAGAGAGAATCTGCACTTTCCACCAGCGCGGTGAGTGGAGTATCTGCACTTTCCACCGTGGAGCATCTGTAATGTTAAGTAAATGGCCACTAGTCCAAGCACCGTGCTGCGTGGACAGTGTAGATACTCCACTCGCCATGCTGGTGGAAAGTACAGATGCTCTCTTTTGACGCAGAAGCATCGGTTTGATGTTATGAATATCTGTTTCAGAGGTCCATGATCAAAATACTCAGGTAAAACATAGCGGCGTCTTGCACACAGCCAGCAGGCCTTTTGTCTGCGGGCGGGTCTTCTGACTGTACATGGACGCCACAACTCCCTTGCGAGAATGGACCAGGATAAATCCTTTCCGGTAATTTGGTTGTGAGCTGTGGTTTACACATAGGCCTAACTATCTTGCAAAAATGGGGGTTTGCCAAAAAGTGCATATGGGCACGTCCGCACGCCGTCTCTACCACATATCCATACTATATACTTACATCATTGTCATACGTCTCTGACGTTCTTGATGCTTCTTCCATTATATCACCAAAACCTCCCTGGAAAAACAGTAAAAATTAATGAAAAATAATAAGAACATAATGAAATAAAAAGCATTGTGAAGATCATACGACAAAAACATTGTTGAGCGTTGAGGTTTCAGGAGAAAAATGTGTTTCGTACTTACATGCGCTTTGGGTACTTCGGCAATTCGTGGCATTTTAGAATAACAATAATCTAGCTATTTATTATGAAAAAACTATTGTCGTAAAATCCCGCAACACGTTTGTTCTTTATAAAATCGTGTATTCTAATTCACAATCTTAAAATTCCGGTTTATTTCATCCACTTTCTAGATTTTCTAGCGTGGTTGATTTTGTTTTGTTTTCAGCTGTTATGCTACTGAAGTTAGCTTTAAAGCACTTTAAAGCCACTGTTTGGAAAAATTTTGTGTAAACTTTTCCTGATTTTACTATTTATATTGATTAAAAATAGTATTTTAAATTAATAAAATAAAATTTCATGCTTATATAATCGTTTATAATTACTATTTGTTACCAAAAACTAAAATGTGAGAAAGTGAAAATAATTTTGAAGCTAACTTCATTTTCCACTTTCGATTTTGACGAAATCAAGAATGGCCGGTTCCATTGGACGTGTTTTTGTTTACGGTGGTCGTGGAGCTTTAGGGGCTTCATGTGTATCTCATTTCAAGTCTAATAACTGGGTAAATATATCATCAACTAATTAAAATCATAATATTTACAGGTTTCTAAAAATTTCACATAAAAATCGTTATTTATATTTGTCCTTATGTTGCCCTTCTAAATTTTTTCTATAGTTATCAAAGTTTCACCTTTCACCCCAGATTTCATCATATTTTTGACTTATTATCATTAAATATAGCCTAAGCAAAACTTGTTACAATACTTTATATTTAAAATAAGGCTATTTTATTGAAAATTTTAAGTAAAAATTTGCTCTAAAAGATCGATAATAATTAATGGGGCGTGACGTCCTGTGTGTTCATAGCATATATATCCATGGTTCATAGTTAATTGATTGAACTTTCTTTATTTTATATTACTCAAATCAAATGCCACGTTTCTGGAAAAGGTTTTATGTTTGAACAAAAAAATGCCCTCTAGCTGCATTGCTTTCACCTTGGATTTTTTTTTTTTATAATTGCTTTAGTTTTAAAATTTTACACACAAGAACGATAATAATTCTAATGTTGAAATTATATGAACTTTTCATGCTGCGGGTTTTTATTCATGCATAACATGCGTAAAGTTCAATACGTATTCAAACAGGTGGATTGTTTCTTTTTTTAATAATATATATATACGCTTCAAGTATTTTGAATTAGACGATACGGTAGCTTTTAATTTACTGTGCGCATACTTCTTTAAAAAGTTAGGAAATGTTATTACGTATAGGGAAGATAATGATAATAATAATAAATATTTAAAATTACAATAAAAATAAATTTCAGTCTTACTTAAAATTTTAACCACATAACCCCCCCCCCCCCCCCCCCCCCAAAAAAAAATATATTAATATTTTTGAACGAGTACAATAAGTACAGCTATGACGCTATGACAATGGGAAAAGTTTCAGCATGAAAGCCCTCTTTGTTATGTTCGCTCGAAAGAACAATGTCCTTACATGTCCTCCAACTTTCTATGCCAGTGCTTGTGTGGAACTAAGAAAGAAATAAAGAAATAATAAGTAGCAAAAAAAAAAAAAAAAAAAAAAAACATCGTACAGCTCTGGCAAAAAATTAGAGAACAGGGTAGCGGCGACCGCTGCATTTTCTCCTAAAGATAACAGTGGTTGCCTATGCAAATCATTCTCAAACTCTTTGCCAGAGCTGCACATGTATAGTTCAGTTTTCCACTGAGATGGAAATAGTGTTCTGTGGATAAGTGCACAGATTTGAGAGGCATGCACTTATGAATCTGACTGTCTTATTAACTTATGAAAAGAAGCAATTATTTTAAGACCGACTCTTTAGTCTTTTAAATTATTATAAATAAATGTGCATTCTGTCTCTCTCTCTCTCTCTCTCTATTTTGCATAGCAAATCATAAGATATTATTGATTTAATTAAAAATAATATTAAGAGTAACAAATTAAATAATACATAATATATGTATGTGAAATATTTGAAGATGATCATATTCTTGTTCATAGTTTATAGTTCTTGTTTATAATTTCTTGTGTAAAATTTTTATTAATGCAAGACCAAACTACATTGTTATATTGTATAATTTTTGTTTCAGTGGGTTGGTTCCATTGACTTGGCTTCTAACGACCAAGCTGATGCTAATGTTTTGGTGAAGCCTGCAGAATCATGGGCTGATCAGGTAAATATTAAGAAGTAACATTTCTTATTTACACATTAATATTATTCCTTGTATATTGATGCCTCTGCGTCAAAAGCGAGCATCTACACTTTCCAGATTTCTGACAAAACGACTATCTACACTTTCCGCCAACAAGCATCTGTAATGTTAAGCTTATGGCTGCTAGTCGAGTTACAGCGCTGCTCGGAAAGTGTAGATAGTCGTTTTGTCAGAAAATTTGGAAAGTGTAGATACTCACTTTTGACTCGGAGGCTTCAATAGGTATGATAATATGAAAGACATGAAAAGAAAAAATCAACAAGGGCTTACCATAGTTGACAAGAGTCCCATTATTTAGTTTTTTTTTTTTTTTTTTTTTTTTTTTTTTTTATTTTACTTTGTAAGCACTTGACAAACATACAAATGTATGTGACAACTACTTGACCCCACAGTGACATAAAAACCTAGGTCATATGTAAACATGATTGTGATACCAATATACCGGTAGTTTATCATTCACATTCAGTGTGAGTTTTTAATAGTATAATCCATACTTGTGTGCATATTGCAATATTGCTTGCAAAATACTAAATATACCAATGGAAGAAAAGAAGAAAAACTACTGACACGTCAATCTAAAAATTTAAAAAAAAAAAAAAAAAAAAAAAAAAAAAAAAAGACATTGAATAGCTTTTGGCACTAAAAAGCTTAACATATGTTTGTGTGCCTTATGCATTCCTTACAGACTCTGAGAAAAACTATGTAAATTTGTAGTAAAAAAGAAGGGGGGGAAAAATGCTAAAATTTTTGTTCACCAGGAAAGCGCGGTACTGGCTACCATTGCTGAGCTCCTTGGTACAGATAAACTGGATGCTGTGATCTGTGTGGCTGGAGGCTGGGCTGGAGGCAATGCTGCCTCAGGAGATCTCGTCAAGAACTCAGATCTGATGTGGCGTCAAAGTGTATGGAGCTCCGTCATCGCTGCTTCAATCGCTGCTAAACATCTTAAAGATGGTGGCTTACTGTCTTTGCCTGGAGCTAAACCTGCACTGGGACCAACTCCAGGTAATATCTTAATACAATGTAACTTCTCAAAATACAGCTCTGGTCAAAAGTTTAAGAATGGCGCAGCAGTGACTACTACGTTTCTTCATATAGATAGCACAGTGTGGTTGCGTGTTGCCTATACAAATTGTTCTCAAACTTTTGGCCAGAGCTGCACCTCAAGCATTTACAAACAAATGTTTAAAGCTTAATTTGTTTATATCCACAAACAATGACGTCTGATTGGCTGATCCAAAAGTTCTTGCAACACAAAACTGTATGCATTGAAATTAATCAGATAACTTAAGTCACATAGCATTGTCTCCAAACTGTCTATACAAATTATTATACAGATTATTAATTCAAACCGAATGGTTTTTACTTTTCCTTATTAATTAGGCC
Source organism: Ecdyonurus torrentis (assembly GCA_949318235.1). Taxonomy (NCBI): domain Eukaryota; kingdom Metazoa; phylum Arthropoda; class Insecta; order Ephemeroptera; family Heptageniidae; genus Ecdyonurus; species Ecdyonurus torrentis. Next base: position 11,225,017 of record OX439133.1, on the reverse strand, counting down.
TATTTAATATACTGTAGTTTTAGCTTACTAAATCAATATTACAAATATGTGACAGGTATGATTGGCTACGGCATGGCCAAGGCAGCAGTACACCAGCTGACCAAGTCCCTGGCAGGTGACAAGAGTGGTATGCCAGGTAACTCACTGGTAGTTGCCACTCTACCTGTCACTTTGGACACACCAATGAATCGCAAGTTCATGCCTAATGCTGATACTTCAACTTGGACTCCACTGGAGTTTGTTGCAGAGTAAGTATCACGGTTTTATTAATCATTAACTTTAAAAAATAACTAATTAATCACAAGAAAAAGGATTAACTAATACCGGAACAACTATTTTGAGGCTGACTTTAAGCGATTTCGGTCATATCCGCTTCCGTTTCTACTTACTACGCATGCGCAGAACGTTGAAACAGAAGCGGATGTGAGCAAAATAGCTTATAGTCGGCCTCAAGACAGTTGTTCCTTTTTAAGTCAATAGAGAAAACCAGTACCGTTCTATATTTGGGTGGAAAAATCTGTCTAGCACATGTCTAGGCCATGAGAGACAGGCTAGACTTTTTTTCTTTCTTCTTTTGCTCATTAAAAATTGATAGACTTAAAACTAAACTGAAGCAACTTAGCAGTAATCAGAAAACTTTTACTTATGCAACCTGCACAGCATTTTCATACATTAACATTCCCTGTTTCTGACATCAGAAACTTGAATAGTTACTCAAATTGCATTCTGTGAAGCATTCTCATGCTCTCTTGTACATTCTGGTGAAAAAAATTTCATTAGTTTTGTAGATCCCATTCTGTGTTTAATCATTAAATAGCACATATTGTTTGATGTTGTATATGGCTGTTAGTATCGATCCTAACCACAATGTTTTGTTTTTATTGCTTACATTGAATTGTTATTTGTGTTCCAGTTTATTCCTGCGCTGGTGCAAGGGAGAAGACAGACCAAAGAATGGATCTCTGGTAACTTTGGTAACCAAAAACAATGCTACTGAACTTGTTTTTGATTAATCATACATATGAAACATTATTATTCATCATGACCAAGATATTGACCAAAATCATTACAGTGTACCCTGCCCAAGTATAATAACCTTAAACTTGTCTGTGTATATCCCTTTAGATATATAAGAGCTTGTAGGGGTTTTAATTTTATTTTGTTTGCGCTAGAGTCATATGTGGGTACACATATTGCAGGGCTTAAAGTAGACAAATTCTTTTACCAAAGCTATCAGTGCTAAAAAAAAAAAAAAAATAAATAAAAAAATTAATAATAAAAAAAAAAAAAAAAAAAAAGATAGCTCTGGAGCTTTTATAAACGAAATGTTAAAATTTCAACTTTTTACCGGAGCTCAGCTCGAGTTAGCTCCGGCTTACTTTAAGCCCTGGCATATTGCTTAGCATAGGTAACAGTATCATCTACATATTACATTTTATATTGACTAATAAAGGAACAACAGTTTTAAGGTTAACTTTGAGCAGTTTCGCTCACATCTGCTTTCGTTTCTATGCACTACACGTAGAAACAAAAGTGGATGTAAGTAAAAGCACTCAACGTTGCCATCAAATCAATTGCTTCTTTATTAGTCAATGATTTAAAATATTGCATGGTGACACCTCTTATAAAACAGTTTTGGCTAAAAATGCAAATACGTTCTTCCGAATAGAGATGTCGTATTAGAGTTTGTTTTTTTTTGCCATGCGACTATGAGCTCTATGAAAAGAACAGGTAAGATTCAAGGTCGCATCACAAAAAAAAATCTACAACGACATTTTTATTCAGAAGACCTGAAAGATGCCTTCTGTAAATTGACCAAGATAGGCAAGTACACCTTTTGAGTGCAACCATGTCAATGTATAATGTATTTTGGGACTTTCTACAAAGCACTTTTTTTTTTTTTTTTTTTTTTTTTTTTTTTTGTATGGTACAGTAGATGATATTATATGTTAGGCAAAGTGCAAATCTTAATATATGACATAAAAGTGCAAGCTAAATGAAATATAATAAAACCCTGCTGCTTAATGGATAGATAATATTGGCTAATCTATTAGCTTTAATGCATGACTCAAAATAGTAAGATCCTAGCATACAATTTTACTGTAAATTATAAAAATCAAAATTTGTCAATAGTATTTTTGTTTATTTTGAATTGTTTTTAGATTACTGGAAGTGTTATTAATTGATTGATTGATATATACCTATATTTTTTTTTTATATGGTACAAAATGTAAGGAGCATCCTAAAAATGCCTAAACTTGCATATTATGAAAGTTCTATCATTGTAATTGGCACAGTGTGGTTTAATTTCAAAATTGAATTAAAAATGACGGACTTAAAAAAACAGAATAACAAATCAATTCAGTACATGATATTTTGAATAACAGTATTTGAGAAAATATACATTATACAAAATGTTATGCTAGGATCTTATAATAATATATAGTGCAATCTATAAATGTTCTAGATGTTTAGATTTATCATTTCAAAATAGAAAATTAAAGTTTAGTAGAATAAATTACATAATCAAGAATTTAGTAGCGGCAAAGGGAAAAAAATCTGCTGCTTTTTGGTAAAAGTGGTTTAAAAAAATAAATACTTTTACAAAAGTATTTTGATATAAGCACAATTTTGATATTATTTTTAATTGCTTTTTAAGTGCAAATTAAAATAGAAAAAAAAATCTCATTTATCTGTAGCCACTTAATTTATAGAATATTTTTATTTGCACAACTTTTGAAACATCACATTAAATTATTTAAAAAAAAAATACTCATCATTATTTGTTACTTAATTTTTATTATTTTCATATTTAAATTTTTTTTTTTTTTTTTTTTTTTTTAGTTATATACATTAATTTATACATAAAAATTGGGCAATTTACACATAAAAGAAAAAAAAGTAACAATCAAATTTGATACAAATTTTAATTTTTAAAATTTAATATTTTATATAAAAAAAAAATACTATAAACGAATCTATTTTAGCCTTAAAAAATAACACCAATATTGAATTTTTTTGTTGTGATGATTGCAGTAGGGAAAAAAGTTTTTTTTAAGAGTAATTGGCAAAAATTACAATTTATCCTTAGAGTATTCTATTTATCCTGTACAATATGAATCATGCCTTGTTTTAACTGAGCACCTGTAATTAGGTTGCTCATTCAAGTTACTATGATTTAAAATGTATATATTAATAAAGAAACAATTCTTTTGAGGCTGACTTTTTAAGCAATTTCGCTCACATCCGCTTCCGTTTCAATGTACTGCGCATGCGTAGTAAGTAGAAATGGAAGCAAATTTGAGAGAAATTGCTTAAAACCAGCCTCATAACAGTTGTTACTTTATGAATCAATATCTAAACTTTAAAAAGTAACCAGTTAAAATACTTTTTTTTTTTTTTTCTTAAATAATTTTTCTTATTTTTCTCTATTATGAAATAAGGATCTTAATTTCATGGAAATTTAAAACTTGAACAGAAATTTTGCAAATAATTTATCACTAAAAAATTTTAACATAATAAAAAAAGAAATTTGCCAAAAAAAAAAAAAAAAAAAAAAAAAAAAAAACTAAAAATAGGTATATAAAAATAAAACAACTTTTTTCCTATACTTGCAAAATAAAATCACATAACGTTATTTTCATCGAATATCAAAATGAACTAATAAATAAAATTATTTTTGATGGTTATAAAAAATAAAAAAGGGTATAAACTGTTATAAAAATGTTAAATGTTATTCATCATAAATGTCTTATTATCATACTGCATACTTAATAATACTAACACAATTCTGGACAACATTGATCTTTAAATTCTAAATTATTCATGTTTTAATTATAAAGCTGTAAACGTAAATCAATACTTTGGTGCACTTACTTTGATTTAAATTTGGTGCTTTTTTTTATATAAATAATGGTTTTGTGTTCACACGTTTTTAGGCCTATTCATAACACCATTGCTTACTATTTCCAAAGGTCTAATTAAATTTTGTATTGAAATAATTACAAATATTTTACTGAAATGTAAGACATATCATAAAGAATCTCTATTTTTATTAGGTTAAAGAATGATAAAAATTTTATTTTGTGTTTAAAAAGAAGACAAAAAAAAAAAAAAAAAAAAATGACAATTCAATTTTATGATCATTTGACTCTCGCTTGCTTCCTCATTCTCCCTCTATTGTCGAATAAAGAAGTAACTTATTTGAGGTTGACTTTAGGTGATTTCACTCACATTTACTTTCATTTCTACATATTGTGCATGCATAGAAGAGGGAAACAGAAGCAGACGTAAGCACAAAATTATTTAAAGTCAGACTCAAAACAGTAGCTTCTTTATTGGTTAATAATTCAATAAAAAATATTAACCCAATGTCCCTCACTCACATGTTTTCCAACTCCCTATGCTAGCGCGTAGTCCAATAGAAACGATGCTGCGCCAATAGTAGTGACATCTGGAACTACAAAGCTTTGTAAGCTTAACATTGTAGTTCATGTGTCGCGTGCGATGGCGCTAGTTTTGAGTGGACTTCAAAAAGTGCTCGGAGCTGGAGGGACAACCCATACAATTTCAAAATAAAATTGTAAAGAGAGAGAAAAAAAATTGTGTTACAATATAATATACATTTTCTCGGTAAAAAAACACCAATGAATAAAAAGTTAAAAACTGAATTCTTCCACCTAATTTAATAAAAAATTATTTACAAAATATTGTCCAGAAACATAAAATAATTAAAGTAGTATTCCCCTCTCGCGCACTAACCTTTAATATAAAATATAACTTCCCATAATCATCTCTTCCTATATTATAAAAAAATGTAGTTTAAAAAACAAAAACAAATATCATTCCATGACAATAAATAAGTAGAATAAATGTGGGTAGTTACAATAATATTTTGTGTATTAGAGATCTGATATTGCTGTATAGTGAAATGTATTTTTGTTGTTGGTGTTCCTCTACTATGGGTTGTGAATTAAAAAATTTATTGTTGTTAGATGAAAATAAAGATGAATAGAAATACAAATGTTTGTGTATTTTTTCTAATTTAAATAGTAATAAAAATAAATAACAAAATAGTATAATAATTAAACTATAATTCTTTCGATACTTTTCATATTATACATTGATGTTTATCTGTCAAAGTGAACGAAATACACTTTACAAATTTCACTCAGAATGAACGATCTGCGCGTTTGGCGCTTCTACGCGTTTTAACAGGAGAACTAGATGGGGGAACTTGGAATTTGTAAAGTGTAGAACGGACATTTTTTACAAAATTTGTAAAGTGTAGTTCGTTCACTTCGACGGGCAAGTATATATCGACGACATATAACCTATTACACTGATGACTGATTCCAAATAAATCTGACCAAAGCATAAATCTCTCCAAATGGTTTATAAATAATGGGGAAACTATCTCAATTGGTCAGATTTATTTGGGATCAGTGTATAATCTTTTTACTTCAAATTTTATCTCTATTGGCATAATATATGGGAATAACATATGTATTTAAATAAATGGAGTTTTTTGTCAAATAAAATCTCCATCTATATATCTGATAGCACATTGTATGGCCATTCCATAAGCCAATAAAAATCAATTTTTCAGTAAAAAGACTAAAAATACATAAAAAAGTCCTATCTAAGTTTGTAAAAGGACTGACAAAGGCGCACTCAAATGTTGTCTTGGAGTTTAGTGCCGAAAACTTGCCATGTAATTTAATATTATATCTGTTAGTAAGATTTTCACAGCACTATATAGGAATTGATCTCTTCACTATGGTAAGGACTTTGTTTTTTTTTTTTTTGTTATATTTATCCTTTTCAATTATCATACCAAATAGCTGCGATAAAACCTTAAATAAATCTATATATTAAAATTTTTCAAAATGCTGAATTCTGATATAATATTTTGACATTTTTCCGATGATGTCAAATGTCAATCGTTTATTGATTATAGATTATTATAACGTGTAACTGTAGTTTTTTTATATTAAAACAAAACATTTTTTGATATTAAAAAATAAATAATAGTTTTTATTTTATGTTCAAACAACAAATTAGCAACAGATGAAATATACATAATAAATTATTGATTATTGAACAAAAGGCGCAGTCAGGATAATGAGTCCTATCAACTGAGCCGGAAATATTCTTTCGTAAAAAAAAAATTATACATACTTAAATATTTATTGAACAAAATTATAATACGTAAATAAGTTTATAAATTAAGTATATTGCAATAATATATTATTATTATTTTGCCAAATTTTTGTTTTAGTGTATAAAAGTGAGCCATAAATTATATTTTGTTTGTATATAGAGCTGAAGAAGTTTATTTTAAATTATCAATATTTTATTATTAATTATAATAATTATTATATGCAAAGAAAAAACAAAAAATTGAATGCATATATATCATATAATAACTAAATTAAGATAAATAAAATAATTATTTTATATTATATATAATATATTATACTATATGGTATAAAAATAGTGTCGATTTTATTATTATTTTGTACTTTATAGTATATAGTTGCAATTTGCAAATTTAATTTCTAAAAACTCTATGACAATAACTTTATTATTAATAATTAAATTGCTATATTTATTTTAAACATATCTATAATAATTTTGCAATTTAAATAGATAAAATATATTATTATATTTGTAATAAAATTAATATATATAAAGATATAAAAAAAATCTTCTATATTATTATTCAAAAAATACATATTTTTTATTTATACTAAAAAAAAAAATTATAATGTCATTCATCGGGCATTTTTAAAGTAAAAAAAAAATATATGTTTTAATCATAGTTTTAACATTTCAGAACATTTCATATAGTAACATTTTCATGATGATTGATGATACATTATAATTATATTTTTCTGTCCCGTGGGTGGCTATAATTTTATCAAACATGTCGCCCTTTGGGGAAAATCATTATTAAAGTAAATAATAGATAATCATCAAATGCTATAAAAAAGTATGTCGTGATTTAATTAATTTTGGCACGAGCGCATCGAGTCGTGCGTCTTTGCGTGAGATGCGTGCAATCGCAATCATAAAATAAATAAAACTTTTGAACTTTTTCGCGGTATTTTTAGTGCTGCCATCTTGTATTTCTAGTGGAAATTAATTTTTAACTCCATTTCCCCCTCTGTTTGCCGCCTTGCAGCATTTTAAAATATAATTTAAATTATTAATTTACAATTATTTAATTCTAAATTAAGCTTTGAATATATTTAAAAAATAATAGAAAATTTTTAGTATATAAAAAATTACCATATTTACCATTCAACATTAAAAGTTAGTAAAATCTAAAGGGGGGTATAGGATTCTTGGTAACAGCCTAAAACTCATGTCCGACAAATTTTATTTGTGAGTGAATTTCGTTGTATTTTTCACGTGGAAATAAGAATCGGTAAGTTATCTTTTTAATTTTGTATCAACTAACAAATACCTAAATATATATACAATAATATAGTTAATTAATTTTTATGATAAATTACAAGTAAAAGTGAAATCTTTCACTTGCAAAAACCCGCCGGGCAAAGGGGTGTGTCACCTTACAAAAATTCCCCCACTAATTTTTATGTCTAAAAAGTTTTTGACATGTCAATTTTTTTTAAATGAATAAATAATTAATTAAACTTAATGTAATGACATTATATATAATGACAAAATAATCTTTATGTTATTTTAATGCAAATTAAGTTATTAAATAGTTGATATAATACTTATCCATAAGTTGCATAGCATTATACAAAATTAAAATGCAACCCCCTATTTTTTGACACGCTGTTTAATTTTTCAAAGAATTTAATGCAGCTTATTTTTTTTATACCAGATTTTGAAAATAAATAAAAAATTACCATATAATAAAATTCGTGATTTCCGTACTCTATTGTTTACGATTATAAATAAAAGTAAGAGTAAATTTTTCTCCTCAGGAAAAAAAAAAAAAAAAAAAAAAAATGTTACTCTTGGCCCCTCCCCAAAATTGTGTCTGCATTCTTTTAATGCTTAACTTTGGTATGTGATATAAATGACTACATACCTAAATTTTGTATGTATTTCTGAAATGCGTTGCAATCATGCAAGCTTGATATATAGGTACTATTGATATACTTCAAAGTAGGCTTATCAGGAGAGAGGAAAAAAAAAATCCAAGAAGAAATTTGGTCAAAAATCTTTAACATTGAAAGATATGGTCTATTTTGGACTCTTTAAAATTAAAATTCAAAATATGTTTATTCATTTCTATCTCCTACAATCATAAATATACAAAACATTGTACATCAGCAGGTTCTTGTTTAAACAAAACAATGAGAAATGATAGTCAGACTTACACACTAATAGAATAGGGTATAAATAGTTAAGAATAGAAAATTATAAGTATTAGTTAATGAGGCATACATATTTATAACTATACCACAAAAATAACCATGAGAATATTAATAAGTTATTGGTCTTATGTAATTGCTCATGGTTGCAGTTTTTTTTTTGTTATGTAATGTAATGTATGTTTAACATTCATATATGTATCATACACTTGAAAGAGTCTTACAAATACTTAGGTAACAGTATTGCCTCTCTTTGGACTCATAGCATGGAGCTCCGGAGCTCCAAAATTTTTATGCTCCAAAGTTTTATGCTCTCTCGTAAACCTATGCCCATAATAAGACTTTTTCCATACCGGTCACAATTAAATTCCAAAGGATTTTCTGTTTTCATTCTTTATCTTAATGCTATGTATTGCTTAATTTCTGACTCGTGGTGCTCCGAAACAATAGTACAGTCAATCGGGGTGAAATCAAAAGCCAATCACAGAGCTGCTTTCAAAGTGCTATGTGTCTAGTGAGATAGGGAAAAGTGAAAGCTTGGATATGATTGGAGTTTCAATATCACCCCGGTTAACTTAATTAATAATCTAGTGTTGGCCTGTGTGTGCTTTTCCGTTAATTGGAAAGTCCTTACCTGTCGATAAGACAATGTCTTGGGGTTGGTGTAGCACGATAACACAATATGGCAAGCAATATGGCAGGCCAAAATGTTTTGTATATAGTGTAGTGAGTAGGAGTCAATGTAGTACATAGTATTTTTTCCTTATCCAAAACAATTTAACTGCAGAGAAAAGAAAATAGTTTCAATCTCATTCTTTATAGTAAAGCTGTGATCAAGAACGTATAGAATGTAACAATCAAACTTTGAAAGAAAAAGCTCAATATTTATAATTTCTTTCTTTATGATTCTTTATGTTGTCAATATAAAAACTAGCATTTTCTACCTTCGTTTCACTACAGATAGCTATGAGGTGATATTCTCATTCATTAGAAAATTTCATATTATATCTTGAGAGGGTCTTATTTCAATGCATGATTTAGATTTTGGTACACAAAAATTCCATGAGCAAACGTTCTTGATACCTTATTCTCCCTTTATTTATTTTCATCTAGTCCCAATTGCCATACTAGGTCTTTAAAACATTGTAGTTTAGTTAATTAACTCATTTTTAATGTTTTGCATATCTGATTGCAAGGAGAGTGGAATTAAAGAAAATTTGGAACTATTATCCATGCTCATCATGTCATAACACCTTTGTCTATTTCCGTAATTACACTTTTTTATTATTCAATAGAAAATATAATAGAATTATCATTTATTGTTTATTTCTTTTTAACAAATTTAACAATAAAGACATAATATCTTAAACTATTAGGAAGTGATGTGCTATATAATATGTTTTAAATAGCAATGAAAGAAAAAAAAAAAAAAAAAAAAAAAAACTTGCTAATACAGAAAAAAAAATTAATTAAAGAGCTTTTGGCACTTACGTGTGACTGTACCTTCTTCAGTCCTTCTTTTTGTCATTAATTGCATGTTATGCTGCTTAAACACAATATTAGAAGAGCTGTCACTGAATGTGGAATTGTTTGAGCTAAAATATAAATTATGACTGACATCAATAAATATATTAATTAAATTATAATAATGACATTTTGGAAATACAGTGAAAGAAAAGTGACACATGCATTGTATTGTCCCATTATTTGAATTTAATATTAGCTGTCTGTGGAGAGCAATTATTTGAACTGAAATTATGATAAGCTATATTATGTTGAGTTGAATTTAAAATTATAATTTTATAAAACGCAAAATAATATATTTTTATTTACTTCTTTATTTTATTATTTACATATTATATAATTATATTAACTACTTTCGTACATTTTTGCATTTTTTTCTTCTCTTTATTGCATGATGCATTTAAAATATGACTTATGCATAGGTCATTCATATGAAGGAAAAATATGTGACAAAAATCACGTAACGTAGCTCATATCTGACAAATTATTATTTAAAAATATTTATAATTATGATTTAAATTATTAATTATATATAAGTAAAATATCTTAAATTATTATATTTTTAATAATTTCAATATATTTTTATTTATTTATAAATTTATTTTATAAAACGATTTTTTTCCTCTTGATTTTTACCGCAGTGAAAAAAAAAAAAAAAAGTAATACAATTCTATTTCCCCCTCTGTTTTAAATCAGCCGACGAGCTATTCAATTTATTTCTCTATACCCCCCTTATTAAATCTCATTCCGAGCCGGGGTGTGTTTGAGTTTGGGTGCAAAACTCTTTACTGCCTATCTGGAAAAAAATTAATATATTTTAATTATTTTAGTGAAGTGCCAGTTTTAATTAATAATTATATAAAAAGAATGGTTAATTAATTTGTCTTATTATAATTTAAGAAAATATATTAAAGTGTTGTGTTCATATTGTGTGTGATTCAAAGTGCATTTTTGAATTATTTTTAATTTCAAAGCATTTTCAAAAAAAAAAAAAAAAAAAAGTTTCAAAGTGTTTTTTTAATATTGACATTTATTCTTTTGGATTATATTTTATTTTTACGGTAAGTCAAATTTATGTCTAAAAAAAAAACTGATTATTTTTAAACTATTTTTTTTCTTAGTATTTATGCTTGCTGTCGCAATACGCCCATTTTTTCTACTTGCGAATTTGGTTTCACGGTTCCTTAATTATATTCTATTTTGAATTAAAGATTTGAATTGCAAATTTTTAGATAATGTAAGAATAGAGTTGTCTTCTAAATTAAGGAGATATAAATTAGTAGAAAAATGCAAATTAGTTTGCTTTTTTTGTTTCGCTAGACAGTTTTTTTCTTTCTTTGACTTTGATACTATAATTAATGACCACTTTATTTTTTAATCGATTTTATGATTTAATTTGAAGATCATATTGGTTGAAATTATTTAATGCATATGCTTGTTGACTTTTTTTTTTGTAGTATTGAAGCAAAAAAAAAAAAAAAAAAAAAAAAAAACTGCAAGGTTTTAGAAAATTATTTTATTTGCAGTTAGTTTTAGGTTTAGCATTAAAATTGCATGTTCTTTAAAACCATGCTATTTTCCTGCAAGAAATTTGTAAAAATTTAGAAATAAACAGTAAAAGAGAGGAGTAAAAAAAAAAAATAAAAAAATAAATAAATAAGAAGAAGAAATAAATGCAAAAAGTATACATACGCCTAGGTATAGGTTTAAAAAACAAAACATTTAAATTGCATTTAATTTTAGGCTTAGAATTAAAATTGCATGGTCCTAAAAACCGTGCTAATTTCCTTAAAAAAAAAAGGTGTAAAAATCGAGAAATAAAGCAGTAAAAAAAGGGGTGTAAAAAATAAAATAACTTAGAAAATACGATAATAATTATAGATATTGTTAAAAAATGAGTGAAAAAAATTGCGCAAAATTAAATAGAATCAATAAGTTATAATTTTCTAACTATGAAATAAGAAAGCTAAAAAAAAAAAAAAAAAAAAAAAAAAAAAAAAAAAAAAAAAAATCAGAAATAAAGGTTTCAAATTTTAGCATACGTATTTTTAGAACTACACATCATAAACAAAAATCAGCATAAGAGAATGAAAATCAAACCCCCATACATAATAAAAAACAATAGCATATAAATAATATATTTATTTAATACCAGCATAAAATAATATTAATTCCAAAATCTCGTTATTAGTTATAAATTATTCAACCTATTACGACTTTTAAACATAATATTACCGGCCGGCCGGTATTTTTTATAATTTTATTTTATCTTTTCTTACCAATGATGTCATTCTTATTATTATGACCTTCTCAATGTCAATTAAGTTGATTTTTACATAATTTTTTATATTATTTTAACCTTTATTGTATATAAAATACGTTTTTATTTTAGAATGACAGTATGGTTATTTTGATTATTACTTCGTCATGTAATCTGAGCTTTATGACATTTTATTTTATTATTTTTTTTGTGTGTTATTTATTGTGTAATTATTAATGATGTACTTTATTTTTGTGTAATTGTTAATTGCAGTTTGATGTTGCAATTTTTTTTAAAGGTGTGTAGTGTAGTGTAGGCTTCCCCCCCCCCCCCTTTTTTTTTTTTGCATTGAATTTATAAGTGTTTTTATTCGAATTTTCTGTAAATAAACAGATTAAAAATAATTTTCAAAAGCTAGTGATTCTGACTCGTAACTCTGTTCCTTACCGAGCACAGGTTCGTGCTACTACTGGGTGCGTACGTGAAGTGTGAGAGCACAACACGTTGCACGAGACGTGCTTACATGACGATGCATTCAGGAGGTGCATGATTGATGTGATTGCATCGTAAAGCCAATACCTGTAGACGTTTCCACGGTTTATATATAGGCTGTCATGGCGAATGCCGGGCTGTTATTTATATTTACACCGTGTGTGATTTCCATTGTACCTGTCTATAAGACATTGTCTTGACGGGACTATATGATGAAGGTGTAGAACGATAATACAATTACAAATTTATATAAATATATAAAAAAAAGAACGCAAAACTATGACGTCACTTTCTGTGACCAAATTCAAAAGGGTGGAAAAAAAATTTTAGGTGGCAAAATTTACATAACATAAATTTCTCTGCAGATAATTATGTTCAAAATAGTCTTAATTCTTTTCTTTCAACAATAAAAATAATGCACTTTGAATATACCTTACATGTGCGCTAAATATGAGAGAGAGAGAGAGAGAGAGAGACGTAAAAAAAAAAAACGTAAAGAAAATAAAGTAATTAAATTACGAGTACAGTGGTCAAAATGACATTTAAAAAAAAAAGTTAATATTTTAAAATAAAATATGAAACTAAAAAATTACAACCATAAAAGGTAAGAAAATTTCACTATATAAGAGGTGCATGTCTTCTATAAATATAATATACCTATAGCACAGATGAAAAAAACAACTTGTTATTAGCATAATGTTAAATTATAGTATATAATTCATGCATGATATTATACTGCGGTCATTCAACTTTGATATTATGTACCGTGTGCAACTACTTTTATTAATAATAATAATTAGGTATATATGGCTTTAGTATTAATATCGTATAGCAATATATTGGTTATCAATGCTTCTGATTCACTGTATTTTTTGATACAATGAGACGCTACTATTGATCCTTGAATTTAGAAATAGATACCCTAATACTGATGCTGGAAGAATATTGCAATGTCTAATAAACTCGGACAAAAAAAAAAAAAAAAAAAAAAAAGAAGTGAAATATAGATATTCTATGGCTTAAGAATGGTAACTATAATTTTTTTTTTGATGTCTGTAAGTATATGGAACCATGAAATTTTACGATTGAAAATTGTCATTTTCTTATTTAGATAGATAGATAGAGAGAGAGAGAGAGAGAGAGAGAGAGAGAGAGAGAGAGAGAGAGAAAAGAAAGGTTGATTTATTTTTCTAATTTTTTTTTTTTTTTTCTAATTTTTTTTTTTTTGAAGAATTTGAACAGTTGCAGTTTTTGAACATAAAACCACAAAGAACTAAAAAGTAAATAACTGCATTTCCCTTTCCCACTTATAGTTTAATATGCATAATATGTAATACATTTTTATATAATAATAATATTTAAATTGTTGAAATTTAATTATTATTCGTAACAATGCATGAAAACCAAAAGTGATAACAACAATAACATTTTCACAACAATGTTGTACATTTTTTTTTCTAGAGGTACAAGGACTTTTTCATTGTTCATATAGTATAAAGAAATTATAAGCAAGCATAGTTATTGTTGAATTCCTTTTTTTTTCTATGCGAGTGATAAATATGGTAACTCAATGTCACTTCTTTTTTCTCTCTCTTCTCTTTACCAATAAATTTGAAAAAAATTTTGATTTTTTTTTATAAATTTTGCAATATTAGATCAAACTGCTTGAAAAATAATAATAATGACAAAATAAAATAATATAAATAAAAAATATAGCAAGTGCAGTAGTTGATATTTTAAATTTTTGAGTGACTAATCTAATACGATACGACTTTTTTTTTAATAGTTTTTGATTTCAAATCTGACTTGCATTATAACATTTTTCAATGTTGCAAAGGCTAGTTTCCTCCGTGCTTTTCAAATATGGAAGTTTGGTCACCAATTATGCAACAGTAACAAAAATTCAAATTCGAGTTATGAATTTGAGTAAACAAATTGTAATATTATATTTTTATGAAGAATTTACACCGATAATAGGATAGAAACTAAGAAGAAGCGTAAAATAGATAACATTTTTAAATTAAAATTATCATTGATGCAAATTTATAATCAGGAAAAAAAAAATAATAATAATATTCCCAATACGAAAACAGTGTATTATATTTCTAAAACCAAATTTAATTGCAAAGTAATTATTATATTATTGCTATATAATATTAATTTAAGAAGTATCATAAATATACAAGGTTACACACGTTTTTCATGTAATTTCAAGATGTATTAATGTTGTTAAAAAAACAAGAAAAATAAATTCTGCCAACTCATGGTTTAATTTTTTTTTTTTTTTTTTTTTAGAATGTAAAAATATTTATTTATTTTTTTCCATGACGTCATAAAGTGGTTTAATGTTTGTGATATCATAGCTCTGAAATGTGAAAATGTATTTACAAGAAGTTAAATAAATATCATCATGTTGATTGTTAATTGGTCAATAGTTAGTAGTCGTGTTCGTAAAGTTTGTATTTCTTGTCAAAAAAAAGAAAAAAAAAGAAAAAAAAAAAAAGAAAAGAAAAGAAAAGAAAGAGAGAGAGAGAGAGAGAGAGAGAGAGAGCGAGAGAGAGAGAGAGAGAGAGAGAGAGAGAGAGAGAGAATCGTAAAATTTGCTGACTGAATTAAATTTGCTGTCTAAACTGCTATATTGCTTAGTAATGATAATAATAATATTAAATATAGAAAAAAAAACGAACGCAGCTTTAAATTTTACTAACTATTTCAGTCATTAACAAAAGTGGTTTTGGTGGTACTAAACTTACTGTAATCCAATTCATATAGCATTTCATTTTAATACAGTTTTAGTTTTTAAAGGTTTTCATTTTAATACAGTAATTTGTAAAGATACAATGTTCAGTGCACATTTTATAGAGCATAGTTTATGAAAGTAGCTGATGTCAGATGTTTAAAGTTCACTTATTGAAATTGTTTGCATTTTTAATCGTTCATTAGTCATTAGAATCGATGATTAATACGTGAAATACTTAATGTAGATAATTTATAAAATTGTATTTCTTTATTTGACAGTATTTTTGATAAATAGGGAGAAGAGAGAGAGAGAGAGAGAGAATGAGAAGAAATTTGAAAAAATTCCCAAATTTTTTAAACAAGTATTTTACTAAAAGAACAAAAATGTACATTAAAAATTAAAAAAAAAAAAAAAAAAAAAAACTACATTTATTTATTTATTATTATTATTTTTTAGAAATTTAAAATATAATACCACGAATTTTGTACTAACGAGTTGTTCTCACGAGATATAAAATCAGGAGACACACATGCACTTGGCATACACAAATAATTGGACATATAGGTGCGCAGTGGACATACATTCAGTACCCATACATGCACGTGCCATAAAATATTCCTTCCTATATACCTCACGGAAAGTATAAATTACGTAATTTATGCTGAATTTATGTCATTATAGCATAAATGATTCTAAATTAGTACAGCTGCAATAATTATGCTGTACAACATAATACAGCCACGTAACATAGTTATTATGTAAGTATATACCATAGATTATTGAACACATTGTGCTGAAAATAAGCTAGCATAATGATTGCATATTTTTGTACACTGAAAGCCCTACGAAACCTAATTCATTCATGATTTTCAGGGATTTGGCAACCCTGCTCCTACCTGACAATGTATTTTCTACCCTTTTCTTTAGAAAGCGGCATTGTCTTTGATGTTAGGTTTAGTAGGGCTTTCAGTGTACGTGGCTGAAGCAAAATACAAATAAAAAATAAATATAAACAATAGCATAGCAAAAAAAAAAAAAAAAAAAAAGTAGGATGTATGATTTAATATTCTTAGAATCAACTATATTCAATTCACCATTGTTTTTTTAATTTGTATACTACATATTAATATATCATTACATCATTTTTAACTTATTGCAATTCTTATAGTAATAAATCAAACTTAATACACAGCATATTATAATTGAAAACCTCACCATAGTATTGTCCTTTTAAATTAACACCATTTAAATAACGTGTGATGCAAAAAATAACTATAGTGACATCACTTATATTATGATGTCATAATGCACTTTTTAACACAGCTGACAGTTCATAAAGTTGATTATAATATAGTTTATTATATTATTATCTACCTTAATGGTAAAATTATAGTACGGAAGAGTTATTATATGATTTTATTTACCGCTATGTAATTTTTTATTATTTTATAACTGCATTTTTAGGTAATTTTTATTTCACATTCGTGTAGTATATTTATTATACGTTAACAACAATGAAAACGGAAATTATTATTTTGTTTACCTTTTCATATTCATATATTAAAATTTAGGGAAATAGGTAGGTATTATTGTTTGTTTTGAATTGCATTTTAAGTGGTTGTTTATTTGTTTTTAAGTCTTTTAATGTCTTTTTGATATCTCATTTTTATTCTTAGAATATGAAGGGGGGAAATAATATGTTATTAATTATGGTATATTAAAATTAAGTTCAATAATATTAATAAAATATAGAGGAAACTAAAAATAATAAAATGCAACGCAAGGTTTATTGTATGTATAAACTTTGAATGCAACATAATTATGTATAATATGTAAATTATTTTATGCAACTGAAAAGTGCCTCATTGACTGAAAATGAGCGCAATAATAATCATTCATTTATAATTATGTTTCTGATAAAAAGCTTTATCATAAATTAATACCACTACTTGTAAGAATAATTTAAGCTAAAAAAAAAAAAAAAAAAAAAAAAGTTAAAAAAAAAAGTTAAAAATTTGCAAAGATATTCTTATGATAAATTATGATAATATACACAAAAATAAGGAAATACTTAATTTATACTGCATTTATGTCATTATAGCATAATTTTTTCTAAATTAGAACACCAAAAATTAATTATGCTATTCAATGTGATATTTATGCTACCATGTATGTAACATGGTAAAATTATTATGCTGTAGCCTAAATTAAGCCATAGTAGACTGAATAACTGTGTTTCTTATTGTTCAAAGAAATTTAGCCCAAGAAAGTAAAGGCAAAAACCATGTTTGTCATATCCTGTGTTGTTCATTGCTCCAATATGGCGCCGAAGCGTAGTCAAAATGACGTCATGCGCATAGCAAATAGTAGAGCATAATCCTAGATATATAGTGTGCTACTATAAGTTTAAATTAGATAAGTATGTATATTGTGGCCTAGTTCTATATATTATGTATGTTTGCATCAAACGTTTATACTGTACCATCATAGCCATAGCAGAGTAGCAAAACATTGCAACATTTCAAACTTAAACTCATCAAGTAAAAATAACTTCATAGCATCATATGAAAATACTCTCTTGTGCTCTATAACTAATCGGCTTATTTATATCGTTTTTATGTCATACAATATAGGTACCTACTTTTTTATAGTAAAATGACAGTTTAGTAACGTTAAAAGCTGTAATTTTTCTCTGTTTAAGCCATATTTTTTTTTTATAATACTTTGAAAATCCTTTTTTATTCTATTTAATTTTTAAATTTTAAGTAATTACGATTTAACATTTTTTTTATCGTTTTTTTTGTGTCATAGTATAATACTTTTTTTAAAATAAAATGACAGAATGTTGAAAGTTATAATTTTTCTCTGTACATAAGCTTTTTTTGTTATAATATTTTTTTAAATGCTTTTTTATTTTGTTATTTTTTAGGATTTTAAGCCTTACGATCATTTAACATTTTTGTTTTGCATCATTGTAAATGTACACAAAGAAAATATAATTACGTATAATGTGTGCTAAATTTATGTCATAAGATGATCACTATAAAATTTTCGAATTTCAAATTGAACACTGTACTAAAATATACATAATTTTTCACCCTCCCTCTTCAAATCATGATTTTTTTTTTGTTCTTTTTCATTGCTGCAAAATCTAAGAAAGTTTGCAGCAATGAGAAAAAAAATCTAATGCAAGTTTTCAATTTATTAAGTTAGCATATTTAATTATGTAAAATATTTCATTTTGGTCCACCTCCATACAAATATGGTTATTTTAAAGTACAAAAAAGTAATAATATTTACTATAGTGCACTATTTATTACCCGATTATACAAAATCGCCTTTTCTTTCTTCCAATTCTAAATTTTAATATAATAAAAAAACTCATTTTCAAGTTTAAAATTAAAACGTCAATAATAAATCAACTATTATTTGCATATATATCCCATACTGCATACATAAATAAAAACAATAAGCCGTGTTCTTTTATATTTTATATTATTATTAAACTAAAAAATACAATAAATAATTTCTATGCTCCACCTTCATAGTCAGTTATTGATAGATTTGAAATAAATTAAAAAAAGAAAATAATAATAATTATTATAACATTAAAAACTCATTTTTTAAAACTTTTCCTTTAATATCTAAAGTCTATAATTAAAAATTTGATTCCCGTCGTCTTTAATTTACTACACTGATAATACAAATCACTAGAGGCTATAGAGTGGTTGCATTCTTATAAAAGTAGACGCCATATGTGATCATTAAATAACATGGGATGGTATGGGAAAATGAGACTTTTTGGCAGTTTAAAAATATTTGGCATTATTTTTGAGTAGGTTGAATTAGGTTTTCAATTATGTGAGAAAAATAATAATAAAAACAACAACTAATTTTCCAAAGTAAATAGCTTAAAATCGCGTTTGTCCTATGCTCCAGTATGGCGTCGAAGTGAATTCAGTATGACCCTCCCTATAGGGTGTATCCTCATGACGTCATACTGAATGCGCTTTGACGCTATACTGCATCAATGAATAGCATTGCTCAGCATAGGACAAACTTCATTGTTGGCTATTTGGGAAATCATTTCATTTTTGTATTATTATTTTTCTCACATACTTGAGATACTAATTCAACCTATTAACATCATCAATGCTCCCAAAAATAAATATTTGCTAAGTATTTTTAAAATGGCAAAATGAGTTATTTTCCTATACCAACATCGTTGACTTTAACATAAATGAATCCGATCTTTTCGCGTCAAGATGAAGGTTTTACACTTTACATATTTTAAAAGAATGAGCGATCTACACTTTACAAATTTGCTGCTACCTGGAAATTTCACACCTGTTTTATATAGCAGATGCTCAGTGGCGGCCCAATAGAGGGGGATGAGGGGACATTTCCCCCGGGCGCCGGGGTAAAAAGGGCGCCGGAGTAAAAAGGGCGCACGGCGAGAGAAATTAGTACCTAATAAATTACTATAAAAACTACACTAAAACAGCCTAAAAGACAAAAGCATAATATGAAATTGAAGCTTGATATAAAACTCAATTTTTTATGTAATTTTTAAAGTTTTATTTATTTGTTTATATATTTTTTTAATGAACTAAGGAACAGTTTTCTATCTTTCACAAATAATTATTTCTGGTGTTAGTAATATAACTTAAGTTTCGGCTCAAATAAAATCTTCCACAAATTTAGTATGTAAAAGATGCAAAACTTAAAGCTCTTCGTGCGCACAATTTTACTTGAACAACTTTTGAACAAAAAATACTATAGCGAGTTCTATAATATATACAAATCAACTTTTATTGACTTTGAGTTTAACAACGAATTCTACGTGATTTATTTAATTTATTATTATTTTTTTTTTTCGGAGAACAAAATTATTGCAAATCGCAATTGTTGCAAATCGTTCTCTTGTCTAAAAAAAAATTATAAAAAAAAAAAAAAAAAAAAAAAATCGAAAATTCCTTATGGATATAAATCCGTAAAATCAATTTTTTAGCACCAAACTTTTCAACCTGGAAAGTATTTTTTAAACACCCGAAATAAAATTCAAAGCATGGGTCAGAATCGGGGTTCAAATACAGATTCATTAGCATTGGGGCCGGTGGTGCATTTTGCGACACTTTCACATTCTGTTGTGACAACATGCAGTTTTTGAGATAGAATTTTTTAAATTTCATTTTAGTAGAGCTCTGGCCAAAAGTTTAAGAACGGGGCAGCAGCGGCCGCTGCGTTTTCTCATAAAGATAACAATACCATAGTGTGGTATAACATAGTGTATAACATATAGTGTATAACATAGTGTATAACATATAACATATAAGGTATAACATAGTGTTAAATAAATTGTTAAAAAGCAATTTAAAATCATGCTCTTATATTGAAAAAAAAAAATATTAAAATTTTTCTTCAATTTTATACTTAAATGATATAAAAATATTAAATTTGAAGTACTTGAATTGTAATAGCAAATTCTTTTAAGTATACTAATTTTGCATTTTCTACCAAAAAGGGGCGTGGCCCCAAAAAAATCGTGCCTGCGGCGCACTAAAAGGGGGCTTCGCCCCATTCACCTCATTATACTCTTTCTACGGGTGGGGGCGCACCACAAGTTTATCCCCCGGGCGCCCAATTTGACGGGCCGCCACTGCAGATGCTCCAGATAGCCGGGACTTTGTAAAGTGTAGATCGTTCATTATTTGGAAATTTGTAAAGTGTAGAAGCTTCATCTTGACGCGAAAAGATCACCCTATTTTATGCTTCTCTCTAAATATTTTGCGTTGTGAGTAAAGTTTTATTTTTGTAGTGTATGATATGAGAAGTTTGAAAGCATATTATGTTGCATAAAGGATAGATAGAACGAGAGAGAAAGAGAGAGGATATTATGTATATTTTTTAATGTAACAGATACTTGAATACATAATTTGTCGCATAAAATTAACTGTAACAGAAGGAGGAAAAAAATTATGTATATTAAACTGTGTTTAAGCTTTTTCGTAGAAGTTGTAAAAGTTATTAAAAGTTATAAAATTACGTATTTTATTATACTTTTTTTTTTTTTTTTAAAGTAGTTTGAACGAGGTTGACAACAGCTGATTTTTAAATTATTTGAAATTTGGCGCTCAGTTAATTGAAATTTGATCATTAAAAACTTTGCCGTAAATTGGTATCGAACCTCTGACCCTCGTGGTGCAATGAGCAGCGCTCTACCAAATGTGCTACTAGGGCTCATGATAAATAATCTGGCTGCTCATATATATATTGCTCTTTGTAATTATTTTCTAATCAAACACTGTTCTTTGCTTCTCAGTACATTTATTAATTAACTATAATGAAGTTAATACATATTAAGTACATTTGCAAGAGTTTTATTAACATTTATTAGCTAAATTAACGTATATATCTCGTTCCTCCCGCGATCGTCAAGATTCGGCCACTGCAGCGCCAAACGTCACTGATAGCGGTAGAATTCAGAACTAAATAAAAAGTACTGGTCAACAAAAAATTCTCATTTTCATCTCTTTTAGTCACAAAGTTCTAATTGCGTTTCGAACCAAATTTAGTTTAAAGCTTTTAAAAGTTTTTTTGTTTATCAAAGAGCTTATTTATCTGTTTTTGAGTCCATATAAATACATCTTTCACTGAAATATGAATGATCTCCTGAGGAGGGAGCATAGATTTTTCAGCCATTAACCAATGCTGAATGAGGAAACTGCTCGACTTTGCGGCTAAATTTTTATGTGCGTTTCGAACTAAATTTTTTTGTATTGCATCAATAGGAGCGTAAAGAAATAAGGAATCTATAGGTACCACAAAAACAGCGTTTAAATAATATCAAAACTCGTTCAAACTACTTTAAGCATGATTGCATTTTATGTATTTTTTTTTTTTTTTATAGTTATTAACAGATTTGCTGAAAAGTCATGTTTAAAATTACTAGTCTTATTTATTTATAATTTTGTTTTATGGTTTCTCGTATGTATCGATGAAATAAATCAATAAAATAGTAATAAATTAAACTTTTTGGCTGGAAAAAAAAATGTCCAAGTGTTTTCCTTATTGGCTATAAACTTTCTTATTTCAGTGCAGTACTTTTCGTTAAAAAAAAACAACAACATAATAATAAATAAAAATTAAAGTAAGGCGCCTAAATGCTAAAGAATAGGAAAATGAGCTTATTTTCTCGTTCTGCGTATGTTTTTGGCAATAGAAGAAATAATCAAATACACAGAAAACAAAAAAAAAACAACAAAAAAACAACTGTTAGTTCACATAAAGCCTATAGATTTCAACAGGTTAACATTAGCCTAAAACAGGTATTGAGCTATTGATATACTTCAGTAATACCTGCAGGTAAAAATCTACCTACAATACAATACAAGTGCGTCTCACCTATACTCGACTCAAAAAACCTGAGTTACCTGCCGTTCGACCTTTTACGGTATCGCCCAGCCATCCCACTTCTCCTCAAATGTGACAATGGGTGATACTTTAGGCACGTCCAATTTAAATCGACTGAAGTTTTTTGAGTCAAGTATAGATTAGATGACATTTCACCTGCATTAGGTAACATTGTATAGTATATCAATACCTCGGTCCAGGTTAATTTTTTACCTATATTGCAGTTTACAAAAACCTTGTACCTGCCATTCAATTTTTCTTTTTTTTTTTGCTTGAATTTTGAAAAAAAAAAAAAAAAAATGTGTAGACTATTTTAATCATATATATATATTTATTTATTTTTTAGAAATTTCACCCATACATTTGTTATAAAAAACACGTAATAATAAAATATATAATTACTAAAATTCATGTACCAGTAATTGGTAACCTTACCATAATATATATATATATATATATATTTTTACTTCCATAGAAGTAAATTTCATCAAGATACCTTGAAATATAAGTACACTAATTCTAATTCTTATAAACTACATTAAGCTCATTTTAGATTTTAATTACATCATATAATAAACCTTATTATAAAGTAAAATAATCTATCATGTTAATATAATATTACAAAAATATGAGACCAACTTTTTTTTTTGTAAGTACAATACTTTACCATGCTATACGTAAAAAAAATTTCTATAGCTTGTCAAACATGTTTTATTTTTCATATAACCTTCAATTATTACTGAATTAATAAAAATTCTTTGTTAAATGTAGTGTAATGAAAGAAATATACAGTTATTTAAGAGAGGTCAAAGAGCTTAATTTTAATCAACTTTTACTATATTGGGTATTGTTTTAAAGCATCATTGTCTTAGCTCTATCGTTGATAATAAGTTCAGGGTGGGTCACAAAAAAAAAAAAAAAAAAAAAAAAAAAATTAAAATTATTTATTGAGCTTTTTGATCGAACTCCGTAATGCTTGTTAATGGTGGTGACGTGTTACTAATTAAAAGAGTGTTTGGAAAATGGTGAAATTTTTAATTTCGTATTTTTTTTAGACCATACTTTATAATGTAATTTTTTGTACTGTAAACTACATACTGCAGTTAGGTCCGAGAAATTTAGATGATGGAAACTATAGATGATACACTACTTTTGCTTATTATATTATTATATAAGAGAGAGAGAGAGAGAGAGAGAAAAGTTTTTATTTATTATTTTTTTTTTTTATTTTTTTTTATATACCCTACAATTTTTATGTACAGGTTCTTCAAAGCACCACTGTGCAAAAAATTCAGGCATTTTTTTTTGGCGAATACTTTTTTTTTTCTTCACAATGATACTTTTGGATAATTAGCAAAAAATTAAGTGATTTTTCTAAAATTTGATTATATATAAAAAAAGTGCTGAAAACATAAAATAAACTAATAATTACTTTAATAAATAATTAGTCATATAAATATAACATCAATCAACAAAATAAAATTGTCATTCTCAACGCTATAGTTCGTGCCAAATCTTAAAATTTCGTGATTACTTTACAAATAAATAAAAGTAGAACGTCACCCTAAGGTCGGAACCAAAATCACATTAAGAGATGATAGCAAAAAAAAAAAAAAAAAAAAAAAAAAAAAAAAAAAAAAAAAAAAAAGTAATCTATAAGAAAGCTTTTTTACTAACACTAGTCGTTTTAGAATTGATTTTTTTCTTCTTCTTCTTCTTTAGTTACTTGGGCGTTTCATAATTACATTTTCTTCTTTACAAATGGACAAAAGTTAATTAATTTTGTAATAAAATAGTAAAAAATAGTATTATTATTATCAAAGCTTTGTTTATTACGTTTTCTATAATATATACACTTAAAAAACAAAATAGTAGTGGCTACTAGTAGTTGAAAATCTGTTACTTGGGTAAAATTTCCTTCATTTTTTTGTATGAAAATGCAAACTATTATTTGTATAGGCAGTACCTAATACCTATACACGGAAAGAATGAATTACATAATTTATGCTGCATTTATGTCATTATAAAGCAAATGATGGTAAATTTGAACAACATAAATATAGCTGTACATCATAATATTTTTGCTATTTAACATTTATTATGCAATATAGCAGAAATTATGTTGTACAGCATAATTATTTATTTTATTCTAATTTTGCCATCATTTGTGCTAAAAATGACATAAATGCAGTGCATAAATTATGTCACTTATTCTTTACGTGCGTAATACTATACGAAATTTGTAACTATAGATTTAAACTGTTAACAGAGAAGGTTATAATATATCATTGCATAGGTACTGTCCACTATAGCGGTATAGGGTATGGGTAGTAATATTTTTAAACCCATATATTACTGGAGCCCATCATACTTCCATTGGCATTATAGCCTTTATCAGTTTAAATATTTAGTGAAAATAAAATCAAAAAATTTATTTTGTAGATTCTGTCTAAATATTTTTGCGTTGTGAGTAATCATTTATTTTCTGAGTGTTCTAAAAGTAATAAAAATGTTAGCTTCTGTTTTTAGAAGTCAATAACATCGTATTTTAGCTTTTAATTGCCAATTACTCAAACCATTTTTTTTAAAAAAAGTACAGTAAACATAAATTAAACCAAACTTAAATATGAATTTTTAAACATAAATTTTAATTGTTAAAAAAGTAAATTTTTGACAATATTTCATTAAAAAAAAAAAAAAAAAAAAAAAAAAAAAAAAAACTTGAAATAAGTATAGTATAAGTTTATGTAAATTTATTTTAAGTTTTTCTAAGATTATGTAATTTAACTTATATAATTTATTACTATTTTAAAAATATATTTTTACGTAACTTTTAATAACTCATTGCTTTAGTTGTTGCTTTTGTATACCGACTATGAGAGGTTATTTATAGAGAATTTTTAAGTTTTGACCTTTAATTTTGGTACCACTTTTAAAGCTTATTGCTTTAGCTGCCCATGAATAAAATTGCAATGTTGAGGTAAATTTAAAAAAGAAAAGAAACGTTCTTGTTATTATTTTGAAAATCAAACGAATTGTTACCTTCATTGTTTTAAAAAACCAAAGAACTTTTTTTTTTCCTTCTTTGTTATGACAGCCAAACGACTTGTGCCCTCTCGCCGCAACCGCAATAAAATTTATTAAGGGTCAAAAACTTTGAATTATGACGAAATCCCATGGCTATACTATAAATTATACGTAATTTTTGCTGTATTAAACACTTGCTATATTGTAGAGCACAAATGTTGCTATTTTGCAATTACACAATTAATTATGCTGAACATCTATTATAGTAAAATCGCTATACAATATAGCATAAATTATATTGTTATGCATAATTGTTGCTGCATTCAGCTACCATAATGCATATTTATTTTTGTCCGTGCCCTGTGAAAATATTGATAAATAGTAAAAATAAACCTAATCGCCTTTTACCTAATGCGTAACCCCTCGCCTTAAAACACGAATTACGTAATATTTTTTTCTTGTATAAGAAAACTATAAATAATAATAATAATAATAATACCCTCTATAATATTTACACTTTTTTTTTTTTTTTTTTTTTTAATAAAATTTGGTCACGTACCGGTTGCTTAAGAAACAAAAAAACGCAATACTACCTGTGTACCTGTATTACGATTATTTCATAATAAGACATTAAAAAAAAAAAAAAAGGAAATGAAAAGAAGCTTGCTGAGAAAAGCTACCACAACGACATACAAAAACAAAAGAAGAAATATATAACTGACATTTTAGTATTGTTGTTCTCACTTTCTCTCTCGTTCTAAGTGTGCTGAATCATAGTATATAATCAAAAAAAAACATCATTTTATGACCACGGGGGGTCAAAAACCTACATCTATCTTATATATACTTAAATATTAACTTTAGTTTACACCTTTTTACAATCCTACTCATATCTAACTTTTTATTTTTCCAAATCATAAAAATGTTCATTTTGTTTCCTGTATACACATAATTAATTATGAACTTCAGGTTAAATCCAAATTCAAAGCAGTGAAAAATATTACTTTTTTTAAGGTAAATTTCATTTTGTGTGTGACAAGAATTCGATATACATAATATTGATTGTTTTATATAAAACAATCTATAAACAATTTTTACCTATATATAGGTAAAAATTTCAAATAATGCACAATTATATTTTATCAAATTATTTCAGTCTTAAAGGAATAGACCGGAGAAAAACATAAGCATTTATATCACAAAATACTTGATGGAATTTACAAAACTAACGTTAGTTTGTCTCAAAACCGAACTGTAGCTCCGTAGCAGAGATTAGAAAATTCGATTTATGCAACCCGCACAACATTTTCATACTAATTTTTGCATGTTTCTGACGTCATAAACATGAATTTTCATGCAAATTGCATACTTTACAGTATTTTCACGCCCTCTCGTGGGGCTACATTAACATTCAGGTAAAAATTGTCATCAGTTTTGAAGATCCCATTTCGTATTTATTCATTAAAAAGCACTTGTGGTTTTATGCGGTCTATGGCTTTAAAAATATTAATAATAAAAGCATTTTTAAAATAATTTCACTTTTAAGCCAAAAATTGTGTAAAAAAAAAAAAAAAAAAAAAAAAAGAAAAGAAAGAAAATAAACCAGCTGCCTCGATCGCATTCAATGGAGCATGGTTCGTATTAAAATTAAATAGTTTCGAGTGATAAATTTGTGTCATAACTCGCATCCAGTCATCACTGTAATCAGCGTGATCAGACCTTTGTATGAGTTTTTTCACGTAACAAAAAAATCTTCTCATGAGTCCGCTCTTGGCTAGCTACGTCCATATCAATGTATGTACGAACCCAAAAGTCCCAGAATCTCACGCACTTGATGAAGACCGTACCAGTACGTGCCCTGGAACTGTCTCGTCAGTGTTCCAGCTTTAACCAGTCAACTCATAGTGTCACTGTCTCCCCTTAACTGAGGATAGCTAACATGTAATGTAGGGCGTGGAAAACAAGTT
The DNA here is from genome assembly GCA_949318235.1 of Ecdyonurus torrentis. Lineage (NCBI taxonomy): Eukaryota > Metazoa > Arthropoda > Insecta > Ephemeroptera > Heptageniidae > Ecdyonurus > Ecdyonurus torrentis. The sequence goes on along the minus strand of OX439133.1, from coordinate 11,197,240 downwards.
GGCATCTTAGTGTCGATAAGACATAAACCCGGTCGCATTGGCATCAGTATTTCTACCTACTCGGATTAAACTGAATGAAAGAGGCGCTCAAACCGAAGGACGCTATACCTCTCCATCCTTTAACCCTTGTACTCATTTACCTTGACGCTATAGAAACGTCAAAGCCATCGCCGTGACAACGGAGAACAGATTAGTCTATGCAAGCAGGTCTAACGCTAGTCACATGTCTCTAAGCTAGAGTAGTATACGTCCCCGAAGGTCTCCTATATCCAGCAGGGTCTTGGTGACCCCCCTCAGCTCCACTAGATGGAAATACACTTGCCGAACCCAACGGAAGCCGATCCCTCGTCAAAGACTGGTTATAAGATTTATTCCGTACACTCCATAACAGCAATGGGTATAGACACTAATCTTTCATATACGTAAAAAACCTTGCGGTTAAGGCGGCAAATCAGCTATAGGATTTGATCAACAAATTGTATAAAGAAAAATCTGATTTTGCACATTTGGATAAAATATCTTCAAAAATGTAAAAAAAAAAAAAAAAAAAAAAATTAGGGGGACACTATGCTACATTTTAAATTATGATTATTTTGAGGTTTTAGTCCCATAAGAGCCCATGTTAATTGCAATATTTATTTTCTCTTTTATCTGATGATCACGGGTTCTGAAAATTTTATAACATGTAGCGGTTTCAAATGATATCATTAAGCTTAGAAGTTTTCTTTTTAGATATATGCCATCTAAATACAACCCTTAAAAAAATTAACGAGTCAAAAGCTTTAAATGTACAAAAAATAAGTATTTTATCCAGCTGATTAAATTTTGCAACACCGTATAATACCAATAAAAAAAGGAAATTAAAATCTTCTATAGACAAATCAATCTTATAGCGAACCTTTTTTAATTATAGAACTTCTTTTTTTATTTCACAAAGCTTTCTTGATGCAAATTCAATTGACTTTGAAATCAGTTTAAGCAAAAAAAGTAGACAAGTATTTAAATTACATTAAAAATAAATAAACCTTTTTTTTTAAGTACAGTCTATACGATTCATTGAAAAAAAAAAAAAAAAAAAGTAAAAATTTCCACGTTGAGACAGAAATTCTTAAACATACTATGCTATACCTTAAAATAGAATTTGTTAAAAATATAATGTAAAGGCATTCTCACATACATACATAAAGTCTAATTTACTATATTTTTAACATGTATTTTTCATCTTTAAAGTATTTTAAATGTTATAAAGTTGATGTTTAATGTTATTTATATATAATTTTGATACTTATGTTAGTAATGATTGAGGGAGGATTTGGATATATGCCAAAAAAAGAAGAAGAAGAAGAAGAAAAAAAAAAAAAAAAAAAAAAAGATTAAAAATTTGAATACAATGTCGGTTGGAAAATGGGAAATATATTTATATTTCTTATTATTTTTAATACCTTTTTTTTGAGGTTTTATTTTCTACACGGGAAAACTAAACTCGTAAAATATTTTGTTGTTAGGCTAAATTGAAGGTTATCGGTAAGGTACGTGGGAAAAGTTATAGGGTCCCCCAATTTCAGACCCTTTAACATTGCGGGCCTAAGTTGTTGTTGTTGTTGTTGTTGTTGTTGTTTTTTTGAGCAAACTTTTGCACCGTGCATCGAGGTCCAAAATTTTATAATAATAAATATTCACGGAAAGTGTAAATTGTAAATTACGTAATTTATGCTGTATTTATGTCATCAAAGCATAAATAGAGCAACATGAATAATTTTGCTGTATAAAATTATATTTATGTAACATAGTAATTATGAAATATAAGGTGTATCCGCATGACGTCATATTTAATGTTCTTGGAGACCATACTGGAGTAGTAAATAACATTGCTCAGCATAGGACAAACTTAAGCAATTTTCTTTGGGAGATTGATTAAATTTATTTTTATTTTCTCACATACTTGAGATACTATATATAATTCAACATATTTACAACATCAATGCTCTCAAAAATATTGCATAGTGTTTTTAAACTAGCAACATGACTTATTTTCCTATGCCACTCATGTAATTGAGTGATCCAACAGGGCGTCGACTTTCACATGAATGCATACACCCTATAGCATATGTATAGATTATTCCGTATTGAAAAATGGTTCTGAAAATGAGATAGCATAATTATTACGTATTTATTTTTATACATACTTTTACGTGTTAGAAGCTAATAGAACATGTTAAGAATTCTTCGTCACCTTTGAGAAAAAGTAGACATAAATCATAGAACCACGTGTTCCATCAACTAATAATGGTTTATTTAAACCCATTTCTGAGTCAGGTTAATCATTAATCATGAGCTCTAAATAATCATGTGTATTTTTTTTACAGTGTGTATATATAAAAAGAACAGGAAATCTTAAATTATAAAGTCATTGTATTTAATATAATTGTAAAATAATTACCATATAAAGTACTTTAAATTGATTAATTATTTCATTGTTTTCTTTTCTTTTATTTTTATTTTTATTTTTTTTTTTGCTCTATCTAACTTTTTGCAACAAAGCATCGTTTTTCTCAAGAACATTTACCTATAAAATATTAGGGCACACAAGTAATGAAATTAAATATATTTTTTACATAATATATGAGTTTCTATTTAAATAGTACTAAAAAAGGTCACTGAAAACAATAAGGCAATGTCTAAAAAAGGAGTTGCTTTAGTTTTATATTTAAAAAATGACATTTTTAAAAAGTAGAAACGCTATGATATAAATTTGTACTTTGTTTTCTTATAGGGTAATTGCATTCATATAATAGTCGATGCCATAAGTGAGCACTAAATAACATGGGCTATAGTATGTGAACATGACACATTTTGCCTCTTTAAAAATAATTACTTAGCAATATTTTTGAGAGCATTGATGCTGTACAGGTTGATTTTCAAGTGTGCGAGAAAAATAATATTATGAAAAAAATTGACTTAATTTTCAAAGAAAATAGCCAAAAACCACGTTTATCTTATTCTGAGCAATTTTATTCATTGCTCCAGTATGGCGTTGAAGCGCATTCATTATGACGTCATGCGCATACACCCTATATATACGTACAGTAAAACCATGATAAGTAAAACTCAAAATAACGTACACGTATTGTAGCAAGGAAATACATAGCATTGCCAATAGAGTTAGTTGTGGAACTTCACTCAAATTCAAATAAATAACTTTAAATTAAATATGTATATTGTGTACGCCAATATTTTTTAAAATATGTTAATATATAATTAAAAAAATATATAAATAATCGTTAAAGAAAGATAAATTATATTTATGAATATAGTAATCGTGAAATAATACTAAAAAAAAAAAAAAAAAAAAAAAAAGTGAACATAATTTTTTCTACACCCACATGTTGATGTAGGGACGTTAAAAATGAGAAAAGGCATTGACTGATGATATTTATTATACGACATTTTGTGATGTACTGTGCTCTGCGGTTGATGATGATAATATAAATTTGATCTCTTGGTCATTGAAAGTTGCCCTGCTGTGAGTATTATAAGATGAGAGAGAGGAGTGGTGTGTTGAGGGGGTGGAGAAGAAGAAGATGAAGAATCAAGAAGTGTGGGAGTTAGAAGTGACTCTCTGAGAACCAGTTTTATTTTATATTGGCTGTACGGATTTATGTAGTCGTTTAACTTTGATAATTTTAGTTGAAAATAATTTAGAATTGGGGTTTATTTTACTGGTGATTTTTGTTCTCTCTCTCTCTCTCTCTCTCTCTCTCTCTCTCTCTCTCTCTCTCTCTCTCTCTCTCTCTCTCTCTCTCTCTCTCTCTCTCTCTCTCTCTCTCTCTCTCTCTCTCTCTCTCTCTCTCTCTCTCTCTCTCTCCCTCTCTCCCTCCCTCTCTCCCATTCTCAATAAATGAGTACATATTAATTATGATTATCCTGAAATATTGACTATTGTTAAATATGGTGTTTAAAATTAGGCTCTATTCTGTTCCAGTTAATTTAAAAATAACTAGCATCTAACTTATAAAATTAAAAAATAATAATAATATTAATAAAAAAAAAAAAACGCATTTTGAGGGTGCATCTACAGTTTCAAAGGTTGATTTATAAGAGTCTAATGTTTCTGTAAAACGGACTCATTTGTGCTAATTTACTTCTATAATAACCCCTTAATATCATTTTTTTTTTGTATAAATTCCTTCGTATTTTTTATAATTATTATTTGAATCCCTTTAATAAAACTATTGTTTCCATAAACTTTAAGTTACTGAACTAATTCACGATTTGCAATTTTTAGAATTTGATTTTTTTTTAATTTATTGCACTGCTTCAAAAATTTCAATTATTATTATTATTATTTTTTTTGCCCATAAGTTTGTAAAAATAAAATGAAATCTAATTAAAGTCGTGAATTATTTATCATAAGAAAAAAAATTAAAATTACTTAAAATGTCCTACAATGACATTTTTTATAGTTTCTTACCCAATTACCATTACAAATCAATAATATATAATTTGAAGGACGCATAAATTTCTTAAAATTAAAATAATATCAATGTCTAATCTTAACCTTAAAAAAATGTAAAATTTCTTTATACTGCAATGACTTTTGTTATTTAATATTTTAACAGTCAATATCGTCGTACTCTATTTCTCTGACTAAATCTCAACGGTCGAATTGTAACTACTTTTTTATTTTTTATTGTTACAAAGATTTTGTTTCTCAGAGACTTTTTTTGTCTTCTCAAAGTAATAGTCCTCTTTGCATTTCATTTTCTCATCTTTCATACATTTTCTTTCTTCTTTTTGTAGTAATTTAATACTTTTGCGTTATTCATAAAATGGTCTAGTTCTTATACGATAGTAGAAAATAGGATTGTTTTAGAAACTGTATCTTTTTATACAGATCGTAGTTACAAAAAATAAAAACAAAATAAAAATAAATAAAACATAAAATAAAATAAAATAAAAAGGAAATAAATTACAATTATAAATAAATTTAATTTAAAAAACATTTTTAAAAGCATGCTTAAAAACGTCAAATGTGTAAATTTTTTAAAAGCTTTTTTACACATTGAGTTTCTCATTTTGTTCATTGATTTTTATTTGAATGAGCATTAAAAATGACGTCACAGTTCATTAAGTCTTTAGATTCGTGATTATGTAATCGTCATTAATTATAATTACTCGTTGCTTTTTTGTTTATATTATATAATTAATGCTTCGAAATTTTAATGATTAAAAAAATAAATAGAATGCCAGAGTATTTTGTAAAATATTTAAGTGAAAATAATAATTAAAAGGTTCGATTTAAATTCATATTCACATTTTTTTAATCATTATTAAAACGAGATAGAGAGAGAGAGAGAGCTCGAGAGAGAGAGAGAAAAGTACTTTATATTTTAATGGTTACCACCTCTAGAGCACTATTATTTTAAAAGATAAAAAAAAAATCGACAACTTTTCAAATAAAATGTTTGTTAAAAAATAATAATAAAAAACGATTCTACTTCTAGTAAACTTTGAAAATGAAACAAAAACAGTAACTGATTACTGTTTATAAGAAAAATACTGTACTATAAGAAAAATTCTTTATAGTAAAATATATTTTTCAAGCGTCGTATCATAATATTTGGAGCGTTAACAAAATTTTCTCTCTGACGCGTATTATTATTATTTACTCTCTCATCAGCTGTTTAAGTATTATAAAAAATTATTTGTATGGAAGTTAATTTTATTCTACTTTAATGCTCTGAATATTTTAACCTTTATTTTATTTTTTTTTTATTATTTTTACATAACAGCACCAAAAAATGCAATGGAAAAGAACAAAAATAAATATACGTAATAGGTATTGCTTTATCGCCCTTTTTCAGTAACATAATTTATACTGCATTAGATAAAATAGAATAAAATTTATGTTTTATTATCATAATTACTTATTATGGTCCATTTAAGTAGCATTTATGCTATAATGACTGAAATTTGGCATAAATTACTTAATTTCTTCTTTTCGTACATAATAAATTATGTTTAAAAAATGTGCTTTTTTTTTTTTTTTTTTTTTTTTTTTTTTTTTTTTTTTTTTTGTCGTTCACGTTTTATTTTTTAGCATTGATTTATGTATTTTATTATTTTCTTTCGGCAATAAATTTAAAAATACAGTAAATAAACTAATATCTTTATTAAATAATGTAATAATAATGATAATTTTAAATTTTAATAATAAATAAACAAAAAAATGCAAAGGGTGCGATTCTACGCGTGTCTAATATTTTTTGCACTTGTGTAAAATTGGTATTTATTGAAGGTGTGTCCAAAATTATACTTAAATAACTTTATTACTATAATAGTCATTCCCAATAATTTATTATTTTAGGCTTGCAATTTTTATTACAATATATAGCCTTGAAAAATAAAATAATAGTTTTATTGCTATTTTATATTTCTCATGAAGCACGGAGAAAACGTAATTTCTATATGAGTTAGCACTAGAAAAATGGTATGGAGAACTAGAGAAATGGTATGGACTATCCTTGTGATAATTTTGTTGGTTTATTTCAATTATTAGTTGATTTAGAAGTGGAGAGGGGGCAATTATAGAAATCCACTTTTTTTATATTTTTTATATTTATTTTTTGCTTTTTGGTAAACCTATTACAATTTTATTGTCATACAAAATTTTGAAGTCAGAAGGTTTGAAGCTTTAGCTCCATAAGGCTCAATGTTAATTTCAACAATTTTTCATAACATTTTTCAATATTAACCTTCAATGATATTTCTTTTTTTTTTTTTTCTTTTTTTTCTTTTTTTTATTATGAGTAATTATGAAATTTGATAGAAATTACCGATTAAATTCACGTAATTTAGTTTAAAATCTACATATCTCAATGAATAATTGTCTCATTTTTGTGGCAACTACCTAAGCTGATTATGACTATAGGTTGTATGCATTCATGTTTAAGTCAACGCCATAATGAATCACTCAATAACATGGGCTGCATTGGGAAAAAAACCATTTTGCCAGTCTAAAAACATAAAGCAATATTTTTGAGAGCATTTAAATAGGCTAAATTAGTAACTCAATAAGTACATATGTGAGAAAAATAATAATAACACAAAAATGAACTGATTTCACAAAGAAAATATAGCCAAAAACGAAGTTTGTCCTATGCTGAGCAATGTTATTCATCTCCAATATGGCATTCAAGCGTATTAAATATGACGTCATGCAGATACACCCTTTTTTGCGAATTTTAAATTCTACGAATGCTCTACTTTATACAGAAAAGGGCCAAAAATCCATAAAAATTTAACCCTTTTTTATAAGTGTACATACATATTCTATAATAATAGATTATTAAAACAATGCTTGTACACGCAATATAATATAAAAACGTCTGTACTTAGTATTATTTGATATAAATTTCATGTTATAATAGCCTCACATGCCCAGACGTTAGACTAGACGAAATGTCGCCAATTGTATACTGTAGTCTAGCTACTGAAGTACTACTCTAGGCGGATATTTATTATGTTATTTATTATTGTCTTTGCTAGTTTTGGTATACAGTAATGGAGATGGTACAAGTATAATTCTTATGTAAGTTCGATACTATGGGAATGGTGAATTGATTTTGAATCTGTATTTAATATAGATTTTTAAATTGTTTCTGAAATTATTGTTTTACAATTTTATTACTGTGACTGTATTTTTTATTAAAACTTCTAAATCGCCCTGGGAAAATAATAATAATAATATAATAATATATTATATTATAAAAAAAAGAAAAAAAGAAAATAAAATTAAAAAAAAAAAAAAAAAAAACGACATACGTTTCTGATAACTTTTACGACCATTTAAATTCAGCGCATAATGGAACTCTTGCAATTAACGAACTATTGAAAATAACTTTAAACACTCTTAATGCATTTCGTATTGAAAAACCATTATCATAAATATGCGTTACAACAATTAAAAAACGTTCATTGCAAGTGGTCTATTCTCTCATAATGATATTTGCCAATTTTTGCGCAAAAGTGAATTCACATATTTATAGCATTGTTTTAAAAACAACAATGTGCCAAAAATTACAACAAATAAATATATAAATATGCCTTAATATTCCTAAATACAGCAGAAATTATATGGTAATATTATGATTAAAAATCAAATTTAAACTCAAAACTTTGCTAATAATATAAAAAAGGGCGTGTAAGTATAACCTAATTTTGTTGTATTATATTAAAGTTATATTGATTGAAGTATAACTTCAGTAGAAATAGATATCGTGACAGTAATATTAGTTTTATAATATATTATATTATACAGGTCATAATAATTTAATATTTTACTGACGTCATTTTATGAATGAATGTAATTTTTATTTTTATATGTATATGTTGAGTTCATCTCTATATAACTGCCTTTTCATATTTTAAAAGCTTATACATAAGCCTTTGAACTTTTTTTTTTATCATATTGTATGATGTTTTTTAATGGGTAATTAGGTCATATTTAGTTTTAAAAAACATTAAAAGTTTGAAGCTTATCTAATGTGCAATTTTTTTTTAAAATGCTTGAATGACATTTTTTAAATGAAATATTAATGGCTTGTGTTGCCTGTACCTGAAAGCCATTATATTATTAAATGTGATGAAACTGATGAATTTTGCAAATTAGTATTTTATTAAACATTTCAATTTTCATAAATTTTCATAAATTTTTTCAATTTTTAGAAATTTAATTTTTTATTTTTTTATTTTTTTTTTTTATAGAAATTTTCATAAAATTTCAATTTTTTCAATTTTCATAAATCAATACTTAAAAAAAAAAGAGGAAAAAAAATAAATAAAAGTAAAAATAAAAACTCAACATTTTTTGATAAACGTAACAGAATAATGTTCGTAAACCCTGTTCTCTTGCACCAAAAAAATGCGCATTCCATTTGATTAACCATAGCTGATCGTCATTTTAGGAGCAGAGAACAGGGTTTACGAACAGCATTAAGAACACATATCTAATTTTGGTTTCTTAGTTGTTCTAATTAATTCTGCAAAGTTTAAGGTTACAAACACAACAAATTTCTTTTTACATTGTATTAATTTTTAGCAACAAAACTCAAATTTTTATTATTTTCTAAGTTTTTTTGGGGATGAAAATTTGATAGCAGATGTACCAAATAAAATTCACTATAATATATATTTATTCAATTCGTACATATTCTTGCTTTCTTTTAAAAAGAGAGAAAACAATTGTAATGCATATTTTGAGGTTTATTATAATACTATTTTATGTTATAATTTTTTTTTTTTTGCGGACGTTGAACAAAAAAAAAAAAAAAAAAAAAAAAAATTGAAGTACAGAACACGTACTTTATGAATAAAAGTTATGAATTTTTTATTAGATAGGTATGTATTTCGAGGGTGAGAAATAAACTCATTGAAAATACATTACATGTAGTGTATAAAGCAAATGAGAGAGAGAGAGAGAGAGAGAGAGAGAGAGAGAGAGAGAGAGAGAGAGAGAGAGAAGAAAAAAAAAAGGAAAAAAAAAAAAAAAAAAAAAAAAGGAAAAGGAAAAGAAGAGAAGAGAAACAGGGATGAGAGAGAGTATGAATATGATACATTTCAATCAAAGCTCTCTCTCTTTTTTTTTTCTCTCCACCAAATTCATTATTAAAATCGATTTCACACACACACACACACGCCAACTTACATACATACCCTCTCCTCTAATTCAACAATGGACCTGCACTCTGTGTGTAATCATCAACCCTCTCTCTCACATTATTGTTATATGTTTACCCTTATATTCTTGTTTCGTTCACGCTGAACTTTAATATTATATAACAGAAAAACGTTACGAAAATTATATATATATTTTTATATAGCATACACGTGCCTAAACTTGCCCTTAGGTAACCTTTGTACGTATGTATAGCGTAATAATATTATTGACATTTTTTTTATTTACTAATTTCTTTGGAATTTTTTATAAAATGCGTTGGAAATATTTTATGTTGCGATAATCCATGCTAATTTGTGCGGAGAAATGAAAAAAAAAAAAAAAAAAAAGTTTTTGATAAGTTCATAGATTTTAAAATTACAGTTTGGGAAACAAATGTTTGCTGAATATTTAGGCAAAAAATCGATCCTTATCATTTTTCTATATACACGAAAAAAAATACTGCTAAAGTTAAGGTAATTTTTGTGGATATTTGCAATAGGTATACATATTTACCTGTGACAGTTTTTGATATATTATAGTAAAATGATACACTATCTAATGATATAGTTTGAGTTGCGATTTATCCATAAAAACTTAGGTCACGCCTACACGGAAAATAAAATCTACTTAAATTAAGCAAAAAGCTAGTATTAAAATGCTGTGTTTTGCAATAGAGACAGTCCTAACTGAGAATTAGTAGGGCGGTATGCTAGACCCGCTCCTACCTGCGCGCAGCATAGCATACCTGTCGGCCAGGAGAAATAGACTCAGGTGAGGTGGGCTTGCAAACTCACCCCTAGTATATTTGAGTTAGCACTAATATACTAAATTTTAGAATTGGACCGCAAAATGGCGTACATGAGATTTTTTTAAATAATTCTGTGTATTAATTTAATTATTAATTATTATAAAAAATAAACGTTGGTAATAATTTGAAATATTCAATGAAATGAATAATTCCCGCGGTGGATGTTCTTAGTTTATTATAATTGTATGCAAATATACTTTCATATAAATTACATAATTATAAATCATATCATAATTTGTTAGTAGCGGGGGACAGAGGACCATTTTTTTTTTCAATGCGTCGATCGGGTTTGGCTACCATAGGCCATATCGATGAATATATCAAATATAATATACCATTGTGTTACTACATGACGACTCATTTTGCACCTTATTTGACTGTGCGATTACTTCATTTTTATTTTTTATGTAAAATCGTCACTTATAATTCTATTTGCATGAAATACGCGGTAATTAAGACAGTTAAAGTATTTTTATAAATCTGATAATTTAGAATTAATTACCTTCTTCATGGTCTCCTGAAAAATATAGAAACGTGGCCATTTAAACGGAGATTGGCTGATTTTAGCAATGCTAGCTCCTAGTTCGCGGGAATACTAGATCGGCTCAGGCGGGTTAAGCACAGCTGCGCTGGCAGTCAGGTGCCGCTCCTCCTGGATCTCAGGTGACATAAAAACTATACTGACTATAACTGACGCTAGGTACCGCTCCCCCTAGATCGCAGGTGGTATAAAATCTAGCGCTAGGGTTTTAGCGTCACTTATGCTAGAGATGCAGGCTACTCAGATCTTGCACGCATGTACTAGGGCGCGGGCTTATTTGCGTTAGTATACTAATCTACTTAAATTTAGCACATCTTTTTTTTCCGTGTAAAGGACTAATTGATTTCCTAACTTACTTTAAAATTTAGGATCTAAGGATTTGGGGTGGTTAAAATGGATTTTGACTTCAAATGTCAATTGAAAATCGTAAAAAAAAAAAAAAAAAAAAAAAAAAAAAACATCATTCATACACATATTATGTCCCTTGACCTTTCTGAACCCTTACAAACTGCAGTTAAAAAGAAAAAAAAAACTCGGGAAGTAGGCATGCAACTATTGACATTCATGACGTCATCAAATCCTGCTCTACAATAGAAATCGTAGAGCGGGTTGCCTATACTTTACAAGTTTTCTTCCCAGTTTGTGAGGGGGGTTGTGTGCATTTTATAATGGTCCTATATATCTCGTTTTTTTTTTTTTTTTTTTTTTTTTTTTTTTTTTTGAAACCGCAGGATCTCATGAATTGCACTCATAATTTTCTTTTTTCCGTAAACGTCATTACAATAATTTAATTGGTTAAATTATGTATTTATTCTGTTATTTATTACTTTAAAATATAAATTACAAAAACATTGATAATTAAATTTTATTTTTTAATTCCCTTATTCAATTATACCATCTCATATGGGGATACATCTATCACAAGATGTTTTAAAAAGCAATATTTTATGAAAACTTATTTACGCACATACAGTACGTATATTTCGGCGAGTGTTGGTGTAATGAATAAAAAAACTGGTTACGTCACTTTTTTTTGTGTATAAGTAAGTACAACACTGGGCATGAATAAATTTTGCAAGGTCAAGAACTTCATACGTAGTATGTATTGAAAAATAACAATTCTAAAAATAAACTTATTTTATATTATGAATATGACCTTTTTAAATTGAACCCTTCGTTATTGTATGATGTATGTATGCAAGTTTTTTTTTTATTTGAGTATAGAGTTCAATTTTATTGCTGTATTGAGTATGTTTATTGACAGGTTTTATATATTTAAACTTGCAGATCATTGAAGAATCCCCCCCCCCCCTCGTGTATACAAAAAGTTAGCTTGTGAAGACGTTAAAAATCGCATTAAATTTAATGGAATATCCATTAAAACTAAAATACGTTTTTTTTTTTTTTTTTTTTTTTTTTTTGCATTGATATGTAAGGAAAACGCAACTCCCAACACTGGTAAAATTGTGGAGTCGCTAAGTAAAATAATGAACTTTTTTCCTCCTCTTTGTGTAGGGGGCCTCATTGTAATTTCAATATCAATTTCTCCTTTATCAGATTCGTCCATAGAATATATCATAGGTAGATGACAGATGTTACCATTTACTTTTAAATGCCATCAAAAAGAAAAGTATAGGGTTATTCGATTGAATTTAAAGAGATTCAACAATCTTCTAAGCAGAACAACCCTTAAATATGACAGTATCAAAAATCGTAATTTTAAAAAAAAAAAAAAAAAAAAAAAAGATGAAGAATCAATTAATATTTTGCTGTTTTTGTATGTAATGGATTCAAAAATAAATGTTTCAAGAATATTATCATTGGTTTCCATAGCAACTAAAATAAGAGGAATATCCTCTTTTTTACAACAGTAGAAAATTTTTATACACTGTAGTACTATAAAATATTTTAAATAACAAATGAAGCGAGCAGTTTTATAATATAGATAACATGTCATAATTAAGATTTATTACGCACCATAAATTATCTGTAATAATTATTTATGACTAAAGAAGCATTTCTTTTAAGGCGCAGGCGTTATTTTCATATCTGAATTTTTCAAATTCTCTCTGTCTCTCTGTCTCTCTCTCCAATACAGAATTTAAAACAAATACGCCCCCCATACAAGCTGGTATCTTAAAAATAACATGTATTTCCGGTAAAGGCGATCATATTTTTATTTTTCCTAAAAATGCTTTACTTTACAATAATAATAAAAAAATCATGACATTAAAATTCTCACAACGAGTTGGGATAAACCCTTTTAAAAGTTGACGTAATTGCCAAATACCATCATAAAAAAAAAAAAAAAATGAGGCAAAATACGCAGTGTCTACCTATACACTGAAAAAACAACTTAATTATTGCAATCAAATATTGCCTCTGAATTACCATTGAATTTAAAGTATACTCTAAATCCAAATGGAATTACTTTACTATAATGTATTGGGGTTACTTTTAAACACTCTATTATCTTTAAACTTTATAGGTACATATTTTAAAAATTTACGATGTCCTTAAAATCAAGAATAAAATTGAAACTGTAAATTATTAAAATATCTGAATTTCTGAAATAAGGCCCCAAGACAAGCCATTTTCAAAGCCACTTCGGTTGACTGTCCACAGTGACACGATTGTTATACAGAATAATGTATATTATTCTACCATTTAAAAAACTTGCTAAATTTTCAATGTTATATTCTTATCGTGTTTCTTATTTAAAAAATGGTAAATTTAATGGTAAATGGATTAAATTGTAAAATATATTATTGAAATCGTTTTTATGCACTAATTTTACCAGTAATTTAAGGACCAATATAATATTTATAGTTATTTCATTCAGCAAAACATAGGTATTCAGTGCATTTTAGCATCTAATTTTTTCCAGTGTTATAATCTTTGTATCTGGCGTAAAATCAATATTTAAATCTAGTACATTATATTGCTATTGATTAAAAACTTTACGTATAAATCTAACACAGAAATCTTAGATTTTTATCGTTTAAAAAAAGGCATAATTGAGCCATAAATCTTTGCTATAAGAGAGAAAGAGAGAGAGAGAGAGAGAGAGAGAGAGAGAGAGAGAGAGAGAGAGAGAGAGAGAGAGAGAGAGTACACACATAAAGTATATAAAACAAGCTCAGTAAAAATATTCATCTCGTTATAATTGAATGAGTCATATTTTTGTTATCAGCAAGCAGTAATGAATTACTTATTTACTGATTTTATTAAACTGATAAGAGAGGCATATTATTATCTATATAGCGTTGAAAATATGATAACATGATATCTTTCATTTAGCAATGAATTCATGAACTATATTTAGCTTTGCAGTGTGTAAGTTTTGTAATTTTTATGTACACTGAGAAAAAAACTTGGAAAGGGTGGTTGGAAATATTTATCAAATATTTAAGGAAGTAGGGGACCGACGTCGGCCCGATTAGACTCAAACTTTTATCGTCAAAAAAATCTGAAATTTTGCACAATGATACTTCAGCTTCAGACAATTTCAAATATATAAAAATTTTGGGGGGTCACCGTGCAAATTAATTTTGTATGATGCTTTGAAATTTTAAGCCCATAAGGCCCAATGTTAATTTCAACCACTTTTTTCTTTTTTTTTTTTCGGGAGTGTCAAACATCTTGAAATTTTTATCACGGCTAGGTGTGACCCTTAGCCACACAATGACACCAAATTTAGACCCAAAACACGTTTTAGTTTTTGAGATATAAGGTCGGTACCTTACTCCCTTAATGATTCTCTATATTGTTCTGTAATCTTGTAAAAATAATGCTGTTCGTAAACCTTGTTTCCTGTTACTAAAATGACGATCAACTATGGTTATTTAAATGTAATGCGCATTATTTGTAGCAAGAAAATAGGATTCACGAACAACACTGTTGTAAAAATGCGTATGAATGAGGCTAAAAAACATTGTAAAATCTAAAATTTAAAAATTTAAATAATTATATCATAATTTAATTTCCATATAAAATATATTTACATTTGAATAAAGTCTAATTGTTTATTTAAATATAATATAAAAATAAACCTTATTATATTCATTTAATGATGTTCATTTTTTTTTTTCTGCAGATCATAATCCATTTGACACTTTTCGTGTGTACATTTTTACACCCTTTAAATTGCGTGCGGAAAATCAAGATAACATTTTTAATACATAAACTTCTAATATGGTCCATTTTGTATTATATATTTAATGTGAAAATAGTCTTTATGCGTAAGTGTATATTTGTATACGATAGAGATTAGCTAAATTATAATATTTTTCAATTTAATTTTATTTTTATGAAGTTATTTTTTAAGATTTATTATTCCTTTTTTTTTATATTTTTAATTTGAATAGATCTTAATTAAAAAAAAAAAAATCCATTACTTGAACAAAAATAAATTCTTAATAATTATGCTAACTCATTTTCAACTGAATTGGTTTAATGCAGCATAATTTATGCTATAATTCATAATAACAATGTATAGTAAATATTATGTGGTACAGCATAAATATTTATGCTGTTTTTAGTTTGCATCATTTATGCCATGATGACATATATGCAGCATAAATTACGTAATTTATTGTTTCCGTTTATGAACTACTTTATTCAGGGGCGTAGCCATGGCTTTTGCAACGGAAAGGATCCAGCCTACAGTATAGTGAGCATAGGTAAATGAAAAAAAAACACCCACTTTGCCCATGCATTTTCAGGCCGGGGGGGGGGGGGGGGGGGGGTCTGGACCCCCTCCCCTGAATACGCCCCTGACTATTTATTTCGTTTATTCAATCATTCATTCATCCATCCTTTTATCTTCATTTATTTTTGTCACCGCATCCAATGTGCTATGCAATTATATACGCAAATTAAAACAAATAAGACCCTACAGGAGTTCCTCATGCCCTTGTCACAAGTATAATTGACTTTTCTGTACATTCTATTCCTAGTAAAAAGTATACCAAGAAGTTGTGTTACAATTTTCAAAAGGAAAAGTTTCATGGGAAATTTTTAATGTGTTAGACATTAAATAATATATATTTTTTATATTCTTTGCGTTTTCGTATTTTATACATACAATATAAAATTCGTGCTGTATACATACCACAAAAAATCAATTTACCACAGTATAATAATAAAGTCTATTTTTATATATTTTAACATAACATTGTCACCCTTATATGCATATTTTTTTTAAGTTTATTTTTTATGTATTTTGATCTAATTTTTGACTATTTTGTGATAAATGGTTCTATAAAATCATCCATCAAATAGACAACTTTTGGCGCCATGTTTTGTGCTACTATTTTTTTATGTATTAAAATTAATGTTTGCTTTCTCTATTTTGCTCTATTATGATGGTGGAAAATTAAGCATGCACTCACAAAGTGAAAAATCGTCTTTTTTTTTTTTTTTTTTTTTTTTTTTTTTTTAACAAAATGCATTCGTGCGTGAGTTGAAAATTATAGAGGGAAGGGTTGAATTGCGTGTGTATTTGCTTTTTAGTAAAAAAAAAAAAAAAAAAAAAAAAAAAAGTCAGTTTATTAGCGAATACTTAGATAATATAAATAGAAGCTCACGTTATTATTATAAACATTTTAAAAGATATAAATTTTTCATTCATTTATTCACCTTTTTATAAAGATTTTTTTGAGTACATATATATTTTTTTAATATAATTATTTTAACGTTATATGGTAAGCCGCGAGAAAAAGTGTCTGTTAAAATTTATAATATGTTAGTTCCATTAAAAGCCTGCAGGTCTTTAGAAAAAACGTTACCTCATTACTTAAAAAATAGCAGACTTAATTCTCAAGAAAAAAAAAAGAAAAAAAAAAAAAAGAAGCGAATAAATTACCTAAAAACAAAGCTAACTTAAAATTCGCATTAAGAAAAAGGTTATAGTATAATACAGGTACCTAATTAACTTGAAAGATAAAAATTATCACCTTTAAATATAATAAGACATCGATCTTATACTGTATAGCATCAGGGTTATAATCTTTAAATAACAAGTTGCATGTTTTTCTTGGAGATGTTTCGGTTGCATAGCAACTAAGAATCTTATAAATCGATTTACTACGTTTTTTCTTCTTGTTTGTTGATCATCCTTATGTTCTTATTTTTCATTCTGTTTAGTGATTTTTTTCAGTCTCTCTCTCTCTCTCTCTCTCTCTCTCTCTCTCTCTCTCTCTCTCTCTCTCTCTCTCTCTCTCTCTCTCTCTCTCTCTCTCTCTCTCTCTCTCTCTCTCTCTCTCCTCCTATTTCACAGCCCTCTTTAATAAGTTACAATTTTTTATTGTGTTGTTGTTCCATTTATTAAACAGATTGAAGAGTTTTACTCCCTTTTTTTTATAACTTTTTTTTTATGTGGGGTCAACTTTAAAGTTATGACTTTGATATACGAAAGAAAATGCATTTCTTAAAGTTCTTGGTTCGAAAATCGTAGTGATTTTCATTAAAAATTAATAAATAAATAGAAAAAAATTATCTGAACGAATTTTTACTATAAATAGTAGGAAATATTATAAATAAGTAATAACAGAATCCATTGAAATTGATTTTTTGCTCCTAGATACAAAATCGGTGTTCTAGATTTTAACCCAAGAAGCATGTTCTTAACCCTGTTACCTTGCCCCTAAAAAATACGCAATCCAATTCAAGATCTTCAGTTTTTTTCGTGATCCGAATCACAAAAAACAGGGTTTACGAACAAGTCTAATATTTTTCTTATGAACAAACAAATTTCATTTTTCACTATAACTTTTCACTTTGTAAGATTCCAACTATTTTTTTTTTGTCTTCTCTTTTTCTATAAAGTATAATAACACGTTTAAAAATTAAGTACTGTACAATGCGCACAGACCTTGAATTACTCTGTGTTCTGTTCTAAACGTCGCAATGCAGTAATAATTGAGATATTTGCGAATAATTGCTCAATTTTGTGTAATAATAATTGTGATGCATCCCCAGTACATATTGTAGAGAATGAAATATAGAGAGGAAGGGGAAGTGCGTTATTACGCATGCTTTCCACATAACAACGTAGTTAAGATAATTATTGTATAGTGCGTGCATCAAAATTGTATTGTTATTATTATTAGATGATTATGTTGGTCGTTTTAAGTTTTTGAATCATTTAACCCCAATTTTAACTAACTTCAAATAAAAGAAAATCAGCCCTATACTTATGGAAACAAAAATATCTTTTTATATTCACGGAAAGAATAAATTACGTAATTTATGCTGCATGTCATTATAGCATAAATGTTACTGAATTTGAATAGCATAAATAGTTTGATTATGTGCAACATACTATTTATGCTACGTATAATTTATATTGTGCAGTATAGCATAAATTATGTTATGCATAAATATTGCTGCTTTGAAGTAGCATAATTAGCATAATTGTTGCATATTTATTTTTATCCGAGTGCATCCTCTCTCTCTCTCTCTCTCTCTCTCTCCATAGATCTCCATTATATATGTCTATGTCTCTCCCCCCTCTCTCTCTCTCTCTCTTAGTATCACTATCTCTCCACCCTCGATACATACGATATATATACGAAATGTTTCAAATTTCTCAATACAAATATTTTGAAATCAAATCTTATTTAAAAAGATTGATAGGCATGGTATAAAATTACAACTTTTATATAACGTACTACCTAATGATATATTTGCGTGTTCTCTCTCTCTCTCTCTCTCTCTCTCTCTCTCTCTCTCTCTCTCTCTCTCTCTCTCTCTCTCTCTCTCTTCAGTGATGCAGTGGTGTTTTCTGGCCTAGCAACTGTGTCATCGATTTTTTGAGACTGTCCCTCCCCCTTCCCCTCGCCCCTCCCTCCCTCCCTTCCTCTACAACCCTTATGTAGCACGTGGATCGTTCCTTAGCTCTCTTAGCTAGCACAGTTTGCACCAGTTGAGTTCAAATCTTATATACAGTATGGTAAAGGAACCAGTATTCGGCACCCTAACTATAGTTTTTGGCAGCCTACTTTAACATTTTTTGTTTTACCCCAGAAAAATGCAAATCCGAGAGCTGAAGATTTTTTGTGTCATTCATATGAACCTCTCCTTCCTCTTTGATTTTTCTCTAAGCTCAGCTGTGGGCGATTTTCCCTCAAAGGAATAAAGTGCCGAAAACTGGTCCCTTTACCATATATACCCCCAAGAAAAAACATACTTTTCTTTTGTTAGTTACACCTTTACTGCGGTGGTTTTTATTGTTTATCGAATTGACCTTTTGTAACACTTGCTTCTAAGCTAAAATTTGGTCTAAAAAAAATCTGTAATTTTGTTTATGATTTTTATTTTACATATAATTTGTGAAGTATTTGGTAACGATACACCAAAATTAGTTTTCCAATACTCATAATGGTGATTGAATGTCATTAGGTATACAGAAGTCATTTTTATGTTGCATTAATGAACTGTGTAGATAAAGAATCTAATTTTATATGGAATAAAAAATGAAACTTAAAATGTATATTGACCTGAAAAATTTGTGCAAAAATCAGCCTTTTTTGCTCATAAAAAAAAAGAAGTAAAATAATAGACTATACTCTCTCTCTCTCTCTCTCTCTCTCTCTCTCTGGTCTCTCTTAATAATTCATTTAAGAACGATCTTGGTAAGGGGGGGGGGGGGAGGGGATAAAAAAAATGAAAAAAAAAAAAAAAAAAAAAAAAATCTCGCTAATTTTGTGCGAATAATAAAATGATAAAAGTTTACTACTATCTTGCTTGAAATATGCAGCAAAATACATTGCTAAATTACTCTGTTCTACAACATAATAAATAATAACTCAAAAAGATATGCCATTAAAAATAATTATTTTTATTGTAGAAGTTTCATGCTATTTGAAAATTTATATGCATATATATATAAAAAACACGAGAGCAATTAAAAATTACATTTTTATAGATTGTATTTATTGATATAAATTGTATATAAATATATTTTTCTACGTCCATTTGTTTCTATCCCACTTACTTTATATAAATGACAAATATTTTCCTCTTGTTTTTCATTGCCTCATCAATCATATTTCGCTATCGATCATTCTATATAAAATAACGACACTGTTGATTGCTATAAATATATATATAAATAACGGTCATATAGTTTTGATTATTTACTTTATACTTTCATATATATAATAAAGTTATATAAAAGAAACTTTATTCCAAAAGTAACATCAGAGAGAATAAAACTTTGTCTTGCTCGCAGCTATAACTCAAAGCTAAATTTATACTTTTTATTTTTGTATTTTTTTAAATGACAAAAGCTTTTTTTGTTTTACTGTCTTCATGTATAAACTTTTTAAATAAAATTATATATTCATCGTTTTATGTTTCTATTTGATTATGAAAATATGGGTTGATATTTTTGGAATAAAAATTTGTTTATTTAACTGCCCTCTTTTATGCTTCTTTTTCAGTTTTATTTTAATTATTTCCAGTTGTATTTTTTTAATGGGAGAGAGAGAGAGAGAGCACAGAGCTATTTAGTAAGCCTTACACCCAAAAACGATCACAATTGCGTTTAATGAGCATTTACTGCAGATGAGCCTTTTTTTATATATCTGAATGCGAAAAGAAGGAAAATAATTGTGGTATTCATATTTTATTTGAATTTAACTTTACGTATAAGTATATAAATTGTGCAATATAAATTAAAAAATAAAAGAGAAGATGAAGAAAAAAAAAAAAAAAAAAAAAAAAAAAAAAAAAGAAAGAAAGAAAAAAAAAAAGAAAGAAAGTTTAATGATGAAAATAGTACTATAGGCGTAAAATCTGAATTTCTTCACCCCGAAATCATTTATGTATGTACTGTACACGGAAAGAATAAATTTATGCTACATTTATTCATTCTAGCATACTTTATATGCTTAATTGGAACTATATAAATAATTATGCTGTAAAAGTTAATTTTTATGCTATGTAATTATTATGCTGTATTGAACAAATTGTGCTAAAAATGAGATAGTATAACCAAATTCTTTATTATACATGGTATAATTATTACGTATTTATTTTTGTCCGTGTAGATGTAGATTTTGGTGTAAATAATAAAAAAAGCGTTCGATGAAATTGAAATATGTGTGATCCGAGTAGAAATTTTAGGGAATTACAAGCATCAGTATCCAGTATAAAATTACGCTTTTAAAACGAAGCAATGATAATATAAAATATTTTATTACTGCGTATAACATGTATCTACAGTATATAAAGTAACAAAACATTAAGATAAGTAATTTTAATGAAATATAAACATAAACAAAGTGCATAATAATTTCTACATATGAAATGTTATTTCATCAACAAACATAAAAACTTCTCGTTAAAATATCTCCTCTCTTATTTTTTTTTTTCTTATAATTATCTCCTTCTTGTTTCTTGAACGTAGTATGTATGTTTATTTTTAGACCACCTGTCATTCCAGCATATTCATCAGAGGGTAACGTTTTAGTATATATACCAGCTCTCCATCTACACGGAGAAATAAATGTTTTAGTTCACATTATGTTGGCTTGTAATGCGTTTCTAAAACGTATAGGGTAGTTACATTCATGTTAAAGTCAACGTCAACTTGGCAATTTTTTTGAGAGCATTGTTGCTGTTAACAGGTTGAATTAGTACCTCAAGTTTGCAAGAAAAATAATAGTGACCAAAAAATAGCTAATTTTTCAAAGAAAATAGCCAAAAACTATGTTGGTCCTATGCTGAGCAATGTTATTCATTGCTCAAGAAGAGCATCAGAAAGCACTCAGAATGACGTCATGCGTACACACCCTATACTTATCCTTTTTTATATATAAAGAGCATCTTTTGGAAAAACCAATATTTTTCAGTATTGAAAAGTAAATTTGCTGTATAACTGTATAATAGAACATATTTAGAACTGCCTAGATGTTTCCTCGGTTGTCATGGCGAATGTCGGACTTTATATTTAGGCTGTGGCTGGTCTGTGTGTGCAGTTTCTATATTTATTTGAAAAGTGTTTCCTTACCTGTCGATAAGACAGTATCTTGACGAGACTATGGATTTGTATAGCATGATAACACAATGACAAGCAAATTTTTTTTTCTTTCAGTGTACTCATACAGTGAAATATCAATTTATTTTCATATGAAGGTTGTATTTAATAATAATATTAATTTTATGGTTTAATTTAATTAAATTTAATTATATCTAAAAGTTTTGTTTATTACAATTTATTTGCTTATGCATTTACCGTATGTGTTTATAAAACACGTTCTAAATAAACGTTATAAAATAATGATGCTCGCAATGCATAGCAACATTTATGCAACATATCATGATCCATAGTATGCTACATTACACTGATTATACTGCATAGCATAATAGTTAAGATATTTAGCATAATTACTTCATACATAATTCAGTATGATTATTATACAAATGTCAACATTTGTGGTATAGGGTGTATGCGGATGACGTCATATTTATTGCGCTTGGAGGCTATACTGGAGTAGTGCATAACATTGCTCAGCATAGGACAAACTTCATTTAAGCCAATTTTCTTTGGGAAATCAGTTAATTTTTTTTTATTATTTTTTTATTTTTCTCGCAAACTTGAGATACTAATTCAACATATTATTTACAGCATCAATGCTCTCAAAAATATTGCATAGTGTTTTTAAACTGGCAAAATGATTTTTTTCCCTATGCCACCCATGTTATTACTATTAGGTTATCCAACATGGCGTCGACTTTAACATGAATGCATACACCCTATAGGGTGTATGAACACATGTTAAAGTCAACGCCATGTTGGATCACTCAATAACATGGACAGCATATTATATAGGAAAATAACTCATTTTGCCTGTTTAAAACCACTATTAAATATTTTTGAGAGCATTGATGCTTTTAACAGGCTGAATTAATATATCTCCAGTATGTGAAAATAAAAAAATAATAACAAAAAATTAACTGATTTTGCAAAGAAAATAGCCAAAAAAGAATTTTGTCCTATATGCTGAGCAATGTTATTCTCACTGTGACCTGCAAGCGCATTAAATATGACGTCATGCGGATACACCCTGCATTCAAAGCGTTATCAATTTTTGTGGTTTAAAATTATGCATAATATATTTCTTAAATTTATTTGGGGTTCATGTACAATCGAATTAAATATTTTGGAATAAATATTAAACAATTTTCTATAATTTTAGAAGGGAAGATTTTATATTTATGCAAAATTATCACAAGATATAATATATTTTGTTTGATAATTACATTTCTGTGTATTTACGTGATATAAGCAATTTTCCTCAATTGAAATCGAACCAAAAAAACGCGATGTCATTCACTATAATATATACCATGACGGTACATATAATATACCAGACAACAAATATCGATTTCAGAAGACGTACTACATAAGTCTAGCCTAGACATAAACAATATTGCTGATGGTCTTTTGTTTATATAAACATGGTTAAGTGCTTAGAATAATTATTATTATTATTAAAGAAGTCGTTACATGAATATGATGCTAGGAGCGTCAGTAGCCAGTTCAATGAAATCAGCTCGTCATGAGGATTACATTGAACTGGCTGCTGAAGCATCTAGTATATAAATAAATATATTGATTGATACTGTATAGTAGAAATCAATATTGATTGTTGCTAGGAGCTTCAGTAGCCAGTTTTTTTGAAATCAGCTAGTCGTGAGGATTACATTGAACTGGCTGCTGAAGTTTCTAGTATGTAAATAAATATATTGATTGATAATATTGTAGAAATCAGTATTGATTGATGCTAGGAGCTTCAGTAGCCAGTTCAATGACATCAGCTTGTCATCAGGATTACATTGAACTCGCTACTGAAACTACTAAATCAATATTGATTAATGCTAAGAACTTCAGTAGCCAGTTCAATGAAATCAGCTCGTCACTAGGATTACATTGAACTGGCTACTGAAGCTGTTACATGCATTATTAAAACTATAATTTTTTTTTGTTAGACCCAGACAGAGACTTTCGTAATTAGGGTGCTATATAAAGAAGGGGGATTGTGCACATTATATATAGACTGACATAACGCAGATTATATTAAGTGGAACAGGAAATACGAACTAGTACGTGCACATGCACATACACACTGTGTGTATAATAGTCTCTTATATAAAAATACCGGACATAACATTTTATATTGTATTGACACGCCCAATAGTAGTTTTTAGCTATAACATTTTCTGCGAATATAAATAAAAGAGAAAGAGAAAAAGTTTTGATGAGTGATTTTGGGTGTTAAATAAAAAATGTTTTATTGTGGATTTTCATCGCCTTTTTATGTCAAAATAAGAGAGGAAAATTAGCTTAAATGGTAAATAAAAATTCAGATGTTTATTTTATTAACGTTTTCTCTCTCTCTCTCTCTCTCTCTCTCTCTCTCTCTCTCTCTCTCTCTCTCTCTCTCTCTCTCTCTCTCTCTCTCTCTCTCTCTCTCACACACACACACACACACACACACACACACACACACACACACACACACACACACACACACACACACACACACACACACACACACACACACACACACACACACACACACACACACACAAGTTCAAAATGTTTTTTATATCCAACACTTTTAATTTCCAACACAGAAACTTCAAAAAAAGAAAGAAAAAAAGTCATGCCAATATTCTTAACTTTTTAAACTTCTAGTGGAAGTTTCATTTTCACCATTTTTTTCACAATTTTTAGAAAAATCAACGTATAAATATAAAAAAAAAAAACGGAGAAAAAAATGTGCAAGACAACTTCAAACAGAATTTTCTAAAAATACTAAAATTTATAAAATTGTAGCCCATAAATAATAACCCTAAATCTTACCAACACCTCTTTTACGAGCAACGTCTATGACATCTCATTACACAACTCACCCTCTATATACGTAGTTCTCTAAATCCTTAGCTATTATATAATCTTAAAGTAAAGTAACCCCTTATGTTTTTGTACACAAAGAGTATGTAACAACATGCAATGTGTTTCTAAAAACCACACCCTTAGTATTGTATGTATGTATGTGAGTGTGTATAAAGTGCTTTTGCTCTCGCTACTGTTTGAGTATATAAACATGGGTATGTGTGTATGTGTGTGTGTGTGTGTGTGTGTGTGTGTGTGTGTGTGTGTGTGTGTGTATGTGTGTGTACCAAGTGTTTGATCTCATCAACAACACAAGGGTGTCTTTCACACCCTTTTGTGTCTTTCATATACACGTGCGAAACAAACAAAAATTATATAATTTATACTGGAGTGAATAAATTGTATGTTATATGTAATATGAATGTTGCTAAATTAGAAGTACACTCCTCCCGAATAAATCTGACGACTTGTGTTAAAATTTCCCCATATATTTAATATTTGGAGAGATTAACGTTTCGGTCAAATTTATTCGGGAGGGTTGTACATGAATATGTAATTGTGATGTAAAAGATAATATATTGTAGGAACATATTAAGTTATGTTGTGATTAGGGACAGAAATTGATCTAGCATAGATTTTAAGTGTAGGTGTATAATATAAGTAAAAAAAAAAAAAAAAACACTTTGTTTTTTTTTTAATTAGGGTGCCTTTTTGTCACGTTAGATTTTCCATTCATTGATTAAAATAAGCACAAAAATAGTTGATTCATATTTACATAATAAGTGATTATAACACGTGGACAAAAATACACATATAATAATTATGCTATATACCACATCTTCAGCACAATTTGTTTAATACAGCATAATTTATGCTATATACTTCACAAATACTATGTTACATTATGTTAAGCATAATTATTTGAGTTCTTATAAAATAGTATAATTTATGCTATACATAATGTCATAAATGTAGCATAAATTACATTAACTTATTATTTCAGTGCTAAATAATTTATTTCTTCCCTATATTAAAAAAAAAGGGATATTTTTCTGGTATTTCTCATAACCTTTTTTAGTTTTGATATTTTGTTGAACTTTTTCACCCTTCTTCCTCTTATACTTTAAGAGAGGGGTAATTCCTATATGTATCTCAATACCCATATAGACATTACTAATACATGAGGCGTAAAGGGAAAATATTTTAGCTTATGTTATGCGTTTGCGCTAACTTTTCTTATAGCTACTCTAACTTCGTACAAGAATCATGTTAAAGAATTTGTAATTCAGATTAAAAACATGGAATTGGAGTGGTGTTAATAGGCTAATTCTCTTTCATCTTTTCTAGTAATAATGTTCAATTTTTTTTGTGCTAAAGTGCGTTATTTAAAAGATAGTGTAACGTTTTTTTAGAAATTCATAGAAAAGTATGGTCAAAAAATATAACTATTATACGTTAAATTTTGAGTTATTTTCTAATTTGATTCTCATAAAAATATATAAAGTTGAAATTCAGCAATACTATAGTGCAGTACTTAAAAGAGCGTACTTTTTTTTTCCGGTATTAGAAAAGTATGGTAAAAATATAATATATAATTCAAGAAAATGATACAGCTGATAAATTGAATCTAATTTTGAGTTATTTACTTCTGCTATTGTTAAAGAAATATATTGTTTCAGTAATATATTATTGTATTGTTTCAAATTTTTTTGTTTTCTTGTGTCCTTAAAAAAATGTTATATAGTTACATTTATTCTAATTTGATGTTATTTTCTTGTTGTTACAGGCTGGTCAATCAGCCCGCTGCCGTCCTAACTCCTACATCTTATTAAAACGGTAAGTACACGAACAACTTGCTCTACGATCTAATTTAAATATGCTTCAGTAATCCTTTGAAACGGATTAACTTGTATAGAAAATGATTGATGCTAGAGGCTTCAGTACCCAGTTCAATGAAATCAGTTCGTCTCCAGGATTACTTTGAACTGGCTAGTGAAGCTTCTATCTCACATAGAAATCAGAAGCTTCAGTAACCAGTTCAATGAAATCAGCTCGTCACCAGGATTTCATTGAACTGGCTACAGAAGCTTCTATTTCACATAGAAATCAATATTGATTGATGCTAGCAGCTTCAGTACCCAGTTCAATGAAATCAGCTTGTTACCGAAGGATTACATTGAACTGGCTACGGCAGCAAATCAATATTGATTGATACTAAAAGCTTTAGCAGGCAAAATTAGCTCGTGTTTAGAATTCTATATTGAACCTTCTAATTTGATCAGAAATCATTATTGATTGATTGATGCTAGCTGCTTCAGTAACCAGTTCAATAAAATCACCTCGCTACCAGGATTACATTGAACTGGCTATAGGGTGTATGCGGATGACGTCATATTTATTGCGCTTGGAGGCCATACTGGAGTAGTGAATAACATTGCTCAGCATAGGACAAACTTCATTTAAATCAATTTTCTTTGGGAAATCGGTTAATTTTTTGCTATTGTTAATTTCCCCACATACTTGAGATACTAATTCAATATATTTACAGTATCAATGCTCTTAAAAATATTGCATAGTGGTTTTAAACTGGCAAAACGATTTTTTTCCTATGCCACCCATGTTATTGAGTTATCCAACATGGCGTCGACTTTAACATGAATGCATACACCCTATATGAAGCCTATTTCTTTAAAAAAATCAATCAAATCAAAATCAATATTGATTTTATTGATGCAAAAAACTCAATACACTCCAATCGATATTATTTTACGATTCATTGTGAGTAATTTTTACAAGAACTTATTTGCATATTATAAATATGAAGAAAACAAAAAAGCGTATGATTTTGCGTCACGCAATAAAAAAATGCATTAAACAAAAAAGTACTCCATTATTTTTGTTGATATAACATGCAAACAATAATAATAATAATAAATTTTAGACAAAGTCGCTCGCAGTAAATTAATGTTTTGAGAGTATTATAGTAAAGTGAGAGATAGAGAGAGAAAGAGAGAGTTACAGTTTAGGCGCTTAGTCATCATTTCCTGTAGTATAGTGAGTACTGTATACGGTGCAATGATCTCTCAAATGTTTTTTTTATAATGTTTTATTTTTATTGAGTCAAAGTCATTCGTGAAGTGATTTCAATCAAAATAAGTTTTCAATTAACTTATTGGTTTTCTGTAAATAAGTTTTTTTCGTAATTTGTACTCTGTTAAATACAGTTCTTTTTTTCGTTGGTTGTGATTTGTAATTTAATTCTACAATTAAAATTTTGAATTGGTCATTAAAATGATGGTTAATTGATTTTAAGTAATGGTTATGTATAAAAATCTGGTCTTAAAATATGGTAAAAAAAAATATATAAAAAAAAAATCCAAGATATTTATTAATTTTTTTGCCCATTTTGGTGCAAAAGTGAATAATTATAATAAAATACACAAAAAATTCAATTTAACGCGACTTTCTTTTTTTTTAATTGTAACAAATTTACTGCTCAACGTGTTTCTTTCCCTTTAAAAAAATACATATTATTATTATTAAAAAAGAAAAAAAAAAAAAAAAAAAAAAGTCAAAATTCAGGTAAATTTCTGAAAATTAAATTTTCTCTAAAAATTTTATTTGGCATAGAAAGCTGACTCGCATTTTATAAATTAATTACAACACACCAAGTACTGTATAGCTTCACTGTATATTTAACTATGATGTAATGCATTTTTAGCGTAATGAAAGAGAGAGAGAGAGAGAGAGAGAGAAAAGTACACCGAATCGTGATTTAATATAAAATATAATTACTATAAAAGTATATAATATAAATCTTTATTTTTTTTTTAATATTATATAACATTCGATTCATGTCAATAATAAAAAAAAAATATTATTATATACTTTGTAATTATGTTTTTTAATTTAATTTTAATTTATTTTTATATTATATTATGTACTTCTAATGAATTATTTATTATACATAAAAGTATATTTCTTAGAAATTTATATGGTTTAGTTTATTTTTTGTTGAAGGGGATTAGGTATAAAAAAAAATTATTGTCATATTTCATAAGTTTTAAAATTTTAGATTGAATTTTATTATTAATAATTAATTTTATCTATTCTCTAGCATTTACTTGGAATATAGTGTAGATATATTTTCATTTTCTTACTAAAAAAATAAATAAATCAATAATAATAATTATAAATAAAAGTTGTGAATGCTTGAAATAAAGAATAATAGCAATAATTAATAAATATCATAAAAATGTTTTGTGGGTAGCTATAAAAATGGTTTTAGCAGTAATTATGCATCAATAAAAAACAAACATATCAAATTTTAAATACATATAATAACAACAACGTAATTTTAATATAGAGTGATGTACGTACAGGAAAAATATTGTAATTAAGATATGATGAATGATAAGAATTTTCAATAAAATTAATTAAAGGAAATTAAAAAAAAAAAAAAAAAGTTCATGATATTTCTATATTGGCAGCATTTTTTTTATTATTTTTTTTTTTACCACATTTAACAAAAAGTGTTTAGTGTTACTCTTATATGAGAGTAAAAAAGATATAATTTTCTGACTTTGGCGCAATAGTTTTTATTAAAAATACGCTACAAAAATGGTTCCAAAGTGCTAAAGCATTAATTATATAGTGTTATTAATTAATGCTGCTCGTAAACCCTGTTCTCTTGCACCAGAAAATGCGCATTCCATTTGAATAACCATAGTTGATCGTCATTTCAGGGGCAAAGAACAGGGTTTACGAACAGCATTATTAATGTGTTTTGTCTATTTTCCCACGCCTCATTTGATAGGCTACACCGATAACCTCTATTGCAATCATGATACAAAATTATTTTCATCATACTACGTTACATTACATAACAAAATGTTCGCCATGATATCGCATCACAGATATAGCCGCAAAGTTTGCAATTGTACGTACATTTCCACCGGAAGTTCTATATGTTTGTAATAATATGCCATCACTTGATTTAAAATAATTTATTTTAACTTTCATTCATTTTTTCTATGCATATTATTTTGGTTTGGAACATTGCCATAACCTTTAGTGATATTTTATATTTGTTTTGGAAGTTCTCCATACTTTTATCGTCTATAATTTTTATATATTTCGCGTGCATATGTGTCTGTGTGCTAGATTTGTTTTAATATTGACTATTGCTGTCTAGGCTCTATTGATTATTTATATAATGGAAAATGTTTTTTAATGCAAAGAAAAAAAAAAAGTAATATTTGAACAAGGCCAAAGCCTTATCATATTCTTATCAATACAATCATAGTTTTTTTTTATAATTTTTTGGAACCTATCTGTGAATATCTTAAAGGTTTTGCTACAAACTTTAAGTGATATACTCTCTTATTATCTTGCATTCTCTCTCTCTCTCTCTCTCTCTCTCTCTCTCTCTCTCTCTCTCTCTCTCTCTCTCTCTCTCTCTCTCTCTCTCTCTCTCTCTAATCACTCCCAGAAATTGTGTACTCCTATGAGGAGTGCACCATTAAAGTAAAAATAAAATAATAATAATAAATAAAAAAAATAATAATAAAATAAAACATTTTACCTTCAAAAGAAATAAAAACTCATAATAAAGGCGTAAAACATCTTGAACAAAAAAAATATGTCTAATATCCTAACCTTAGACATATTTATGTCTATGATCCTAACATACCTAAATATCAACGTTGATTTGACAGGAGTAATTTATTTCTCATATATTTTCCATTCATTGAAATGGCAGACGTGGATGACGTCACAGCTTGGCTATTTCCACGCACCTAGACCAGCGAGCTGAGTCTGCATTTGCCATTTCTTGAATGTAAAATAAATTACAAATCAATGACTTCATGGTCAAATCAACGTTCATATTTAGATATGTTAGGATATTAGACATGTTTTTGTTCAAGGTGTTCTACGCCTTTAATGATTTCCAAGAAACTAATAAAAACGATAAGCGTTAGCGTTTTGATAATTTCTCTACTCAACGTTATTTCTATTATTTTCCCTACCGCAATTATAATTATTTTAATTGGATCAAACATCACCAGAAAACAAAAGCAGTCATAATATACTTAATTTAGATTAATTTAAAAATAAAATACGATAAAATTTACAGCTTAATTATTATTAAAAAAAAAAAGAAAATAAAAAATCGTAAAGTAAAATATATAATTAACCACTTTGTCATCTAAATTTCTGCTGACGTCTTTATAAAAAAGTTAATTTTTTATTTTTAGTAGCAAAAAAAAAAAAAAAAAATAAGAGACTTTTATATTACATTTAAGACAAACGAGACGGATAATAAATGTTGGTAAAATGAAAAAAATAGAGATCATTTTTTTTTAAAGTTCTTTTTTCAAGTGTAGAGAAGAGAATGAAAGAGAGATGAAAGGAATAGAGAGACGAGAGAGAGAGAGAGAGAGAGAGAGAGAGAGAGAGAGAGAGAGAGAGAGTAAGAGGATATTGTATGAGTAGAAGAAAAAGTTATTTGCGGTAAAGACAATGTGAATAAAATTGATAAAAATTACGATAGAAAAAAAAGTTTTTTTCAGAAAGAAAGAGAGAAGGAGAGAGATAGCGGCAGTGGTTTGAGACTGGAGAAATAAAAAAATCGTGATGAAGTAGCGAATAGAATAAAACAATGAAAGTCACAAAAAAAAAAAAAAAAAAAAAAAATTGTGATTATAAGCAAGTTATAAGTGATGCTTCTTCTATAATACAAAGTCAGTAACCCTTGCTGTCCTTGGAATTACTATAGTAGTTCTCGCTCTTCTTTTTAGTCTCGCGCTCTTTGCTAAAAAAATTATTTATAAATATATCACCACATCTTTATAATATTATATAGAAACATTTGAAACAGGAATTTTTGGCAAAGGAGAATATATCGTGGTGTTAATTTAGATAAATAGAAAGAAAAAGTGAATTTCTAATAGACTTTATAATGGGTTAATAATAGGGATATATATTAGTAAAATATATATATTTAACGTGTTTTTGCTATTAAATACGAGTATGGCAAACGTATAATAAAAATAGTTAATTTCTAATAGGTTTTATAATGTGTTAATAATAGGGATAAGTACATTAGTAAAATAGACATATTTAACGTATTTTTGCTATTCAATACAAGTATGGCAAAAGTGTATAAAAATAATGAATTTCTAATAGGTTTATAAATTATAATGTGTTATATAATAGGGATAAATACATTAGTAAAAAATATATATATATATTTTACGTATTTTTGCTTTTAAATGCAAAAATATTGCAAACGTATATAAAAATAGTGAATTTCTAAGGTTTTATAATGGCTTAATAATAGGGATAAATACATTTTTTAGTAAAATAGATATATTCAACGTAATTTTGCTAAAAAATGGAAGAATATGGTACACGGTTAAAAATAATACGTAATAATTATGTTATATACCTCAATTTCAGCTTAATTTGTTCTATATACAGCATAATTTATGCTATAGGGTGTATGCGGATGACGTCATATTTATTGCGCTTGGAGGCCATACTGGAGTAGTGAATATCATTGCTCAGCATAGGACAAACTTCATTTAAGCCAATTTTCTTTGGGAAATTGGTTCATTTTTTGTTATTGTTATTTTTCTCACATACTTGAGATACTAATTCAACATATTTACAACATCAATGCGTTCAAAAATATTGCATAGTGGTTTTAAACTGGCAAAATGATTTATTGTCCTATGCCACCCATGTTATTGAGTTATCCAACATGGCGTCGACTTTAACATGAATGCATAGACCCTATATATTACATAATTATGTAACATAGCGTGAATATTATGTTATGCAGCACAATTTGTTATTTTGTTCTAATATAAGTAGCATAATTTATGCTAATTAACATAAATACAGCATAAATTAGGTAATTTATTATTTTCATGCAAGAAAAAATTATAAATAAATAAATTGTATACTATTATGCAAAAATGGTCTTTTCGTAAAAAAAAAAAAAAAAAAAAAAAAAAAAATGTATATAATCATTAAATGGCGCATATTTTTGCTCAAATTGTCTAGCTGTATTTTTGCATATGCAAATTTTACTGTTTTGCTTCTCAGAAAAGTAGCATCAATTGCTAAAACACAGAGCCCTGTGGCTTGACTTTGAAGAGAGAGAGAGAGAGAGAGAGAGAGAGAGAGAGAGAGAGAGAGATAAACTAAAAGATGTGCAAAAGATTGAAAAGTTTCTGGCAGTGCTCTGTTTGCGAGTATATTAAAAATCTAAAAATAAACATTTTAGTATGTATATATATTTTAAAGTTAGGTTAAATTAGAGTCTGATTTTTGTATATTTTTTACATAATATATTGTACAAAGAAACAAATACGTAAGCAGTTGAGAGTTGGTAAAGTAATTACTGTAATTAGCAATTAGAATTGTGAAATTACTGAAATTTTGCAATGAACGTCTAAAATGTTGAAATAGTTGCAAATTTAGTTTCTGCTTCTCTTTTATAGAAATTATTTAGACCACCTTTAGTTTGTAACATTGAAACATTGTCTAATGCAAAATCATCTGTAGAATTTATTTACTAAAATATCAATGTATTATAGCTGAAGCTAAAGCAGCAATATTTTTATTAATTTGTTAAAAAAAAAATAATAATAATAAATAATAATAATAAATAAAATGCTCAACAACAGACGTCTGTTATTATTATTTTATATTATTTTTGAAAAATATAATTTTCCAACTTCTTTTTAACTATTTTTTATCAACTTATGAAGCTTTTTAAAGCATTTTTAGGCTAATGTTGAAAAAATAACAGGCAAAACTGAAATAATAGTTTTATGCGTAAACCCTGCTTTCTTGGTATACAAAAAATGCGCATTACATTTGAATAACCAAAGTTGATCGTCATTTTAGTAGCAGCAAACTAGAATTTACGAACAGCATTAGTATCACTTGTAATTTCTAAAAATTGGCGAACAGCTCAGTCGTTCGACTTTAAATTACAAATCTACAAAAAGAAGAAAGAAATATATTAACATAAATTTTAACGTTCATTTTTTTCTTAGCTGTATTTGTTTATATTATTATACTCTCTAAAAAAACAAAAATTAAAACGTGAACTTATCTTCTTCCTATA
The DNA here is from genome assembly GCA_949318235.1 of Ecdyonurus torrentis. NCBI lineage: Eukaryota > Metazoa > Arthropoda > Insecta > Ephemeroptera > Heptageniidae > Ecdyonurus > Ecdyonurus torrentis. Next base: position 11,163,122 of record OX439133.1, on the reverse strand, counting down.
TTATTATAATTAGTATTCAAGGATACGTATTGACCATATGCTTTTACATATACTTAGACATGTGAATGTTAAAATGAAATGAGAAGAACATTTGGCGAATGTTGAAAATATAGTGGGCAGCTGTATGCACGGGGATTTTTTTTTTTATTTGAGATTTATTTTGAGGAAAGAGAGAGAGAGAGAGAGAGAGAGAGAGAGAGAGAGAGAGAGAGAGAGAGAGAGAGAGAGAGAGAGAGAGTTTAATAAACACGTGATCGTTTAAGATAACACGTGTGCGCATGACGTCATGACTATACAGATTAAGATGGACATAAGACGAGGGGATTTGCAAATATATTAAGTACATATATGATAATTTGCATAATTATTAACTGTATTGTAAAGGCTAAAATTATTGTTGTGAAATGAATTGAGAGTCAAATGAAAACATCTGTAACTTGTTTTTATGGTTGATTTTTACTATAGCCTCTGTTTTGACTATGATTTAAATAGAATTGTTCGTAAACACTATCCCACTTGCTTTTCATAAGAAATGCCCAGTTTTGTAATAATTAAAAAAAAAATAATAAAAGAGGTATGTTTCATGTTTTAAAAATATAGGAAACAGAGATATTAAGGAATTGATATGTATTAAACAAAATTAGTATAATTTGTATTTTAAATGTGAACTTCTGTGAAATAGATAAATTTAAGAATGAAACGATTAAAAAAATGAAATTATATTTTAATACTTATTTGAAAATTAACAATTTTGCTTGAAAATGATAAAAAGATGTGCTAAAAATGAGGATCAAAATGAATAAATATAATTTGGAAGTCCATAAAACGTTTTTTCCCGACGTTTTGTTACTGTATCATATGGCTTTTTTTTTATAATTATAGATTAGTTCACTATATTATTATAATTAAAATATTTAAATAAAATTATGAAGCGTAAAAAAAAAAAAAAAAAAAAATGAAGTTTAAAAAATATTTAAATTTATAAAAAAATAAATATTCAATGCGTGTGCCTTATTGCATTGTTGGCCGTGGCAGTGAAAATAAATAAAATAAAATAAAAAAAGCGCTGTTACACATAAATATTATACGTATAATACGTTATCTACCTCGTATCGCATGCGCTAACTGGAATGATAAAGTAATAAAATACATAAGAGGCCCACACACAATGATGTGTGCGAATTTATTATATAAAAAATACCGTTACAATTTTTGTGTGAAATACTCCAAGAGAGGGGGGCATGTGATTTAAATATTATACATTATTTATAATTATTGTTAAATATCTTAATTCTCCGCTATTACACGGTGAAAAAGTACAATTAGAATTAAATAATAATTAATGGCTCTTATTGGGCAAAATCAGGCTGCAAAACCTCTCAATTTAAACCAACTGTTTTACAATTTTTTAAAGTTAAATAATCAATAAGTTCATTATGTTATTATAATGTATAAACTTATTTTTAAAGAAATCCATAATTGATAGTTTTTAATTTTCATAATTATGAGTTTAATGCTATAAATTTACTGATAATGGCAGGTAAATGTAGATACTGTAAATTGCAATAGGCAAATTTGTACCTAGAACAGGTGAAGATTCTATAATACCTAATCCAGGTAAAATATACTTTAATAAAGGTATGAATCACCTATAGATCAGGTGACATTGTATAGTATATCAATACTGCAGTTCTATAGGCTAATATCTACTTATTGCAATTTAATGGATTCATGGATGCGAAATATATAGATATTTTTTTCCTGTAAATAATGTCTTATTGGTCTCACTCTCTCTCTCTTTCTCTCTCTCTCTCTCTCTCATTCTCTCATTTACTGTATTTGGAAATAGTTATGCTCATTTATTTGGTTATCTCTTTATCTCCTTATAAAGCCTCTATTATTGACAAAAACAAAAATTATATCTATAATATACACTGAAAAAAAAAAGTTGCAATATTATGGCATGCGGAATAGTTATGGACCCTTCTACAATATAATATTCGTGTATGAGGAAATCAACTACTATTTATGTTGTAAATGAGAGTGACCTTGCGATATAGCTTTGTTTCAGTTGTGGTTGAAAGTAATTTAACTATAACAGTAAGTAAAGTTAACTTTTCAGTATTTTCTTTCAGTGTCCCTACTTATATATAAAAACTTCCCAATTTTTTCAATCGAACTAAAATAACTAACGAACTGAAAAATATAATTTTATATTTAAAAAAAAAAATGGAAAGAAAATGTAACCACAAACGTAAAACATTGTCTATTTTTTGTTTTGTTCTTTCTTTTCTCTAACTCGCTCACAAACTTTAAGGTAATTATCTATAATGGCTTTAAGAGAGAGAGAGAGAGAGAGAGAGAGAGAGTTAGATAACTTCATACGGTATAATAAAAAAATAATACTGTAGCACAATTATCCAAATTACGAACCAGAAATATTTTTTCATATCATGATATTTTATCTATAATATAAAAATATGATAAAGTTTAAAGTAAGATATTATTGTATTAAATTATAAACTTTATGCATTATATACAATTGTGTATGTATATGATAGGGCCTATATAACCTAGAACAATAGAATGCGTGAGTACTGCAAGTTTTTGTATTTTAATTGTTCTTTAGCATCCTCAATGTTTTTGATATTAATAATTGTAACTTTGTAATATAGTCTAAGCAAGCTAAGGGCGTTTGATATATCTTAAATAATCGTATATTATTTAACCAAAAAACTGTCATTTAAATTGGGCGATAATGCAAACTGAAATTTTCATATATTGCTACAGACAGGTTTGGAATGGGTATAAGAATAGGTTGGAAAATGCTGAATGGAGAACATTTTTTTGACCCATTTTTAGGTCAGTTACATCCCTCAAAAGTGGATTAAACTGCCAACTGGGAACCCATGATCTGGTAGAAATCTTCCATTTGCATTCGATTCCAGAAATTCTTCGTAATTTATGCCCAATTAAAGTTACTAAAGTGCAGGAAAAAAATAAATATGCTTTATATATAACTGTTTATGCTATTTAAAATAACTATAATGCATTATATAGCATAAATTATGTTATACAAAGAATAATTATCGCTGAAAATAGCCTGCCATATTATTACGTATGATTTTTTTTTTTTACCAGTGTACTTATACTTTTACTTTAAATTATATCAAATTACATGTTATAAAAGTACATTAGTAATTGTCATTAACACTTCATTTATATTTACGTAATGCAATTGCTCTGTGCACTAATTACCTTGTCTCAATCATATATATTGTAATTGAAGATAAATGACATACTTTTTAATTCTCTGAAATACAAGTCTACGATATATTACTCTCTCGTCTTTACCTTATATCATTATTACTTTCATTCTTGTTTAGTAAAACCACGCCCCCTTTTTTATATGTGTGTGTGTTTGATATTCATAATAAGGTGTGTTAACTTATTTTTTCAATTTAAAATTTAACGGTTTTTAATTGTCTTTTTCTACATTTCGTAGAAATGTTGTTATTTATTTAATTTATCTTGACAAAATAATGATTTATGTTATGAAATTTTTTATTGCTTTGTCCCATAAAAGGATGATTCAATAGTGATAGTAAAATGCATCTTTTCGTTGCATATAGGGTGTGTGCGCATGGCTTCATTCTGAATGCTTTTCGATGCTCTTCTTGAGCAATGAGTAACATTGCTCAGCATAGGACAAACGTAGTTTTTGGCTATTTTCTTTGGAAAATTAGCTATTTTTTTTGTTAGCATTTTTCTTGCATACTTGAAAAACTAATTCAACCTGTTAACAGCATCAATTATGCTCTCCAAAAAATTCCGAAGTATTTTTAAACTGGCAAAATGAGACATTTTCCCATACTGGTCCATGTTATTTAGCACTCAGTTATGGTGTCAACTTTAACATGAATGAAACCACCTAATAGTAAAATGTATGGTGCTTTAATAGTATACTTAATAGTTATTTTGTATGTCTGTGTGTTACTCTCTCTCTCTCTCTCTCTCTCTCTCTCTCTCTCTCTCTCTCTCTCTCTCTCTCTCTCTCTCTCTCTCTCTCTCTCTCTCTCTCTCTCTCTCTCTCTCTCTCTCTCTCGCTCAAATGCCAATAACTTAAAAAAAAACTTGAATCAATCGGACAGTACATTCCCATATTGAAATACCAACATTGTGCAACACTGAAATTTTTGTCACAGCCCAATCCCTTATTTGGAAGTTACTTTTAAGAATTTTGTTTCCCCCCTCTTAGTTTCTATAAGCACTCTCTTACGTCCTATATTTTGTCAGGTTTAAATCTCGCCCTCTCAATTTTATTCATGTATATACAAAAATCTTGAACTTGAGACGATTATTTATTTAAGAATAAATTCCTATATCCAGATAAAAAATAAATAAAATAAAAATGTCCCTTGCCAGTGATTATTATGTGACCCTTGGCAATGAATTTCAACTGTTATCTATTCCAATAACATAACACAACTTATCTTTTATACTGTTTCAAAGTTACACCCTAATGCACAATTATATAAAATTGGAATCTAAAGCTCTTCTACACATAAAAAAATAAATACTGTACACTCTCCCCGAATAATAAATCGGACCGGTCGCGTTAAAGTTTCCTCATATAGGGTGTATGCGGATGACGTCATATTTATTGCGCTTGGAGGCCATACTGGAGTAGTGAATAACATTGCTCAGCATAGGACAAACTTCATTTAAACCAATTTTCTTTGGGAAATCGGTTCCTTTTTTTTTTTGTTATTGTTATTTTTCTCACATACATGAGATAGTAATTCAACATATTTACAGCATCAATGCTCTCAAAAATATTGCATAGTGTTTTTTTTTACTGGCAAAATAGTTTATTGTCTTATGCCACCCATGTTATTGAGTTATCCAACATGGTGTCGACTTTAACATGAATGCATAGACCCTATATATTTATTTAACATTTGGAGACTGGAACGCTGGGGTCCGCAGATTTATTCAGGGGGAGTGTACGTAATAGTCATGCTAGTTCAATGCAGCAACATTTATGCATATAACAACATATTTTATGTTATATTGTAATGTGATTATACTTCATATAGCATAATAGTTTAGATGATTTTACAACATTTGTGCTCCACAATGTTGCAATTATTATATGCAGCTTAAATTACGTAATTTATTTTTTACTTGTATATAAAGTGAAGGAATAAACGTTACATCATAGTAATGCATTTTTTATATGAATTAAGTAATGAATTTTACGGTATTTTGTAATGAATTACCATAGAATTACCATTTTAATACTTACATAAATAAATATAATATATTTATTTTATTTTATAGTACAGTAATTGAAGAATTTAGTGTAATTTACAAGTCTGCTTAACTGTATTTTTTATAGAATAATAATAAGAGAGAGAGAGAGAGAGAGAGAGAGAGAGAGAGAGAGAGAGAGAGAGAGAGGAGTAATCTTTATACTTGTCATAATACTGTGTAGCCAAACTTACATAAAAAAAACTGAAAAGTCCGTTAAAAATTGTGGTTAACATTATAACAAGACGTATTACGTGATTTTTACAACAAAAAGTGTTTTTTTCATTCTCTCTATACATAAAACATATTCGTCTCTTTTGCTAAATAAAATGTGATCCTCTCTGTAATGTTAGTTACATAGACGTTGTATAAGAAAACCGCAAAACCAAAAAATATGAGGTAATATTTTAACCAGAAGCCTTATATAATATACAGTTTGCATGTATCTTCACTTTATTTTTCAGCTTTTTATATACAGTAATAATATAATATTATATACAAGATTTCAAATATACTGCTATGTAATAGTAGTTCTTGTAGAGTTAAAAGTTGGGATGAATTTTGCTCTAAAAATTTTGTCCGATACCAGTGTAAATAATTTTTTTTATTTTTTTGTGAATCAAGTATAGTGTTTTTTTTTTAACTAATTTATTATTAATATTTATGAACTGAATTCCTAATTTGAAAGTGCGTATCTAATGATTCTATAATGCAAAAATTTCTTGCCCCTGTGTATTGGTTATCTAATCTAAAACAAAGAAAAAGAAGAAAAAAAGAAATCCACAATATTTTTTAAAATCATTAAAAATGAGTCTATATTATGCTCTTCCTGCACTCTGGTAGTCCTCCACCAGTAAGTTCCATTATAAATACCAAATATTGCACTACATTTTTGATAACTGGAACATTTTGTACTTGTAAACGTATAAAAAACCAAATTTGAATAATAAATAAATAAAAAAAAAAAAAAAAAAACTAGACAGTATACTGTGTAAGAATTGTAATTTATTAGAATGTTACTTTGTAAAGTAAACAAAATTCGCATATTATAAAATACAGTGCAAAAATCCAAACAATAACAAATAAAAATAATTACATGCTACACCTTATCATTTTTTTTTCCTTTGAAATAGAACGCATACTATACTAACAAAAAAAAAGTTAAAGCATTAACTTTTACAATCGATCCTTATCACACCAAGGTATATATAAAAAATTACATGTTAGATGAAAATTAATGAGTATGTTGAAAAGTTACATTGTTTTCTCTATTTCCGGTAATGACGTCATAGTCACAGCTGACGCGTTACTTTTTATACAAAGTTCGATTTAAAAGTTTGTATTATCTAATTATAAATTTTTGTGATGACGTCATTTATATTTCCGGTGAAGTATTATTTATAATAATAAAATTAAATATTGCGGCCATAAGGAAAAATATATATTGAAATAATTAATATATAAATTTAGGGCATTATTTTAATTGCTTGTGTGTGTTAATATTGATATAAATTTGTAGATTTTTAGTTATTAAATTTAGGATTTCTATTTTTTTTTTTCATTGATTTTCACATTTCTTTTAAAATTTGCTTTTCTAAAAAAAAAAAAAAAAAAAAAATCCTTGCGTACCAAAGTAACTTATTAATTATTAAAAACCCTATTATTTTTCAAAGGGTTAATTAAAAGTGGTGTGTTAACACAGTGCAATATGTATTAGTAAATTTAATACTTTTATGTGAAGATTGCTTTTAATGAATTATATTAAAATTATTGCACCTTCTGAACAGATCTCTACGATATACGTAAATAAGATCGTATGCTATAAAATAAAGCTATGTTCACACAAAGCAATTTATTCAATGTGTAATGAGCTAGATTTGCGTAAAATTGTATTTCCATGCAATAAAAATATATTGCAACATTTGATAATGACAAATAATAGCAATAAAGGAGTGTTCGCACAATTTGCAATTACGTAAACCTTAAAAAATAAAATAAAGTCTCAAATGTACATAGAAAATAAAAACTAGTACACTATTTGAACATACCATTATGATAAATATAATATATAATAATAACTGCTGATATTTTATTATATGTCTAAAAAGAGCAATAATGAAAATACAACAAGCTCCATTATACAATATAATACATTATATATACACATAATATACAGACATATACATACGCATATATATATCCAGACCAGACAGATAAAATTGCCTGCCTGGAGTATAGACGCAATAAAAACGAAAATATTTTTGCCAAGAATAAAATGCCACACGCTCTCTCAAAGCTTCGTAGTTTTTTTTTTTTTTTTTTCTTTTTTGCCGCAAACTAAATTTGCCGGTCAATAAGGAACGTATACATGATATTTGTTAAAGTTATAGTAAATGTAATGTAGAAGTTTGTGAATTAGGTGCTTTAACTGTGATTTTACTATGGCAAATAATGTTGCATTATTTTTTTAATTGATCATTTTATTGAAACTTATATAAAAGTGCAGAATTAGTGGGGTTAGATGTAAGAGTGGGTCAAATGTAAACCTCGCCCTTTCTTTTCTTTTTTTTTATATGAATTTTTGCATTCAGACAAATTTTTAAAGTAATTGCATACGGGGAAAATTTTTAACTTACGATGCATTTTGCATACTATTTTATTCGCGTGTGAAATAAATTACGTTGTATTTACCCTATATTTGGGTGTATGCAGATGACGTCATATTAAATGCACTTAGACGCCATACTGCAGCAATAACATTGCTCAGCATAGGACAAACTTCATTTTTGACTATTTTCTCTGGGAAATCGGCTAATTTTTTTGTTATCATTATTTTTCTCACATACTTGAGATACTAATTCAACCCATTAACAACATCAATGCTTTCAAAAATATTGATTAGTATTTTTAAACTGGCAAAATGATTTATTTCCCTATACCGGTCCATGTTATTGAGTTACTTGAATGCATAGACTCTATAGCATAAATATTTTTATTTCCGAATACCATAAATAGTATCTAAATTATGGATAATAAGGCATGTTCATTATTATTCTAATGTTATATTAATGATAAAAAAGGTAAGCCTATTATGCCTATTATATTGTCTAAATACCATGTTCTATTCCTTTATAATAAATAAATTAATATATTGAAAAGAATGTCATTGCTAAAGGCGCAACCAGGGAAAGTCTTCACAGAGCAGCATAATTATTTTGTAACAATTAAGAGATTTGCTTACTATATTATAGCCCAGCTGTTTGTTTTTATTTAATATTCATTGACATACAACCGATGTAAACAAAATAAACGTTCAGTCACCTCATAAAATTTATTTACATATTATTATGAAATATTTTAATTATATCGTTTATATATTGCCGTTCCTTTTTTTTTATGTTTTTCATTCAAAATTTTTACGTTATATGTTATTTTTATTAATTAACATTTTATTGTTCCCTATAGCTAAATTTTGATTAGTTTTTTATTATTCTATTTCTCTAATGCAATAATATTATAATAGGTTTAGATAGCGTTTTGACTAGGTTCTATTGACTATTGAGTTTTAATGTTGACTAAAAAAAAAAAAAAAAAAAAAAAAAAAAGTTATTTATTTTATAAAACTACAATTTTATGCACGATAAATTCAGATTTCATAATAAACATTATACTGTATATTATAGTAAAAATAATTGCTCTTTATTTCGAAAAAAATGCACGAAAATAAGAAAACTCCATAAATTGTATTTACAGGTGATTATGATATAATAATATCATTTCTCATAAGAGTAATATTATGAATTTGAATGGCAAATATCTAATATAATTATATGACCTATATAATTGATGGGAGGCACGTAGTAGCTAATAAGCTACTGCAGTGATTGGGAGGAATATGTATAATTATTTTTATTTTTTGAGTTGATACTTTGCTGTTGCAGCACAGCCCGATTGGAGTGATTAAAAAAAATGTGTTTTTACCAAAAATTGTATTAATTTGATCGAAAAAAAATACAAAAAATAAAATAAAACAAATTTTTATTGCAATAAATTCTACGGTACTGTTAAAAATCTTGTGTACACAGTGCAATGAGTAAACTGTAATTATATTTGATTCCATGGAAATTTTAAAATTTTTTAAAATTTAAATTCTGTATGATTTTACCAAAAATGAAAAATAAAATCGATTCAATTCACACTCAATACAGTATTTTATTTTTTATTTTATTTGTAACTTCAAATAAAAAGAAAACATTTAAACTGAAAGTAAAAAGCTTGAGATTTTATTTGATAGTTATGAGAAGAAGGTATATTTTATTATTCTCATCTCGTATGATGTTATATAAAAGTTTATATTGCGGGATGTTCAATCATACCACTCTCTTAAAATATCCTGCGGAGTTTTTCTTTTAATGTACAAACCAGTCTTTAACTGTAGGTAGGTACAGATAATACTATTAAAATCTTTATTATATGATTGTATGAAAAATTATGTATGAGTTTAGAATTGAGAGGGTAATTTTCGAGATTATAATACTTTTTGAAAAGGAAAAGATAATAGAAGTAATAATAAATAATAAATTTAGCCATAAATAATTTTTAAACGTAAAAGCGTAATGGTATACACTTTTATTCTATTGCTTTGGTATTTCATTAAAATCTCCATAAAAATGTATTGTAAGTTCATAAGGCATTATATAGGTAAAAATATTGTATCGCCATTTGTGAGACGTTCGCAATACCGTTACAAGAATTAATTTTGAATTTTGCGCCCTCAAACTTGAAGATTTTTTTAAAACTCAAATTTATGTTAATGGACCACCTGAAATAAACGTTTTCTAATGGTTGTATTTATGTACATTTATGGTAAAGATTTTTCCATAAATGCATTTAAGAATATTAACATTTAATTTAAATAGTTTGCAAGTGGTCCATTTAATTTTCTCGTAGATACAAATTTAATTATCTATTAAATTTTTATAGAGATATCTAAAATACCATGGAGAATTATTGGTTCACTGTACCACTGTCTGTTGTTTATTGTCTGTGGGGTTTAGTAAAAATAATTCTAGAAAGTAAAATCGTATTAAAAAAAAAAAAAAAAAAAATCATGATATTGTGCACAGAACATAATCCTTAAAGAAAAATACATATTGTGTTATTTGATGAAAGTTTGTAATTGCAATGTAGATTTCATTATTATTAAGTGTACTTGTATTTATACGTGTTGTACCTAGGGCGCTATACTTGCTATATAGCTATAGCTTGTTTGCCTGCAATGAGATCATCATTAAATTGAAAAGGTTATACCACTATAATATAATACTTCTATATATATAATATTATACAATTGCCATAATGTAATATTGTACAAGGACTGTATTTATATAAGCGGATAGCATAGATATAATTATAAAATAATATATTGATTATATTGTCATTATTATTTTTAATAATATGGTAGTTTGTTATTAAGTTTTAATGAGATTTGTGTCACTTTTTTATTATTTTTTATTGTTATTATTTTTTTATTATTATTTTATTTTATTATATATATATATATATTTTTTTTTGCAAATTAATTTATGTGCAGTAAAATCTATTACGAGAGATCAAAGAAAGCTCATAGTAAAATTAATAATGCATTTTTTTCTTTTAACACACGTAGAAAATGAATTACGTAATTTGTGCTGGTATTGAATGATTCCCATATTGTAGAACATAATGGACCACTTGCAAATAAATGTTTGTTTTTTTGTTGTTGTAACGTGTAAGTTTAAAACGATTTTTCAATAAAAAATGCATTAAGAATATTCAAATTTATTTTAAAAAGTTCGTGGATTTCAAGTGATCCATTGTTGCTATTTTAACATTATAACATAATGTAATTATTCTGAAAATCTTAACTAATATGTTGAGTAGTGACATTTGTATGCAGTATAGCATAAATTAGGTTGTTATGCATAAATTATGCTGCATTGTAGCTCAATGCATTGTAGCTTAATTTTGTCCGAACAAGTAAAAGTATGATATTCCATATTTAAAAATTGCCCAGCCTTTCCACTTTCCAGTGCAATAGTTTTCTCAAAACGGGGGGAAAAAAAAAGTAATAATGCAATGCTAAAATAAGGAGATCCCTTTACTTATACACCGCACCATATATGATTGGCTATTACATTCCACCGGTAACCACCATTAATTAATAACTATATTCTCTGAGCTGAAATAATGATATAGCGATTGCTATAACAAATAGCTGTATAAAATACAATATACAAATATTTCAGCAATTATGATATACCACATAACTATAAAATTCCAAATAAGAGAGATACATAATATACTATTAATTACTTCATTAAAATTACATACTCTAATGCTCGATTACAGGAATTTAACACAGTAAACATTCTTATATGCCGATCAATATACTTTAAGGTTTATACAATGTTACTGGAATGTAATAGAGGTCATCTGCAATGTAAAAATCTTTAAAATTGCTATTTTATGCAAACACTTAAAAATATGTCTAGTATTCGTTTTTAAAATAGTGTAGAGTAGTTTTCTCAAAAATTACTAAAAGCATTGTCTCGCAATGCCAAAAGTTAGGAAAATAGGGGAGTATTAGCTTTTGTCAACGCGTTTTTTCATTACAAAAGTATTAAAGAAACCATTTGAGCACTAAATTAAAAATAATAATAATAATATTAATAAAATAAAAAATAAAAACTAAAACTTGCATTGGATTTTATTTTTTATATTTTTTATACGTATATAAACGCAGTGATTAAATTCGTTTTTCTATAAGGAATTATAAGGAAAGCAGTGAGTAAACCTTTTTTTTTTAATTATAATTTTTTCCTTTGTTTTTTTGAATATAGACTATTAATTAATTTAAACAATTTGCAACAAAAAAAAAAAAAAAAAAAAAAAAAATTGTGAATATCAGCTAAAATCTGCATTTGAAAGAAATAAAGAAAAAAAAAATCCATGCAATCATAGCACGTGCCAAATTGGCAATGTTTAAATCTAGTAATAATAAATAATACACACAAATCATATAAATCTTATTTTAATGCGTATATACATAATGATAGATCTCTCTCCTCTCTGCTAACTTCAAAAATGTGGCTATAAATTGTATTGTTTTATTTTTTACCATAAAAACTATTGTGAAAGCTAATAATAATTTTATCAAAAAAGACTGCAGAAGAAGCAAATTTGCATAAATCACCTTGTCTAGACTGTAAAATTATTATGTACGATTTTATTTTTATAATTTTTGTAATTTTTTTTACTTTAATGTAAATTTGCCATCTATGGATAAATTTAAGAACTAAAATCGTTTGTATGAAAAATGAAGAAAAAAAAGTTAATTTTTGTTAATTTAGTACCCACATTTAAACAAGTTTTGTAATTAATTTTTATGATGAAGATGGTTTTCATTTTAATTAGTGTAATTAAAATCTATAAAAGAAAATGTTTGGTATTTCGTAATATTAATTTATATTATGAAAAAAAAAAATTTCAAATTTGCTTAAAATTGCATTGAGTCTTAAAATTCGGTGATTTCATTTAATTGCTCAAAATCATGCAGGGGGCTTATGATTCGTAAGGTGAAAATCAGATACTGTGGGATTTGACTAAAAATTTGTAAAGAAAGAAAAATCTGAAATTTTGCACAGTGATACATTAGGATAAAGTATCTTCCAAAGCGTAAAAAAATTAGAGTCACCATGCTAGCTTTTCAATTAAGATTTTAAAAAGTGTTAGTCCCATAAGAGCCCATGTTAATTACAATAATTATTTTCTCTCTTATCTGATGGTCATGAGTTCTGACATTTTTATCATAGGTAGCTGTTACTATTAACTTTCAAATGGTATGATAAAGTTTCGAAGTTTTCTTTTTATATTTTGAGATATAAACCATCTACAACCCTTAATACAAAAATAATATGAGTCATGCGCATAGTATTAAAATAACATGATTAACTGTATAAAAATGAAGCAGTCAAACAACAAAATGAAAGTAAAATTACAAAAAAAAAAAAAAAAAAAAAAAAAAGTTGTCTGACGAGATATATTATTATATTGATGTAATAACTCTAATGTAAAGTATAATAAATGATTTTTCATTTTTATTGGGCATCTAATTAAAACTGAACAAGTATTGTATATTATATAGACATATGATTATGATAGATATACCATCATTGTTCATGTAAATTTTATTGTAATTATCTTTTTTATTTTCTTCTTTTTTTTATGCCATTATGGCTATGTTGTTGTTTTTTAATTTAATTAAAAGAAATTTAATACATTTCGTATCTCTCAAAATATTTTTATTTTGAGGGTTAACATTTATTTATTATTTATTTATCTATTTATTTATTTATTTATTTATTTATTTATTTATTTATTTATTTATTTATTTATTATTTTATTCTAATAAAGTTCTGGGGGAAAAAAGGTCAAATTGGAGCCTTAATTATACTGTACACGCCAAAAATAAATACGTGTTATAATTCATTTTTAGCTCAATTTGTTCAATACAGCATAATCAATGCCATTTTACATAATAACTATGTCACTTAGCATAAATATTATGTTTTATTTATGTTGTTCTACACAGGAAAAAAAAGTAACTAAAAATTTGCTATTTAAACTTTTTTTTTTTTTTTTTTTTTTTTTTTCAATAAATTTGGTTCATATATTTACAAAGTTTTTCCATATCTATAGAGCTAACTATTTACCTCTGAAGAAATTACGTTTATACTAACAAGTTACTGTTTAAACTTTTTTCAATCAAGTTATTGGTTTGTACTGAAGAGTTACATCTATGTAACTGAATAATGTCTTACATTTATGTTTTCCATGTTCTCCATGCTATATTAACATAAATGCAGCATAAATTACGTATTTCTTTAAGTGTGCAAAAAACAACGCGCTATTATTTACATGTGTACTTATATTATAACAAAGCAATTTAAACATGATGTATATAATTAAATTAAAGATTTATATTGTGACTTGACTGTATAGTATAACATGATATAAAAAAACTTCATTGAATATAATGAGATCAGTAATTGATGTTGTAATTAGACTATACAGCTGGAGCATAGCCAATTACTTATGTATGTATGTATGTAATATATTTCTATTTGTTTACTGTTTTGTAAGTACATTCAACCTTATGTACTGTACGTTCAAGTTGGCACTATTTTGTATGTTATATTTGTAGCAACGTATGATCACATCCACTCAAATAGAAAATTACGTATGTGTTAAATTTTTTTGGTTGTGACAGTGTTTTTCTTTGCAATTAGGCCCTCAAAGAAATGTATTACTCTTTTTTTTTTTTTTTGAAAGTGCTCAATTTTTTATCATTATATTTAATTTTTGTAGGGCATGCTGTAGTTTTTTTTTTTTTTTTTTTTTTTTTTTTTTTTTTTTTTTTTTTTACGAGAGTTGATCAAAATTCACCGCCAATTGTTATAACATGCGATTGTTATATGTATCATATAAGTTAGTTTGCATAAGAGCTATTTGAAAATATGTGTACACATTTCTATAAATCTTCGAATCTAATATATAAGTAAATATACACGTTCAAAAACTAAATCGTAATACTATATATAGCACATTTTCAGCTCAATTTGCTCAATACAGCATAATTTATGCTATAATAACATAAATGCAGCATAAACTAAGTATTTATACTTTCTGTGTAGTTTAGGAAAATGGTCGATTTTTTTTATATATATAAATTAAAATGTGTGCAACTCTTCAATTTTGCTCTTACATCCCAAATTGAAATTTCATTTTTTTTTTTTTAATCAAAACTTTAAGAACACACTCTAAATTTACATATTTACGTTTGAGTTTGCTATATTATTATTTAAAAGTCTAGACGTCACTTGAAAACATTTTGTTTTTGACACTTTTTTGTTTGTTTATAATTACAAGGGCGTACCCTCTTGTCTGTTGGCGTATAAATAATTAATGAAATACACCCATCCAGACTAACGAAAAATTTAATGCAAAGTTACAGTTTTATTTAAAATAGCAAACTTTTCTAACTTAATAAATTTTCGGACAAAAAAGGAGAATAGAAACAAAGTTAAAATAATTTTAAAACCAAAAAAAGTTACAGTTTTATTTAAAATAGCAAACTTTTCTAACTTATTAATTTTTAGACACAAGAGAGAAAGAGAGAGATAGAGAAAAAAATAATTTCAAAATAATTTTAAAACATAAAAAAAAGTAACAGTTTTATTTAAATTATCGACCCTGTAAATTCAAAAACTTCAAGTATAATACTATAAAGAAATACCACGCTCTCCCCTTCAAATTTGACTTTTTTAAAGTTGACTCACAAGTTCAAAATGTCAGTATATTTACTACTTCCCTGTCTAATAAAGATAACATTATCTCCCCCTTTCCCTTCACCTTTACCTTCAATATTTTTGTATATGTGACCTCAGCTTATGAGTCGATCAACACTCAAAACCGGTAGTACATTAGTATAAGGGTGGCGCCAACTCGTAAGAGAAATTGATTTTTATATGCGTATCATGAATTGTTACCCTCTTTTGATGGACATGACTAGAATTTCAAAGTGATGACGTGGGTAGTTTTTTTTTTTTTTTTTTTTTTTTTTTCTTCTCCTTATTTTTTGTAGACTTGATTTTATATTTTAAGTTTTTGTAGTAGAAATTTCAGTAGCCAGTTCAATAAAATCAGCTCGTTGCAAGGATACTATTAAACTGGCTACTGAAGCTTCTAGGATAGAAATCAATATTGATTGATGCTAGGAGCTTCAGTAGCCAGTTCAATAAAATCAGCTCGTTGCAAGGATACTATTAAACTGGCTACTGAAGCTTCTAGGATAGAAATCAATATTGATTGATGCTAGGAGCTTCAGTAGCCAGTTCAATGAAATCAGCTCGTTGTAAGGATTTCATTGAACTGGTTACTGAAGCTCTAACTCCTATGGAACAAAATTAAAAAAATAAAAAATAAATCAGGATAAATAGGTTGATGATATTATTAATCATTATGCTAATAGTTTTACCTGCGTTTAAAATGTACGTGTATCAAATAACTGAACTTATTTATTTCAATAACTCAAAATTATTTCCTTATGCATCATATTGACGCCGTAGTCACGCTAAATGGCTCAGAAATAAATATTTCTTCTTTACCAGAACATTAAATATTCATAAATGTCAGAAAATCTGAAAAGAATGGCTCACTTCTACGGTAATAAATTGAGAGTCGTGTTCAAAATTTACTTTATAAATCTCTGTCGTGGAAATACAAAAAATAACAGCAGCAGAAGCAGTATAGTATAATATATTTTATTTTTAACCGAAATATAATAAATTGAGTTTTTATACCAAAAATAGAAAACACTCTTCTTCTTCTTTATTTGTGCTGCGTTTGGTTTTAATTTTTTTTTTTTTTTTTTTTTTTTTTTTTTTTTTTTTGTGAAGCTTTTTGAAGCATGTCATGGTATAGTTATAGTATAAAGTTGCATCTTTTATAATATAGGGTGTATACGCATGACGTCATATTGAATGCGCCATACTGGAGCAATGAGGAACATTGCTTATATAGCATAGAACAAATGTGTTTTTTAGTTTGGAAAATTATGGGTAATTATTTCGTTATTATTATTTTTCTCACATACTTTTGAAAACCTAATCAAATCGGTTCAACGCTCTCAAAAATCTTGCTAAGTATTTTTAAACTTGCAAAATGTGTTATTTCCCCATACAAGCCCATGTTATATAGTGCTCACATACGTCGTCTACTTTCATATGAATGCGCATTTATATAATAAAAAGAGAGGTAAGAAGAGAGGTAACCGGATACACCCCTTTTTCTCGGATTCTAATTAAGTTATAAAAATAAAATTTAACACTCATTAACTTTAACATTATATATTGATCACTTGTACAATTATGGTATGTTTATCTAGGCAAAAACAGTTTGAGAAAATAGGATGCATCCGGGTGTAAAAATCTCTGATCTTATTTTGGCCATGGTGTACTGTGATTTTTGTATTTATTTCTGTATTTCTTTTTAAGAAGATTATACAAAGTGGCAGAATAAATATAAAGTAATTTATTTATGGCGTGGGTACATATTATTATACCATTTTCTTAAATATGAAGCAGTTATTACAATTAAAGTCTTAAATATGACTGCACTCTGTTAAAATAGAAATTACGTAAAATAGTAATTTTGTGCATAATTGGTTGTATGATAAATATGCACTCGGAGAAAAATGTTTCAATTTTATAAATGAAAAAGGAGAAGAAAAAAAAAATTAGACGCTTCTTTTCTTACACTGAAATTCCTAAGGAAATGATACGTATAAAAAAAAAAAAAAAAAAAAAGTAACATAAAAATAGCACTGAACCACGCCCTTCTTTTTTTCTTTTACATTATACGACAAAAATGTGAGTGACAAGTACATTTTTTATGCACCCTTGAGTTTTGTGTACTGAAATGCATCCACCCTTACAATTTGTCATTTTCTCATTGTGTGTATATTTTTAACTTTCCCCTATATCCTAGAAATAAATGCATTTTAAGTTATTATTAAATTCTTAGAATTTTATATACGTATTAGTGGATAATGTTTTTATTATTGTGAGTAATAAATTTTTATATTTGTGGTAAAAATTACTATAAACATATTTTTTCTTCTCATTGCGTTTTTATTGGCGATTTTTATTTTCCAACGTAATAAATTGCTATGTAAAAGTGGCCATTTATTTGATCAATTCTCTCTCTCTCTCTCTCTCTCTCTCTCTCTCTCTCTCTCTCTCTCTCTCTCTCTCTCTCTCTCTCTCACACACACACACACACACACACACACACACACACACACACACACACACACACTGACACTTAAAGATTTTTGTGAAAATAAACCAATGAAAAATCGCATAAATAAATCAAACTTACCATGAAAAAA
Source organism: Ecdyonurus torrentis (assembly GCA_949318235.1). NCBI lineage: Eukaryota > Metazoa > Arthropoda > Insecta > Ephemeroptera > Heptageniidae > Ecdyonurus > Ecdyonurus torrentis. The sequence continues at coordinate 11,144,818 of OX439133.1, read as the reverse complement.
TGGATTAACTAATTATTTTATTTGCTCTACTTATCGGTACAAAAAAGTACTTTATTTCCATCTATAAGAATCTATAAAAAAGCTTTGCATTGCAAAGAAATTCTGTTAACAATGCAAACGTTAGCAAGAAAATGTTTCTCTATGACTGTGTAATAGTATGTCTATAAAATTATATTATATTGAATTAATTTATATGGAAATCCTATGTATTTATATGGTGCATAAAGTTGGCTCCATATAAATGCATCAAATGATATGGAGGCATAATAAAATAAGAAATTTATATCGCAATTATAGTACAGTCTTTTTTATTAAAAAAAATATTTCTATTGGCATATGAAAATAATATGTATTAAAATGTATATAGTTTTGCGTCAACTAAAATCTTCATCTAATTGCATTGTATGGCCAAAAGCAAATAGAAATCATTTTTTTAGTATGTAAAAAGACTGTTTATTATTACTATAGGGTGTTTTCATTCATGTTAAAGTCGACGTCATAAGTGAGTGCTAAATAACATTGGCCGGTATAGAAAAATGACACATTTTACCAGTTTAAAAATACTGTACATAACAATTTTTTTGGGAGCATTGATGCTGTTAATAGTTTGAATTAGTGTTTCAAGTATACAAGAAAAATAATAATAACAAAAAATTAGCTAATTTTACAAAGAAAATAGCCAAAAACTTTGTTTGTCCTATGCTGATCAATGTTATTCATTGCTCAAGATGAGCATCGAAAATCATTCAGAATGACGTCATGCGCACACACCCTATAGCGTTTTAAATTTTTACCGCAATGACCAAAATTCAGACACAATATATTTTTTTACTTCAAAAGCTTACAATAAAAAAGTATTACCAAAAAAATGATATAATTTAATTAAATAAAAAAGAGGGGAATAAAAAAAAGATTAGTATGTGTGATAGAACAGACACTTCTAAGAAATTAAAATTTAACTTGAGTCATCTTTATTAAACATTTTTCACAACATCTGCAAAGTATTTAAAATTTTAACACCCTAACATGTTAAACAAAGCTTTTGCTTTGAATGTTGATTTCGCTGAATTTAATTAGTGATTCACCGCATAGTAGTATAGAGCCTTCCTTATTTAGATTTAGGTTGAATTTGTGCTACTGTGTAAAAACCACTGTCTATATAGTATATCTATATATATAGCATAGCATAGCGTACCATAAGATAGAATATTTTATTGTATGTTAAAAATAGATAGGCATTTGTATTTTAATTTATGTTATTAAATCTTGTATAGCTTTTTTTTTTTTTTTTTTTTTTTTTTTATCGCACATGATTTATTATTTTACTATATTTATGATTTTTTAGCCCCATATATATATTTTTAATGTAATTTGAAACGAGATATTTTCCAAACGACGCTAGAACTACTATTATGTTTTGAGCATTGAAATTAAGTAAAAAAAAAAATATATATATTTTTTACATTTGTTATAAATTTTCGTTCAAAACAAGTAAACATTGTATATAAGAAAATACAAGTAAAATTGTTAATGCTGTTTTTAGAACTAATTAAAAACTTCCTGAAATGATAATTGCAGGATCCGTAATTATCAGATAAGTGTTTTTTTTTTTTTTTTTTTTTTAATTAACATCACTTTTTTAATGTTAAACCTCCAAAAATTGTACAATGCTTAATGTAGTTTTCTTATCTACAGAGAGAAAGAGAGAGAGAGAGATTTGTCTACCTTTTATTCAAATCGCCTCAGAACCTTAATTTCAACCTTAAAACCAATTTGAGTTCACAAAACCATGAAAATTTTTACAACTATATGATCATACATAAAGATAACAGATTTATTATATTTCATGACTTTTCCAGAGATAAAATTGCATAATTCTGCAACATACAGACCATATATATACAGACTCAATTTTAAGCTAACAATCTGATATACCATAATAAATTTGGTCATTATTTAGTGTCAGAAATGTCATTATAATATATAAGTACATACAATATACTAATAAATAATAAAGTACGTTAGTGAAATGTAGTTTTTAGTACCGGGTTAAAAAAAAATCGTGCTCAAATAAATAACCCGAATTGTATTTCTCATTGCGCTACTGACACTTTAGGCTGATTGCATGATATAAATGGGGGAAAAGAAAATTGATACACTGAAAAATAGAGCAAAATTTTATAATTACTTAGTTTTGGTCGCCTTATCTTTGTAGTATAACATTTTTATAGCTTTGTTTTAATTGTTACTTTTCCAAAATATATCAAAATTTTAAATTCCACACCCTAGAATTTTATACTCTAGAAAATACGATATATGCATTTTAACTGCAGTAATAGGTAGTATCAAAGACCATAATGTTTAGTGAGTGGTCTTTGGTAGAATTCTAAAAAAACTAGTTTAAATTAGTTAGAGGTGGTTTACCCGCTCGCTTATGGTTACCTTCAATAACAGGAATCAATTTTTTTTTTTTTTTAATTGCTATATTTATATATTTTTAACATGCCCAGAAATATGCCTTTTTAATTTATTAAACACAAATTAGGATTTGTAAAAATATATTTATTTTGACTCAAAATTCAATTGCAACATCAAAAGGACAAATATGAGAAATGTCAATTTATGCAACAACGTTTATCAACCATATAAAATTTCATTAAATGATAATGGACAACTATTACGTGTTCCTCTATACCCAAATGTCAACCACTTTCTTTCTTTCAGTGTAATGATAAACATATAAATTTGTCCGTGTATATGATATAGTACGGTGACGTATGAACAAATTACTATCACCACACATGAAAAAGAAAGCTTAACACATTCAGTATCATGTTAATGAATTTGAAGGTCAAAATTAAAAGTTTCGTGACATCCTCTTTCAGTAACTACAAAGTATATATGATAAAAAATTGTTTAATTAGTCGTATACTTATACTTACTATAATATAGATTAAAATTTAGGTGAGGTAAATTTATATACTTTCGCAAATAAAATTATTTTTGTACGTTAGGATTATAGTCTTTCACTTTTAAGAAATTTATAGTTTTTTTTTTTTTTTTTTTTTTTTTTTTTTTTTTTTTTTTTTTTTTTTTTTGTCTTGGTGTAATTTTTATTCTTTTATCATAGGTCAGTTTTTGTGTCTATGTAAATTTTATTCGCTATTCTTTTTAAAATAGAACATCATTTAAGAAATAAAGTTTTTTTATTTTTTATTTTTTTTACGAAAATAAAAGGTTTTAAAATTTAAATGTGTTACAAATTAAAATTTATTTGTATAAATAGATTTGAAAATATTTACTTTTTAAATACTCTTTCTTTTAAGTTTCTTAGAATTGATTTTCTTCATTATTATTTTTTTTAATTTTATAGGGCATGATTTGTTTATTTTCCAACGTTGGGTAACTTGACTAATAATTTAATTAATTATAACTTATCATTCAAAAATATATAAGATTTCTTTTCTTTTATAACAACATGTTTAAATTAAAAAAATAATAAATAAATAAAAAGTTAATTTGATCACTTTATTATTATTATTTATTTTTTTAAGGTATAGAACAAAATTGAAATACGCTCGTTTAGTCTTTAAGGAGTTTTTTCCCTCCCTCTAGTTGATACAATTTTGATTTATTTCATTCTTATTATATTACAAAGTTGTAATAACTCTAAAAAATAATAATAACTATATATAAAAAAAAATGCATTACTCAGCAAGCGTGGTCGGTCGTGCATTTTTATCGTTTTGTTTCTCAGTAATATGACGTCACGAAACGCCCTCTCTCACACAAACACTTTATAAAATAGAATAAATATTGTGTAGGCATTGATGCAGAGAGAGAGAGAGAGAGAGAGAGAGAGAGAGAGAGAGAGAGAGAGAGAGAGAGAGAGAGAGAGAGAGAGAGAGAGAGAAGGGATCATAATGCACGAAAAACAGTTGAAAAACGTGCATGCTTTTGTCGGAGATTTTTATCAATAAAAGAATTAAAAAAAAAAAAACGTTTCTGAATGCATTTCCTTGCAGCGTCAAGCTAGAATTTAATAATAAAATAATAGAATGAGAGAGAAAGAGAGAGAGAGAGAGACAATAGTATAAGATAAATATGAGACTAACATTTTTTTTAATTAAAACATGCAGTCTGTCTAGACAGAAAGTTTTAACGTCTGTTCAATTTTAATTTGATCATAAATTGTTTCATTAAATTAATATTAAAATCATATTATAATATTGTATAGGGGAGAAATTTTTATTATTTGTATAGTGGTCTTATCAAATTTCTTTATATATTTGTTTGTATGCTTCTTGTCATAAAATTAATTTAGATATAAAATAAGAAAGCATGTGTGGACACTTTGATGTATATAATAAATTAAATGATCGTATAAAGCAAAGTTTTTGAAGGGTGAGATTTTAGCTTGACTATAAATATGACTATATACATCTAAACTTTGTCTGTCTGTCTGTCTGTCTGTCTGTCTGTCTGTCTGTCTGTCTGTCTGTCTGTCTGTCTGTCTGTCTGTCTGTCTGTCTGTCTGTCTGTCTGTCTGTCTGTCTGTCTGTCTGTCTGTCTGTCTGTCTGTCTGTCTGTCTGTCTGTCTGTCTGTCTGTCTGTCTGTCTGTCTGTCTGTCTGTCTGTCTGTCTGTCTGTCTGTCTGTCTGTCTGCCTGCCTGTCTGTCTGTCTATCTGTGTCTGCTCTCTCTCTCTCTCTTTCTCGCTCTCTCAAATTTAACCCAACTATATAGAATAATTATATTCCACAGCAAGAATGAAAACTAATTATGAAATGTCAAAAACAGAAATTACTCGCGCAAACCACATAACAACTATACATTTGGAAATTAGTTTAAATGAAAGGCACAATCATACTTAAAAAAAAAAAAAAAAAAAAATCTTGCTTTAATTTTTTCAAATGTAGATAATTTTTTCATTATTTTAATTAAAATCGTAGCACTTATTGAAATTCAGTTTATTTATATACACTGCCAATTAAAACGTGATCGTTAAATTCTATGTTCGTTATTATCTTTCTAAGTTTCAAATTTGAAAGTTTGTGTTTGGCAAACAATATATTCTTCTTCTTCTTCTTCGTGATATTAATAGCCAATTAAATTTGATAACAGAGTGTCTTATCTATGAACCAAGCCTATAATAGTCATAAAATAGTAAAATAAAAACATAGTTTTATTATTCTTTAATTAGAAGAGGTTCAAAAAAAAAAAAAAAAAAAACTATCTATATCATGCTGAAGGTTTACGAAGTAATTTCATTACTTGTGTTTTCTCTCTCTCTCTCTCTCTCTCTCTCTCTCTCTCTCTCTCTCTCTCTCTCTCTCTCTCTGTCGTTCTTCATTATTATATAGGTTATAGGGTGTATGCGGGTGACGTCATATTTATTGCGCTTGGAGGCCATACTGGAGTAGTGCATAACATTGCTCAGCATAGGACAAACTTCATTTAAACCAATTTTCTTTGGGAAATCGGTTAATTTTTTGTTATTGTTATTTTTCTCACATACTTGAGATACTAATTCAACATATTTACAGCATCAATGCTCTCAAAAATATTGCATAGTAGTTTTAAACCGGCAAAATGATTTTTTTTCCTATGATACTCATGTTATTGAGTTATCCAACATGGCGTCTACTTTAACATGAATGCATAGACCCTATACAGTTAATTTTTTTTTAACCCCATGCACATTCATTGATATGTATAGGTTTACGCATGCATCAAGCCAGCCCAATGGCTAAGATGCATGCACCCTTCCACGACCCAGCTTTGTAGCTATTTAGCTTGATGGCTAATTTGATGTTATTTGAGACACAAGTCTTGCTTCCCTCTCTGGAGTGACGACCTATCTTGAGCACGATGGGACACAATCCCTCGAGCTCTTAGAGTTAGATTGTTATAATTATTTACTTGTTTTTAAAGCCATAGACCCTAGACCACATAAAACAACATGTGCTCGTTAATGAATAAACACAGAATGGGATCTTCAAAACTGATGACAATTTTTACCAGAATGTTAATGTAGCCCCACGTGAGAAAGTGAAAAAGCTGTAAAGTATGCAATTTGCGTGAATATTCATGGTTATGACGTCAGAAACATGCAAAAATTAGTATGAAAATGTTATGCGGGTTGCATAAATCGAATTTTCTGATCACTGCTACGGAGCTACAGTTGGGTTTTGAGACAAACTAATAAAGTTATTTATGTAAGTCCCATCAAGTGTTTATGTGATATAAATTCTAATATTTTTCTCTGGTCTATTTCTTTAGAGTTAGATTGTTATACTTATTTACTTGTATTTAATGCAGTAATTTGCTGTAGCTCCTTAAACGCAATGATGATGAGGTTAAGAGAGAGAGAGAGAGAGAGAGAGAGAGAGAGAGAGAGAGAGAGAGAGAGAGAGAGAGAGAGAGAGAGAGATTAAAAGTCGGAAGAAGCTCTCTTCTTATATGTAATGTTATTTCACATTACTATCTTATCAGCCAGTAATAATAATATTGACATTATGAGATGCTGCAATGCCTACATAATATTTGAACATTGCGCTATATAGTCTGCTTAATATATATGTGATATTTGCTAAATGATAAGGTACGTATATATGAGCCTCATACTCTCAAAATAAACATGATGATATTATATATACATATTATATCGTATGTAACTAGGTATAATAAATCTTTCACTTTTTATGTGATTTGTTTTTATTTCGTAGGTGTTAATGTAGGTGTATAGTTAATTGGGCATACACGGAAAAAATATAGTAATTGATGTTTTGAATCATGCATAGACAAAAAATAAATATGAATACTATAGCTTATTTTCAGCACAATTTGTTCAATAATACAGCATAATTATGCTGTATTGTAACTATGTTATATACAAAGCATAAATATATTATGTTGTACGCAGCTTAATTATTTATATGTTATTTATGATATAATTACATAAATGCACCATAAATTACATGAAATTATTCTTTCCGCGGTGTGGAAATTGTAATATATAGGAGCCTCTTCATGGAACAGGTGTTTATATATATATACATATAATTATACATATATATATAATGTCACTTAATCTATATAATGCAATGTAAATAAGTATGCTGTATACACGACCACGATAAGAATTTCTATACCATTCAAAAACTCTCGCTAAATTTACAATTAGAGTCCCCTCCTGGAGGGGACTGTGTTATTCTTATGAGAAAAAAACTCACCGAATTTAAATGGTAAAATATCTCATCGTGGTTCTGTGTACAACATAATCTTTGTATAATAATATAACTTTAATTATTATGCAGTATAGCATAAATTATGTTGTAATACACAAATGTTGATTAAAATGCACCAGCTAAATTATTACGTGCTTATTTTTTCCTTTGCATTGACTTGAAGCGATATATATTTTATTTACTAATAAGATACACAAATAAATGACGATGTATTTAGTTAGTGTAGTTTTCAAACTTAATGACCCCTCACTTCTTACGGTCATTAAACTAAGACAAAAAGTTGATGCAAATTAAGACATAAGATTACTGACGTCACATCATGTCACAGATCAATAAATATTGCAGTCACTCGAGTGTTGTGGTTTTACTGTTCAGTGCATCGGGATCAAGACAAATAAAAATACGATATACTATAGGCTTTTTTTTTAACTGCAGTAGTTATTTTTATATAAATTAGCATTATTGTGTCGTAATATCAATTTCACATTTTTATTTATATAAATTTTTAGCATATTCATTTATATAATAATAATCCTTTATTAAGGCGTATACAGGGCTATTTCAGCCATATTACATGAACCTTGGCCATAAATTGAGCCATTAATATTACAATAAAAAAACATTACAATATGCAAAAAATTAAAAACATTGGGGTATAGTGGGTTTTCTTCTCGAGGAAAAGAATTATAATAATTTAACTTCTGTTTGTTTGCAAAAAATTGAGGGGGGGGGGGGGTAAACAGTAAAGCATTTTTGCAGGCAATAAATTTGATTTCTTTCACTTGTGAATTGTAGCTTTTTTGTTCAGCATAATATAATTAAAAGAGCAAAATATATAACAGATAATTTAATAGATAATAAGATAATTCTATCTGTCTGTCCATTCTCTCTCTCTCTCTCTCTCTCTCTCTCTCTCTCTCTCATCTCCCCTTCATTCTTTGCAAAAATTCAAGTTCCATGCGCTTAATTCAATTATAAATACATACTTAAAATATTCAACATAATTCAACAGCAAAAAGTAATTATTTTAGTAATTCTACATCCATACTATCAAATTGTAGATATTTAATTACATACCCTATATATTATTGTTATCAAACGTCAAGTTATCTTGAAAACTGGTAGTTAATCATGATACTTATAATTGAGACATGTTATCATCAAAATTACATACAAAATGTTATAGATATAGTTCAATTGAAATGATGATGTAATATATTACATTGATAACGAAATATGTACAACAAAATACATACTGTATAAGTATGTATATTATATGACGAATTACAATATATATATATATATATATATATATATATATATATATATATATATATATATATATATATATATATATATATATATATATATATATATATATATATATATAATGAAACCTTATATACATATTTGATATCAGCGGATGTATTGCTTCTCTATAAAAGGGCTGTTAATACTTTTACATGTTTTGTATGAGTTAAGAGAATTAGGAGGTAATGCAATAATTATTTTGTGTTGTTTTTGTAGATAGAGTATTACTGGATTAAAAAGAAAAAAAAGTTACAAAACTTTTTATTTGCACGTCACTAAAATAATAATAATAATAATAAAAAGGAGTTATTCATGAGCAGCTAAAATAATGAATTTTAGCAAATTATTAACAATAGCTAATTTAACTTAAAATGAAGAAGAAAAAAAAGTGTAAACAACTCAAGGTATAGCTAAATATTGTTAATTGTTAATGATTTGCTAAAATGCATTATTTTAGCTGCTCATAATAACTCAAAAGTGTCTATCTCAAATAGGCCAGGATTCGTAACTATACAATAATGCACTTTTTTTTTCCTGGGTGTAAAAGTGTATTAGATTTAAATATTTTGTGTCTTATCCTATATATTATATCCATCGTCTTATCATCAGAAATTTAGCCTGAAATAGGAGTGTTATTCTTAAACCCGTTTTCTTACTAAAGAAAAAAAAATGCGCATTACATTTGAATAACTATAGTTGATCTGTTGATCTTCATTTTGTTACACTTTAAAATAAGCCTGTAACAACCATTTAAAAGAAGGAATTATACAGATTTTAAAATCCATCGTTTGTTTTTATTGAAGAAGCGACAGTATATCTCTAGATTTTGATCCTCTATATTGCTATCACATTTATTATGGTATATTTTTAAAAGGTTATTGGGTCAGTTATACCATAAAAAATTATATTAAAAAAAAAAAAAAAAAAAAAAAGATAAAAAAAAAAAGATAAAAATTTTATAGTAAATCACCATTGAAATAAAAACTAACTTTTTTTGAATGAGCATAATAAATCTCAATAATTCAAAATTTTATGTATATCGCCATCATTCATTTCGTATTACTGTCATTGTATGAGTACCATGGCTATATATAAATGAATACGTTGGTTTTAGGATTAAATAAAGAGAAACCCTACGCAAAAAAAAAAAAAGTGTTATTTACATTGTTTTATATATGACGTCATGATCTTATAACATTCCATTGTGTGCACTAATTGTATTGTTGATATACGCGCTGTATATACTATACAATTAAACATTATAAAAGTTCTTTTTATTTTAACAACAATTGTTATAATTGGTCTTCTACTGTTTTATTGTGTTTGTTTATGTGTATATACGCATTAAAATTTATTTCTGAAGCAAACTATTTTGAAATTGTTGTTTATATATTATAACAAACAAAAAGACAAGCATAAATCCAATTTCTCCAGAATTTATTTATTTAATTTTTTTATTCATTTATTATTATTATTATCATTATTATTATTTTTTTTTTTTTGAAGCTGATTGTGACCCCTGATACAAATTTCAGTTCAGAGGTCACCTTAAAAAAATGACAACAACTCAAAATAAACAACAAAATGTCAAACCCACGTTAGTGGAAAATTGGTAATGGCCTATAAATTTGTGGTGTTTATGTTGGTTTCGGCTTTTTTTTTTTTTTTTTTTTTTTTATCTATTTTTGTACCACTTTTAAAAAACTCAAAAAAAAAAAAATGCAGTGCAAATGAGAGAGAATAAGAGATACATTGGTTTAAAATAAATAGTTTTAAGGACAAAAACTGCTTTTATTTTCATTAAAAGGAGCTCGAAAATAAATAATAAAATTTTAAGAAATAATAATAATAATAATAAAAAGTATTATTATTCCGTATAAATTGAATTTCGAACCTAATTTTTATGTAACTTTTATTATAATGTATCGCACATTATTTTATTCGTGTATACTGTTATATGTATGCATAAAAAAACACAACAAAATGTAAATATAGATGAAAAATATACATAAAAAAAGTTCTCCAAAAATTGTATATTACAAGAAGTATAACAAAAGAAATACCCGTTATAAATTTACGCTTAAAAAAATAAATTTCAAATCGCCTGAGTGGTTTTGTATATTAACGCCTCACAAGATTTAAGCGATTAAATTTTTTTTCTCAGTCTTGATGAAAAAAAGTACGTTTTTTTCGTAAGTACTCTTGAACAATTTTGTACAAAAGAGGAAATAGTGATTTGTCTGTACTGTACTGTGATATACGTGACTCTAATAATGTGCCACAGTAATGACTGCTACCATTTCTTTGACTTGAATACATCCGCACCTCAGCTTTTTTTTTGTTTTTTTTACCTTTTTCGTTTTTTTTTTTTTCATGATATCGAAATAATAGAGATACATGTTTTTTTGATCATTGATACATCGCAATTGTACTGTCGATAAATTGGGATTTTTTACGCAATCTATATACCATAGACAAAAACGCTTTAATAAAAAAATTAATAAAAATAAAGTATTTAAAGGTAAAATTAATTTAATCACTAAATTTCCTGTAACTGTTTCAGTTTTTTTTTTTTTTTTTTTTTTTTTTTTTTCGCAAATACGTAATTCACTTCATATAAACACTGTTGTAAATCATAGCAAAATTTATGCTAGTTATTAACTCATTTAAAAAGTATTGAATGCATATTTCACTATAGTGTCTGAACTGTGGTTGTAGAGCAAAATTACTTCTCAATGGTAAAAAAAAAAAAAAAAAAAAAAAGTAACTAACTATTTTTTACAGAAATGTATATATAATACTGCAATACAGCAAAATATGTAATTTATTTATTTATATTCCCTGATAGTGGTAGTGTGATTAGTGGTCACAAAATACAATTGATACCAAATAAAATCTATCATAAAAACAAATATGTTAAAAAGTAGTATTATATAGAAGACATATAAAAATCAATTGTATCATGTATATGTACTTGGCTGTGATTTTATTTGCATGTCAAGCCTATAAAGTGTTTTTTTGTTTTAACTTACTACACATGTATTGTGTGTATGTGTGTGTGTGTGTGTGTGTGTGTGTGTGTGTGTGTGTGTGTGTGTGTGTGTGTGTGTGTGTGTGTGTGTGTGTGTGTGTGTATGTGTGTGTGTGTATTCTTTGAAAGTAAATCAATATGTCTGCAGTATATTGTTTTACATTGCCTTCTCTATACACTATATATATATTTAATATTTATTTTTAGATATAGATTTTTATATTTTTTAAGTTATAATAAAATATGTACATTATAATTTGTAAATTTATATAGCACGCTAAGAAAGTAAAAAATATATATTATATAATATTATGTAATTTTATTACTATATTTTTTTTACGTTTAAATTTATATGAAAAATATTAAGAGTTGAATCGATTTTAATGTAATTTTTTTTTTTATTGAGGTTATCGGTAATGAAATATTATTAAAAAAATAATAATAAAAAATAAATATGGTTTAAATCACGTAAAAGTATTTTTAGTATTCCTAATTTAAATATCTCTGGATTCGGTGCAGTAGTTTTTTCAAAAATGGAAGGAAAAAAGAAGAAGAAGAAGAAGAAGAAGAAAAAGAAAAAAAAAAAAAACTAGAATGTAGAAACTTACATGCTAAAACATCCGTGGCTAAAACAGTGCCAAAAAAAATAATACTAATAAAAAAAAAAGAAGTTGAGAGGGGTTATTTCAACTGAAAATACCCCCTTTTTCTGGTATTCTAATCAAGTTATGGGAATAAAATGACACACATATTATCTTCAATTGTAAAATTTTGGTGTTTATCTGTAAAAAATTGTTTGGGAAAAAAAAATTCTGATCCATTGCTATATATGGTATACACTATACAGTATATATTATTTATAAAATAAATAATATTATTTAATATAATAAAATTTACATAATAATATTATATTAAAATTATATAATATAGTATCATTGAACTTATAGCTAGAGTACGTGCGGTATGAAATAATAATGGAGTAATTTTCCGTATTGTGACGTCAGTTTTCATGTTGTTTTATAACCCCCCTATAGCTCTTATATATAAACAATTACATTAAATAATTTTCTGAGAATCAAAAGTACGCTATACAGTATAATTCAGACAATATTGATTAATATTTTTGAAAACTTCATAATATAGATCGATATCTCTATGACTGTATATGTTTATGGTTTATAGCTTTATGAATAAGGGTGCATGACTTGAAGGGGGATGTTTTCCTCATTGCATAGTATGTAAAAAAAAAATAGTTGACTTCTTGTTTGTATAATACTCTACTTCACATAATCAGGATACGTCACTGTCAAAGATCATTTGTAAGGTAGTAGGTGACCGACTGATATCTCGCAAAACTAGTCGGTCGCGAATTATAATATAAACACAAAGTAAAAAAAAAAAAAAAAAAATGGTACAAGATTAGCTACGTCAAACATGTAAAAACACGATCAAATATTTAAGTTATTCTATTTTAATGGAGTAAGGTACCGACCTTATATCTCAAAAACTAGAAGTGTTTTGGGGCTAAATTTGGTGTCATTGTGTAGCTAAGGGTCACACCTAGCCATGATAAAAATTTCAAGATGTTTGACCATATACCGAAAAAAAGAAAACAATTATTGAAATTAACATTAGGTCTTATGGGCTTAAAATTTCAAAAAAATCATATTAAATTAATTTGCACGGTGACCCCCGTGCATATTTGAAATTGTCTCAAGCTGAAGTATAATTGTGAAAAATTTCAGATTTTTTGACGGTAAAAGTTTGAGTCTAATGGTCCGACGTCGGTCCCCTACTCCCTTAAAATTATATAATAATAAAATAAATAAAACCAATAATTGTCTGCAACTTAAACCTGCTTGCATAATAATGAACCACACAAGATATCATATCGTATCCCCTCTCTCCCATTATAGTATAGTACTATACAGTATACGGGAAGTTGGTGGTATATATATATATATATATATATATATTTATTCCCTCAACATCCAGGACGTACAAAATATATCATTATATATCGTGACAATAATATGATCCCCACGTGTGTACGCATGGTCATTCTGAGTGCTTTTCGATGCTCTTCTTGGGCAATGAATAACATTGCTCAGCATAGGACAAACGTAGTTTTTGGCTATTTTCTTTGGAAAATTAGCTATTTTTTGGTCATTATTATTATATTTTTCTTGCATACTTGAGATACTAATTCAACCTGTTAAAAGCATCAATGCTCTCAAAAAAAAAAAAAAAAAAAAAAAATGCGAAGTATTTTTAAACTGGCAAAATGTGCCATTTTCCTATACCGGCCAATGTTTTTTAGTACTCACTTATGACGTCGACTTTAACATAAAAGAAACCACCCTATAGAACAATAGTACGTATAATTACGCACTGTATACAGTTCTTGGTATTTAATTACTTGTAATAAGTGTTCTCTCATTACTCATAAACTTTTGAAGTTTAAGTTTTATCTTTGTAAATTACCCACTTACTTCTTGCGTGGCTACTTAAAAAACGTTCTTAGAAGTAGTATTTTATGAAAATAATCCATAGATCTTGAAAAAAGAAAAAGTTTTAAAGAGTCTGAAAGAGTAATTAATCAACGTTTTAGGTAGGCGGTAGTTTTTTTTTTTTTTTTTTTTTTTCTTTTTTTTTTTTTCCTAATAATAATTATTATGTTGCGACTTTTTGTAGCCAGTTCAATGTGATCCTAGTAACGAGCTGATTTCATTGAACTGGCTACTGAAATTCCTAACATAAATCAATATCGATTTCTATATGTATCAATAAATATTGATTCCATACTATAAGCTTTAGTAAATAGTTCAATGTGATCCTAAAGACGAGCTGATTTCATTGAACTGGCTACTGAAGTTCCTAATCTTGTTTTTTCTCTAATTACCTTATTAATTAGAAATAACAATTAGCTATAATGTATGTTATTTTTGTATGTTACAGAGGAGGTAGGCAGTGCTTGAAAGATGGCAGACACTAGCGTGTCCGAGTCTATAGAACAACCACGTACCAATGGCGTCATCCAGGAGTTAGATGAAGAAGATGATAAGTCAAAACTTAGACCAGCTGATATTGATGCGGTAAGTTGCACCTCAAGTAAAAAAAAAAAAAAAAAAAAAAAAATCCAATTTAAAACATTTTTATTTAAATTTAGTGAGATTTCAATGGGGGTAAAGAGATTGTTATATCTGGGTAATATTTTTACTTTTGACCTAACATTGGATCATATTGAGGGAAATTGCCTTACTATTGTATATAGTAATCTCAAAGACAGTACTTGATCAAGAGGATATTCTAAATGCTGTGTCACTATAGTTAAATAATGGACAAAAATTCTAAAAAAAAAATTAATAACTTTTTTTAATGCTTTTTAATAAAGTGTAGGTATGAATATGCAACCTATATACATTTTTTTATATATATTGACAGCCTAAATTTTTTTAATTTTGATTCTTTTCTTATTATTTATTAACCCCCGTAAGTTGCAAACATTTAAACCTGGTTCAACCTCGGTTTAAGTATTGTTGGGCTTAAACCTGGTTTAACTTTCAAATCGGTAAGTTGCAAACCGCTTAAACCAGGTTTAAATTGTTGTAAATAAACTCGGTTTAAACCAGGTTTAAGCCGATTCTTGGTAAGTTGCAAACAAGTTAAACCAGGTTTAACTCGTCCAACAGTGAAAAAAGTTAAACCACCGAGCTCGACCGTTTAAGTTCGAGTTAACTACATTTTTGAGGTCTAAAGAGTTTATTTTTCGAAGTTTTTTTTTTTTTTTTTTTTTTTTTCAGGAAATTTTATTTCTTGCCTTTTTTAACATTACTATTAGGATTATGTTGTTTCATTCATATATTATTTTGAATTATATTTTTTTCTGAAATTATTTTGAATTAAAAAAATACGGTATAATAATACATTGCAAATAAATTATAGTATTAATTTATAGTGATAAGACAAAATGTGAATGTGAACTCATGTGAAGGAGATGTAAAATAATGTAGAGTTACAAAAATTGATACCAAGATAGATCGGTGTCTTTTTTAGAAGGTATGAAATAGTTTAATACTTAAACTACCCTCAAAGAGTTTAAAAGGAGTGGCAAATATCTGAAAATAAATTACGCTGTAATAGCTTTCATTATGGTTGTGGGCTAAACTGTCTGCGTTCTAAAGCCCAGAAACCCGGCTGAGCAACTGGAAATCTTTTTTTTTTTTTTTTTTTTTTTTTTTTTTTTTTTTGCAGCATATGGTAGAGTAGGTTGACCAAAGTTACCGAGACAATCAAGTCATCCGACCTGGGTACGCTGCTCAAAGTGTAAGGGTTGAGAGAAAAATGAGTAAAAGAATTGTAATAAAATAAAAGATTTGTGGTATTTACATCGCGGCCATAAGTTAAGACGCGTGTGTTTGATATTACAGCATGTTAAAATCTTATTTTATTAGCATTATGAAGCGTGCATAATAGTTTTAATTTTTAATAATTGGCTTGTTAGCTTGAAATCGAGGTGCATTTTATTTCTCAGTGGCGGATTGCGAGGTCCGAGATTTCGAGATTATCTCGAAGGGCCGCGGCTTAAGAGGGCCGTCAAGCCGTCTTCGCAGCAACCGCATAAAAAAAAAAAAAAAAAAGCAAGCAAGCAAGCAAGAAGAAAAGAAAGGAAATTATTGAATTTTATGGATACTTTAGAAATTGATATAACTATAATAAGATCTTATGGCGATGACTACTAATCCTACAATATCATGCTCTTGCGTCTTGTGCTTATTATATTAGTATCATGCTTTGGATGAACTTTGTCAAAACAAAATTCATACAAAGAAATATAATATTTTTATACATGAAAATTTTCTATTCTTTTCCTGCTTTTTTTTTTTTTTTTTTTTTTTTTTTTACGTAAAATGATTGTAAAATTAGCATGCCACGCCTCCTTTTATTAAAAATTTCGCCTGCGGCGTGATGCTGGGGGACTCCTAGACCCCCCAGTGGGTGTGGGCCGTCTCTTTAGATATCTTCAAAGGGCCGTAGAGCCCCAGTCCGCCTCTGTATTTCATAATATGGTAGGATGTGTGGTAGGGTGTGAGTGATGGTCATTCGAGATGACATTACGGTCATATCGCGTAAAAATTAAAAAAAAAAAATTGACGTCATCCACGGGTGATTACAGGTGACCAACTATGTAGATGCTGTGCTATAGGCGTATTGCAGCAAATGGAGACTTGCAAAAATTGCTTTCGTTTTGTTGTTTTTTATTACAGCGCTTCCAAATCTGTTATTTTATGTTAAAAAGAACCAAAGTAAATGAATTAGGCCATAGTTTGTCAATATCTTAAGTGGATCGCGAGCCTTGGCGGTGCAAACAGGTGAGATGTGCGCGAGTACTGCGCAGGTGTTGTCGGGACAGATAGGGCAAAAAAAAAAAAAAAAAAAAAAAATCGCCGATTTCAGCCATCAAGATATCGATTCATAGGTAAATTGACGTGCCCGATATCGACAAACGATTGCCTAATTCATTTACTTTGGTTCTTTTTAACATAAAATGCCAAATTTGGAAGCGCTGTAATAAAAAAACAACAAAACTGAAGCAATTTTTGCAAATCTCCATTTGTTGAAAAACGCCTATAGCACAGCATCTAGTTGGTCATGCGTAACGCACGCAATTTTTAACTTTTACGCGATATACGACGCAGCAGCACCGCGGGTATGTAGAAAGACCATCACTCAACTCAACTTGGGTTGACACACCCTACCATATTATGAAATAAAATGCACTTCGATCTCAAGTGTTTACCCTGGCTCTATAATGTAAAATTAAAATATAAATACATATCTTGAAATAAAAGTTCTATAATGATACTTTAAAAAATATACAGGGTGACCACAAAAATCGCTACGATTTCAAGATGCTATAAAAATTAGAAATTTTAATTTTTTTTAAAGTTTTTTTTTTACATCAATTAAATTGAAGCCTGAATTTACACATTTTTAAAACTAAAAGTAAAATTTTAATGCGTTGCTTATGGTTCTTTTGCGAGACGCCAAAAAGTAAAAAAATGAGCCTGGTCCGAGAAAAATCATACTTCTGGGCACCAAATCCAGCTAAAAGAAATTGTTTTTAAATCTCTTTTCATTTTTTTTTCCCGCTTTTCTTCACACAACTTAAGCTATGGCTTCTGAACGTCAGCACCATTTAGAGCTCGGCACAAGTCGAGACGCTCCTCTAGATCGCGCCATACATTCTGCAACATCTCGGGAGTGACAGAGTTGATCGCTTCTGTGATGCGCATTTTGAGGTCCTGTCTGATGTTTCGCACTGGTGTTTTAAAAACAACATTTTTCCCGTAGCCCCAAAGAAAGAAATTGGGAGGAGTAAGATCAGGAGATCTTGGTGCCCATACCAGTGGTCCATCGCATCCCAACCCCCTGTTTGGGAACGTCTGGTTTAAGAAGTGTCTGACAGCCAGTGCCCAGTGAGCAGGGTCGCCATCCTGCTGGAAGATTAGGTCGTATAGTTCCACTCTTGCTGGGCTTGTAGTAACTGAGGTACGGCGTAATGCTCTAGCATGTCCAGATAAACTTCCTACTTTCCACTTTGTTCATTGAACATGCACGGGCCAATGATGCAGTCGTATAAGCACACCACACGTTAATTTTTGGACTGTCCCTCTCGAAAGTGCAGGAGCAATCAGGTATCTATGTGCCCCAGAAGCGCACATTTTGCAGAATGTATGGCACCAGCTGGAGGAACGTCTCTTTCACTTTTTGGCGTCTCGCAAAAGAACCAGGCAATGCAACAAAATTTTATTTTTGGTTTTAAAAATGTGTAAATTCAGTCTTCAATTTGTTGTAATAAAATTTTTAAAAAAATTAAAATTTCGAATTTTAATAGCATCTTGAAATCGTAGCAATTTTTGTGGTCACCCTGTATATATTCCATAATGCCATAACACCCTGCGATGATTTTTTATGTGAAATAAGGGATCCCTTCGAAGGGCGCATCAATTTTTCTTCTTCTTCCAATTTTGACATTTTACAATTTTCAATCAAAAAAAGTACCATACATAAATCAAATGGATTTCAATATGAGGTTTATACTAATATATAAAATATATTGCAATATATCGTAAATATAGTTACAGAAACAATCGAAAATTTAGAGAAGCAACCTGCAACGTTTTATAGTCACATGTTTTACACGCACGATGTACGTGTTTACCAATGGGCGGTTGAATCTAACGATCTCTTGATTAAGTCGCGATGAATGAAAAAACCTACTTAAATCCTTAAAAAAAAAAAGAAGCTTTTTCTATATGGTGATAGCTTTATATTTAACGTTAACCATGGCCGATGCATTAGGACATTCATGCTGTATAGGAAGTTTTTTTTTTTTTTTTTTTTAAGTTTTTTCCACGTCTAGCTAATATTTACAAAAGAAGTATAACAATTTCGTGTTTGTTATAAAAATGTATATTATATGTTTACGTCCCTTTGTGACAATAAAATTACTATAGGGTGTGTACGCATGACGTCATTCCGAGTGCTTTTTGATGCTCTTCTTGAGCAATGAATAACATTGCTCAGAATAGGACAAACGTAGTTTTTAGCCATTTTCTTTGGAAAATTAGCTATTTCTTGGTTATTATTATTTTTCTTGCATACTTGAGATACTAATTTAACATGTTAACATCATCAATACTCTCAAAAAAATTGCGAAGTATTTTTAAACTGGCAAAATGTGCTATTTTCCTATATCGGCTCATGTTATTTAGTGCTCACTTATGACGTCGACTTTAACCAGACTTTAACATGAATGAAACCACCCTATACTAGATAAGGAATATGCTTTTTTTTTCCTGTATTTAAAAATTATCGTTTTCCCGCTGTACACGCTGTCATTTGGATAATACAAGCAATCACAAACTTAAAATATATATATATATATATATATATATATATATATATATATATATATATATATATATATATATATATTATTTTACATATATGAAACCTTTACCAGTATAGGTCAAACGATGGACCTCGACTGCCCGCGAGTGACCAGACGCTAACTCGCAACCTGCTGGGGACCAAAGTATGATCTCTCGAAAATGGATCTAAATAGTTTTCATTATTAAAAATCATGGTAAAGGTTAAAAAAAAAAAAAAAAAAAATTTTCATGCGGTTGCTTGTATTGTCCATATGACAGCGTGTACAGCGGGAAAACGATACATTTTAAAAAATGGAGAAATTCACATTCCTTAATTATCTCCTATTTAATTGTCACAAAGGATGGTAAAAATAATATAATATATTTTATATATTATACACAAAACAATATAAAAATATACAGTATAGTTATTTTTCCAAATATTAAATAAACACGGAAAAAAATGTAAAAATCGGAATGCAATTCCTAAGCATTAGGTCACCAAAGCCGCAACATTAAAACGTATATCTACAAGCTATCTCGGGAACTAGTAGAGATACTGTAGCAAATCTAGTATTCTTTTTAATTTTTGTCACAAAAAAATCAGATTGGCGTTGGTTTTATTGCGCTATCTCAATTAGGGAAAAAGCTGAAAAACAGCTTACCGAGGGTCAAATGGGACCGAAGTAACAGCAATGACAAATTTCACTTCTTGCAACTTCTCACTTTTTTACTAGTTATTCCATCGAAATGACACTTTTACCATTATTACTAACTTCGAAAAATATTTAGATTGATATGTGGGTGTCCACACTTTGCTCCACTACAACGAGATAGCGCGCAGGACCTCTTTGTGTCCGCAGTGGGTGGCTCCGGTGGGGTGCTGAGCGCTATCTCTTGTAGTGGAGCAAAGTGTGGACACCCGCATATCAATCTAAATATTTTTCTAAGTTAGTAATAATGATAAAAGTCTCATTTCGATGGAATAACTAGCAAAAAAGTGAGAAGTTGCAAGAAGTGAAATTTGTCATTGCTGTTACTTCGGTCCCATTTGACCCTCGGTAAGCTGTTTTTTCAGCTTTCTCCCTAATTGAGATAGCGCAATAAAACCAACGCCAATCTGATTTTTTTGTGAAAAAAATTAGAATGAACACCAGATTTGCTACTTTATCTCTATTACTTCCCGATATGGCTTGTAAAAATTCTCCACCAACAGTGACCAAAATGCACAAATATAGTATTTTTAAAATACTCATATTACGCACAAATATTAAACTTTCCTTTATAAATCATATATTTATCGCTTCCTTATTAAATTTACTTTATTTTCATGCAAATATATATAATTTTTCGTTTGTATTTAGTTTCAAACGCGCGAGATAAGAAGCATATTCTTTCCCATATTTAAGAATTTTCAAATATTCGCTCAACAGACAAAAAAGTTAAACCTGGTTTAACTTCGTTGCAACTTACCAAAAGTGCAAAATTAACTCGAGTTAAGTCGTTAAACCAGGTTTAGTTAAACCGAGTTTAAACCATTGTTGCAACTTACGGCCCTAACTAATTAACAATAATTATTGATGTAGATTACATTTTTAATGTTACATAGGGATTCATTTTAGATTTTTTTTTTGAGAAAACTAAAATCTCAAAAGTTTTAAATGAGAGGGATACTAGACATACTTCCACCTGTTTTAAGCTACTAAAAACAACAACAATAAGATTTATTTTGGTTGAATCCTCTTAATTGTAACATTTCCATGTTGCAGGATGTTCGTGAGATGGAACGTCGGAAGCGCGTTGAGATGATCATGAACAGTCGCATCTTCCGCGAGGAGCTTGAGAGAATCATCGAGGTACAGATGAAAGACGGAGGTGGTGGTCCAGCAGGCCTTGTACAGCAAATCTCAGACATCATTGGAGCCACAGGAAGAACTAGCAGTAACCTCTTTCGCAGTAAGTAACCACTAAACTTTTCATTGCTGTAAATTGAAGAAGAATAGGGGGAAAAATATAGGGGGTAATTTTATTGCATATTCTAAAAAAGGACATGGTCCTGAAAATATATTATCGAGGGCTGCGGGGTATTTTGGTACTTGTGCAATCTCCGCGGATGCAATTTTGGTACATGTGCAATCTTTACCACTCCTAGTAATGGCACAACTGTACAGGCTAAGCGTGTGAAGATGTTTCAAAATGGGGGAGCGCGGAGAATGCAGATGTTCCAAAATTGTACCTGCGGAGATTGAAATGCCGTGTAGCCCTCAATATACAAATTTCAATTTTTTGAATTCATTTGGTATTTTTAATTAACTGTAGACAGTCGCAAAATTACGTCACGGACGGTAACTTTTTGCATAAGTTGGCATTGTTTTACGATTTTCCAAAATTATTATTACCAGTATATAGCCTACTTATTACTTAATGACAGGGATGCCTTGCATGAGAGAGAGAGAAAATATTCTAACTCACGTCAGTACTAAATTAAATGTATGAGGTATTTGTAATTTGCAAAGGGGTATGGTTCATGTATCTGTGATAAGATTAATAACCTGATGTTTTGTTTCAGGTTCCAACTGTGTGATTCCAATCAATGATATCCGTGGAGTTGAAAGCATGGCGTACGCCAAGGGAGAGAAATTGTTACGTTGTAAAGTTGCCGCAATCTATCGTCTTATGGATCTCTATGGATGGACCCAAGGAATCTATAATCACATTACTGTAAGTATACTATAGTTAAATTACTAATAATTAGCTAATTAGCAAATAAAAACAATTGCGGCTGAAATATTTATATTATCAAAAGAAAGAATAGATCAATATCAAAGAAAATGATAGAAGTAGCAGCGCTGGCCTTACTTAACCACAGTAGAAGTTGTATGGAGAGGTCGAGGTCTCACCTGGCACACAGTTTTACTTATAATGTTTTTATAACTAAGAGCTTTCATAATATGGTAATGACATACTCAACAAAAGAAGAAAATTACTCTTTTATTTCTTCTTTGATTGATAATGGCATTACAATGACAAAAGCTCTCAGTTATATAAATATAACTAAAACTGTGCCATGTGAGACCTCGACCTCTCCATAGAACTTTCACTGTGGTAAGTGAGGCCAGCGCTAGCATTTCTATCCTTTTCTTTAGCATTGATCTTAATTACAATGTTTTTTTCTTAAATTGATATAATGATAAATAAATAATAGGCCTATACCTAATAAGAAAAAAAAAACATTACGGTTTAATATGCAAATCAAAGAAAAGTATAAATAGATTGTAATTAAAGAACGTTATATTGAAATTTATACCACGCGAAATCTTAATTAAAATAATTAAAATAGATACAAAGAAGGGAGGAAGCAAATTTGCACCCCCCCCCCCCCTCTTTGTATATATTTTAATTAAAGATTTCTGTGTGGTATAAATTTCAATATAACGTTCTTTAATTATAATCTAGTACTTTTCTTTGATTTGCATAATGATAAATAAAATTAGTTAAAAAAAAGGGGGGGGGGGTCTTGATATACTAAAATAATGGACTGAAATACTATATAAGAGAAATTAGAGCACTATTTAAGCAATTTATCCTAACTCCCTCATGTTTCCCTCTGATTTCAGGCACGTCTAAACCAAGACCAAGAACTCTTCCTGATCAACCCCTACGGCATGTTATACCACGAGATAACAGCCTCCAGTCTGATCAAGGTCGATATGCAGGGTACCATCATTGAGCAAGGTACCTCTAACTTTGGCGTGAACGTTGCCGGCTTCATGCTCCACTCTGCCATACACGCTGCCAGACCTGACGTCAAGTGTATCGTACACGTCCATACACCTGCAGTGTTAGCCGTGTCTTCACTGAAGTGTGGTCTGTTACCACTGTGTCAGGAGTCTGTCGTCGTGGGTGACGTCAGTCAACATCCTTACCTGGGAGGTCTATTTGAACCTGAGGAGAGAGAGAAGATTGCGAGGAACTTGGGACCTCTCAATAAGGTGAGATATAGTTGGGTGGTATTAATTAGTAATGAAGCATATTTTTTTAGGTTGAAGCAATTTCCATCATTACCGCTTCTGTTTCTACTTAAGTTTAGGACAGTGGTCCTTCGTATCTCTCTTCTTATCACAGCAATAAAGCCCAGGACAGTGGTCGTTTCTTATCGCACTTTGGGCTACACCCCTGGGAGAGCGTCCATGAAATTAGCACAGTCCAAACTCTTATCACTGCGACAAGAAAAGGGATAAGAAGAACCACTGTCTTGAGCTTTATAGTTTGGGTTGTGCTAACTTTGTGGACGCTATCCCAGAGGCAGAGCCTAAAGTATGTAAGATAAGAATTTACCTCTGTCTTGTCTTTAATACCCATGCACAGTATGTTGATATAGACGCTTTATTACAAATATTGACCAGTTGAACTTAATGATATGGTGTTAATAATTATTTTCATAAACCTTGCTGCAAAAAAAAAAAAAAAAAAAAAAAAAAAAAAAAAAAAAAATCCATTTAAAAAGCCATTTAAAGGCGTGATCATCTTTTTTATTTATTTATTTTTATGTGGTTTGGAGCGTATGAAAAATGTTTGATTTTAAAATTACTGTTGTTTGTTGTTTTAGGTGATGTTCCTGACCAACCACGGTGCAGTATGTTGTGGAGCAACCATTGAAGAGGCTTTCTATAATGTTTATAACACAGTGTTGGCTTGTGAGACACAGGTAAGAAATTATTAATACTACTCTTTGGTTAAGAGTGTATCTGTGTCATATAAAATGGGAGCAGGCTAAGAAATTACCCATAAAGAATGTACAAAAGTGCTGAGTTACCAATCACAGTTATCCAATGACAGACCTGCTTTCAAATTGCTCTGTGTCTAGTGAGATATGGAAAAGTGAAAGCTTGCACATGATTAGATTTTCAATTTAACCCCATACTTTAATTTCACCCTGATTGACAGTAACTGAATTGCAAGTGGCAAGTGCATATAGGCAAACAAAGGTTTTATATATGATCTATAGATAAACTAAGCAGTGTATTATGGTTTGATTGATTAATTAACGGATGTATTGTGTGTTCCAGTTGAAACTAATGCCAGTAGGTATGGAGAACCTGGTGATGGTATCCGAGGAAGCACGTAAGCAAGTGTACGAGGCAGCACATCGTATTGGTGGAGAGAAAGAAGAGGGAGCACCCAAGCGTAGGTGGAAAGTAGGAGATCTGGAGTTTGAGGCACTTATGAGGATGTTGGATAATGCTGTAAGTACTCCCAGGCTTTCTTATAAACCAATTTAAAGTTAAAGAAAAGAGGCATATTACGTCTTAAATTTATACAAAATAAGAATAATTTTGAGTGAAATTTTTCATTCTAAAAGTTAAATTGCATCGTAATATGCATTACAGAAAAGCTATTTATAGTTTTGCTGTTAAGTGGAGTTTAATGATACTATTTAATCGTTTTTCAATTTTTAATAATAATAGGCCTAATAATAATGAAAAAGGTTACAGTACTGTATTAAAAAAAGGTGTAAAATTCTAAAAGTAAGTACTGTATCTACTAAAAAAAAAAGAAAGAAAATATTGTAAGAATATGATTATTTATTACATTCAAAGTTATGTTTAAGAAACCATGTTGTAATTATCAATTATCGCATAAACAAATTTTCCTAGTATTTGTTATCAAGTTGTTGGATATAAAATAATACTAATAATTCTCTCCTACACCTCAAAAACCTTTGCAATCTTAGGTTGGAGGCCAAACTTTTACTTAAAGCAGCTGCAACGTAATTTAACACAAATTTAAATTTCCAAATTTTTATGTTTTTCATTGCAATCCACAAGAAAAGTATTCATACTATGTTTGTAGTATTTTCATACAAACTTCCTATTAAAATACAAACCATTGATGATGTTTCAGGGCTTCAGGACTGGTTACATGTATCGTCAACCCCTGATCAAGAGTGAGCCACCACGACCACGCAATGACGTAGAGTTGCCTCCCGCAGTATCTTCTCTGGGATTCTTATTGGAGGAAGAGGAAATGTACCGACAAGGGTCAGTATATCAACATTATGTCGTACATCCATATGCGGCCACATCAGCTGCTTTGTGAAGAAAATGTTGGAACTGTCATCTCAAGTGATAGCAATGTTGCAAAATGTATACTTACAGTGTATACTTCTGTGTATTCCACAAGAGTATACATTTGGCAATGCTGCTATCATTTAACATTTTGACTATTTTCTTCACATGTGGCATTCTTTCTGATGATAAATATATCTCCGAGACAAGTGTATACTCTCATCCTGAGTCTAAAGGTTACATGGACCAAATATATAGATGTTGTAGTTGTAGTAAAAAATAGGAGTATTTTTTTTTATCAAAATGTGTATCTTATTTTTGGTCTTGACAAACAAAGTGTGTAACTTATTTCCCAACGTAATGTTGATGGTGCTCCAAGTTACACATTTTGCTTGCAGTGATAAAAAAAATATATATATAAAAAAAAAAGAGATAATCCCTACACATTTTGCTTGCAGTGCCAAAAAGCGAGCTACACATATTTTCCACTAATACAACATCAATAAAAAAATCATCAAAATAAAATACGTAAATCAGTAAAATAAATCATAAAAATTGTGTGCTCATGTTAAAAAGAAATAACAATTAAATTGTGTGACTTATGTTAACAGGTATCGCAAATCTGGCAAAGGACAAGATCGTACTCGCTGGCTTAATTCCCCGAATGTTTACCAGAAAGTTGAAATATTGGAAACTGGAACACCAGATCCCAAGAAAATTACTAAGGTAGAGGTCATTACATTTGAAAACCAATAGATCAGACGTCATACTAACTTTTCTTTGCATACATTATAATAATAATCCCCTCTATATATATATATAATACACAACCCTTTGAGATATTAGAGCAATTCCATTTCTTGCATATGACTATGTGTTAGATACAAAAAACAACCCTTAATAAACCATAGTTATAGCATTTGCTAGAATATAGAAAGTATCAAATAAATATTATATAGAGTGAAACTCGTAATAATGAGTATAACTGCAACTTTTTCGGGGGGTAAAAAAAAAAAATGAAAAATTAAAAAAAAAATAAAAAAAAAAAATGAAAAACTGAAATTTTGAGATGTATTACAAATTTGCAAATTATTCCATGATTTTTTTTTTTTAATTTTTTTTTTTTTTTTTTTTACTAAAAATAACTTCAAATACATGCAAATATAATTACTGTGTATGGAAATGAATTAAAATACTTCTAAAAAGCCTTAAAAGTCATAGAAGTAATTCAATGAAATGACTGTATTCTGTTTTCAAAGAAAATAATAATTAGCTCTCTATTGGTTAGATTCTCACTGTTATTTTAAATGTTTGTCTAATGCAAGAATTCAAACTACTACGTCCAATTTTTTTTCTCACTATTTTGCATTTTCTACACAACATAATATATAAAACCCCAATAATATTCCAAAATAAGCAATACATTCCATATAACAGCATTTAATACAGTATTTCTTAAATCTATAATAATATGTAAAAAAAAAAAAAAAATCTCAAAGGGTTGAAAAAAAATCATACAACGCATTACTATATATTATAAAATAAATTTGCGCTAATAAAAATGCTTTTTTTTTATCATTATTTTGGACAAAGAAAAAATGTATATGAAAAAAAGTAATTATTTTTCATTTATAAAATATGGGCTTATATTATGCTTAAAATAATAATAATAAATACTCTTTTTAAGATTAGTAAAATAAAATGATAATTAGACGGTGCGTGTTTTTTGGAAGAAAAAGAAATATATATGGTGCATAATATTTGTGCATTAGTAATTAATGTGTCTATATATTATAATAAGCTATCATTATGATACACAAGTTTTTTCACACTGTTACTGTTAGGATTTTACAGTTTTATTTTAGGATAAAATATGGATTTTTTTGTATGTGAATATTTATTGCAATTATGGTTGTGGGTTTAATTTTAATGTATTTAGGTCCTAAGTAAGCTTAAGAAAAATCGCATATTTTCAGTTTTTTTTTTTTAATCAATTTTACTATTTTTAACGTAATTTTGCAAAGTGATATTTTGCACATCTATTAATTATGATAGAGCTAACGTTTTAAAAGTATTGGCAAGGGAATTAAATCTCTGTATGTTGAGTAACTTTGAAAAATATATTGAAAAAGTATTTCTAGTGCTCTGAAAAATCACTAAAAAAATTGTATACATTAATAACAAATTTATCATTTTTTTAGGAAAAATTATCTTTTTTTTTTTTAGGAAAAATTATCATTTTTTAGGACCTTATTTAGCATAAGTTGTACCTTGCCTAGAGGTTTGATAGAAAAAAAAATTACATGTTTATGCTTGCCCTAAAGTGTAAAATTCCAGCTTTTTCATCTGCTTCTCTGAACAAGCTTCATTTTTTTTGTTAATGTTTTTTAATTCACTCATTTTTAGAGCACTAAATTATTAATATAAAATATATTTTTTAATTACTCCAAAATGTGATAATATTCCACTTTCAATGCTTATATCATGGTATTTCTGTTATTAGTTACTAGGCTGTAGAAAGAAAAAAAAATCATATTTTTAAAATTATATTAAATAGTGAGAATTATTAAAGAAAAAAAACTTAAGAATAATAGTCCTACTTATTGAAAAAAAAAAATAGAATTATGCATTTTTTTTCTGTTATCATTAGGATCTAAATTAAGTTTTTAAGTATTAAAAATCATTAAAATGATCCATATTTTAGACCTTACTGTGCATAAATTATAATTATCAAACTATACTCTAGAAACTATAAGTTTCCTTTATAAGAAAAGGAAAAAAACAACGAATGTTTTTAAAATATAATTTCATATAACACTTCATAGAAAATTACAGCACAATTCATTTAATTTTATACAAAATATCCATTTATACAATTAATTTAATCTGAGAGAAAAAAATGACAAAAAAACTGAAAACAAATTTAATTCAACAAAAAAACTAGTCAATTTATTTTTTTGAAAGACTGACACTTTTTTTTTATCATTTGGTGCCATAAAAAAAAAAAAAAAAACTTTTCAAAATTTATAAAAATTTCTAGTCTTGTCAAAAAATATTCAATTAAATTTGTTTTCAATTATTTTTTCAAAGATTGAAGTTTTTTTTTTTTTTTTATTGCTTTCCTAGTTTAATATTTGTGCTGTTTTGGTGAAAAAAGAAAAAAAAAAGTGCACGGATTTTTTTTTGTTAGATATAAAAAAATATGTGTAGAATTTGAAAGAAACAAAAAATAATAAAAAATACAACTAATACGAGTTCTTATTTTTTTGTGTGTTCATTTGTTTAAAAAAATACTAAAAAGAGTTTTTTTCAATGCTTTTCTAAAAAAAAATATATAGGCCTATTAAAAACATCCCTTTTTATTAGATAGCTTAGGCGTTTATTATTTTTTTATTTATATGTTTTAAGGCTGCAGTAACTGCATGTATATGTTTATATTTTATAATTAAAAATACAAAAAACAAGGCACAATTTATAGGCACCAATTACACTTATAAAAATTGTAAAAAAAAAAAAAAAAAAAAAAAAAAAAAAAAAAAAAAAAAAAAAAAAAAAAAAAAAAAATCGTAATTTTGATGAAAAATGCGGCATTTTTTAAGTATTTACATGGAAAACTAAAATCATCAACAAAAATCATTTTCATATTGTTTTATACACCTATCACATCACCTATCAATTTTTTTATATATACCTATAAATTAGTTTTCTTTAAAAATTAAGCATGTTTGTTTATACATAATAGTTTAAATTTATTTTATTTTAGTTTTTATTTTTTCTTTCTAAATTCTTTTCTAAGTTAAAACCCATTAAAAAAATTTTCATGTGAAAAACTAATATTTAATTAAATTGTATTTTAAATTTAATTTTCTAATATATCAAAATTTAGATATTTGATTTTGAAAAAAAAAAAAAAAAAAATCATTTTAGAGTTTTTTTTTTTTTTTTTTTTTTTTTTTGTTCAAGTTATGTTGTTGTTTTTTCTTCATCCTAAATTAATTAAACCCGGTGAATTTAGAAAGAAAAATAATAATAATTATAAAAATAAAAATGTATTTGTAAGGCTGTAAATTGTTTTAAAAAAAATCATAATTTTTCCCTGCTTGTGAAATTTTTCCTTATCTTTTTGTTTATTTTGTATTTTTTTGTTTTTGTTTGTTTTTATTTTAGTGGGTGGACGTAAGCGGAGACGAGGTAATTAAAATATAACGGACATTTTTTGTGTTTTTTCCTAAATATTTGAAATGTCCGCGAACCTTCTGCCGTCCAATTAAGTCTGAGCTATATCATTTTTTATTATTTATTTTGTTTGTTTATTAATATTTTAATCCTTTTTAATGTCTCTTTTTATACAATATTATTTTAAACTATTTTTGCATGTTTAAAGTACTCTTCACTTGCAACTTAAAAGTTACGTTAGTTGACTCACGTCAACGTATAAACAGAGTTGGAACAATGTAAACAAATATTCATCGTTGTTTCCGTTGACGTGCGTCAACGCACTGAACTTTTACGTTACATTATCTACAATATTTAATTAATGGAAATTCTACTTATTTAATATTATATTCTGTTGCATTTTTTGAAATATGTCTATGAGTCATATTTTATAATAAAAAAAGGTGTTATTATCATTCAGCAAGTATTTAAATTGCTTGCCAATATCTAGAACATTTTAGTTTTATTATAATTCAATAAATTGTCTTACCACAAAAAAACAAACAAACTATAAGTTAGTCAATTTTTTTTTAAATCTACAAAAAAAAAAAAAAAAAAAAAAAAATCTTTCAAAAGATGCATTGAACTATTATTAAGTTAATATATCTATGTATTTATTCTTCAAAAATTCATCAGTTAAGGCCCACACAGCCGTCTTATTTTATTTCATATTAAATTAATTTTAAAAAATAAGCCACTGTGACAATCACAGTGGCTTATTTTTGTAAATTAATTTAATATTAATTAAAATAAGACTGCTGCGTGGGCCTGAAATATATTAAATATTTGGATAAATAAATACATGAAACCTAACTTGTTCAACTATTCAATTATAATTTGTATTAAAAGAGACATTAATATATTTTTAATGTAGCTATAGTCGTCCTTCCTATAGTTGGTGTTGGTGATGATCTGATGATTAATATTTTATTCTCGCATGAACTTTTCTCTTTGCTTCGCACGGCTTATACACGTTAAAATTTTGCTATATTTTGTATAGAAATTTATATATCAGCTAATTTTTGTTATTAATTTGGCGGTAATTGCTGCCAAAACTTAATTTTTTTCATAAATTCATTTCTATCATTTGAATTCAGTGTAAAAAGATGATTTTAAAAAAATATTAAAATATACTTGAAAAAAGCACGGAAAAGAAATTATATACATGAAAAAGCTTATGGGCTATGGTATTTCTTTAAATATCTATATCTTTATGGTGTATGTTAATTGGATTACAAATATCAGATAAATATTATTTAGAAAAAATTGTACAGATTAAAAATTATTAATTGCTTTTAAATATAGGCAAGAAATATATATATAATATTGTATATTTTTATGGTTTTGGGTGCATTATAAATATTTTTATATATAGGAAGAATGAGTTGAATAAATGTTTTAAAAATTGTTACATAATAATTTGGACAAACTTTTTTTTTTTTTTTTTTTTTTTTTTTTTTTTTTTGAAGTTTAAAAAATCATTGAAATTAAAAAAAAAAAAATCATAAAAGAATAATAATTTAATAGTTTTTGTCATAGTTACATTTTTTTTTCTTTTTTAAAAGATGTTGCAAAAGTAGGTTTAGTGAGAAAATAAACAAACTCACAGCCCAACAATACTAACAAAGTGCTAGCAGACGACTTTGTGTTCCTCTCTACATTTAACATGCTTTCTTATGGGGCAATGAAGTAGCTGTAACACAAGTTAGAATTATTTCTGAGAGCTGAAATTTTTACTGTAGCTTGCTGAGCCTCAAAGCTTTTGTTTTCCTGGATTTGAATAAATTTGTTTAAAAAAAAACACCTAATTGACTTCAAATCCAGGAAAACAAAAGCTTGAAAGCTCAGTAAGCTACAGTAAAAATGTCAGCTCTAAGAAATATTTCTAAAGTCAAGTTATAGCTACTTCATTGGCCCATAAGAAAGCATGTTAAATGTAGACAGGAACACAAAGTCATCTGCTAGCACTTTGTTAGTATTGTTGAGCTGTGAGTTTGTTTATTTTATCACTAAACCTAATTTTGCAAGTCTTCTCTATTTAAAATAAAATGTAGAAAAGTGGTTATTGTTAAAAATAATAAAAATATCGTTTCAACAAAGAAATTCACTGTAAAATAATCATAAAATAAATACTAGATAGTCCAAATTTTCAGCTTAAATTACAAATAATTAATTTTTAATAATTAATATTTCAGTACCTTACACAATCACAAATTGCACCAAACTTTTAATTTTTCCTAAACAAATAATATCTGATATTTGTTGTTAATTTTTATTAAAAGTAAATAATGCATTTTTTGTTAAAGAAAAAAATATATTCTTTTTGCAGCCTTAAAAATACAGTGCCTAATTTCTATTTTTTTTAAATATAATTTAATTATTTAATTATAATATTAAGGTTCTCAATTATTTAAACATTTTGATAGTTAGGATAACAAATTAGAAAATCAAAAAAAGAGACAGGAAAAAAAAATACAAAAAAAGACAAAACCAAAATGTTTAAGAGGCCTTCACTATAAAATAAAAATTTCAAAAAAAAAAAAAAAAAAAAAAAAAAAAAAAAAAAAAAATGAAGAGGCACTGTATAAAAATGCCCAATTTGGCATTATGGTTGCAATATTATTTATATATATTTTTTAATAACAACTAATGCTTATAGTGATGGTTTATAATCAATATTAATATATTTTTTGGTTTTGTCTTTGTTTATTTTTTTTCTCCTTCGTGACGTTACGTGGATACATAGTGGGTAGCTGAAAGTTCTCCAACACACGGTACACCTGTGAAAATTGATTCAGCTCTTCAGTTTGTACCTAAAAATACAAATCCTAAGGAATTTAAGAAGTTGCAGCAACAGGTATGTACTTTATGTTTTAAACTTTTCAAAATATTAACATTAACATGTTTTCTATTTTCTACTGAAATGCTCGTAATCTTTGTGAATATATAAAAATTGATTTTGTATATTGACTTATAAAGGAACAACTGTTTTGAGGCCGACTTAAAGCGATTTTGCTCACATCCGCTTCCGTTTTTACTTACTGCACATGCCCAGTACGTTGAAACGGAAGCGGATGTGAGCAAAATCGCTTAAAGTCAGCCTTAAAATAGTTCTAGTCAATGATGTTAAAAAAAACTAATAGATAATACAGATAAGAGCACATTAAATTGAAAATTATTCACACAAAAAAAAAACTCTAAATTGCTTAGATAATGGGACAAGGGCTCAATTTATTTAGGACTTTTTTTTGTCTGGATAATACAAAAAATAAAAAAGGGTGTGGGTCTCTATGTTAGATTAGAAACAACACACATACACACACATGTGAATGTTCCTTCAAACTTGAGCGTTGTAAGCACGTTATATCCTCTTTGCTCCTATACATTAATAAAATGATATTAATATTGTTTTATTATATGAAAGAAAAAGATAAGAAAAAAAAAAAAAAAAAAAACAGCAAGGGCCTTACCATAGTGAAGAGAGTCCCTTAGCTAGGGGAAAATTTTGTTAGCACAGAGATAAAAAACTATTACACATTGAATAGCTTTCAGTACTAAACTGCAAGAGAAAACGGAGTGTGTTTTTCCTTCTTCAGTCCTTACATACTCAGAGAGAAACTATGAATGAGAGAATAGTTTCTATCAGAGTCTGTATAAGGACTGACGAAGGCACACATACTCGGTTTCTCTTTAGTATAGAAAGCTATCCAACGTGTTAGTTTTTTTTTTTTTTATCTCTGTGCTAGCAAGATTTTTCACCATGCTAAGGGACTCTCTCTTCACTATGGTAAGCCCTTGCTACTTCCCTCTATCTTTTTCTTTTATATTATCAATCTAACTGCAATGGTTTATCTACCTTGATTTTGTTTGTGTGTTGTGTTGTTACAAAGACGATGGTGCATTTCTGGTGATTATAGAAAACATACAGGCCATGTACAAAACCCATAGTAATAATAATAATAATAATTAACATTACAAATCACGTCAATAAAATGTAAAATCAAAAAAATAAGTTACCATTAAACTGCACAAATTTGGATTGTGACAAATGTAAAATAAAGTACAGACTACAGATAAAGAAAAGTACCTGTTTTTTTTTTTTTTTTTTTTTTTTTTTTTTAGAATTTTTCCTTGTATAAATACTAAACGTTATTAGTTTGCTCTCTTATTAATTTGAAGACAGCATTTCCAAATATGGGTTTTGTTACTAAGAAAATATATTGTAAATAAATAAATAATCTTCTTTAAGTAAAATATCACAAGAAACAAAAATTATTGATTTCCTCCCATTTAATATTGATGTTAATTTATGTAATTTTAAACATATATAATGTTATAATTTTTGTTTTTTTGTAAATTTCAGATCAAGGATAACAGGAGAGCAGACAAAATTTCAGCTGGACCACAATCTCACATCCTGGAGGGAGTATCATGGGAGGAGGCAAAGAAAATGCAGGTAATTATATCTAACAACGTAGTATTTGAACGTTGAGTAACAATATTAGGTGTATCAGCTTTTTAAGCAATGAGGGTGAAAATGTCAGCCATCAATAATTTCATACCTTCTCCATAAGTATTTTAATAGAGAAGGGAAAAAAAAAAAAAAAAAAAAAAAAAAAAAAAAAAAAAAAAAAAACTTGAGTTGATATCTCACAACCTTAATGTAACAATAATTAAAATGATGAAAATAAAATTATTATGTTATTCCGTTATTCCACATTGAATCTTAATTGCATGCCAAACATTTCAATTTTAGCACCAATTTATAGGCTAATCAATTTGATTTGATTTTTTTTTTTACGATAACATAGAAAAGCAATTTTTTTACGTAAATTAAATACTTTTAAATATTTAAATAATTGTTTTACTTAAGACAGATTGTGTAGGAAAAAAAGTGACTCTTTTCTGCCCAAGTGGATTCAATCTCTTAATTGGCTCCATAAAAATTAAATGGAAGAATGCTATACTTAATTGTGTTTGTTATGTTTTTTCCTCAGGATGCCAATGCGTCCCAAGTTCCCAATGACCAGGTTATTTTGGTTGGAGCCGCCAGCAAGGGAATCATCCAACGAGGTTACCAACACAATGCCATGGTTTACAAGACACCCTACGCAAAGAATCCATTCGACCAGATCTCAGACGCAGAACTGGAGAAATATAAACGAGAAGTCGAGAGGAAACAAAGAGGAGAATCATGTAAGTACTATAGCACTATATACAGTAGTAACTTTATTGATTGTCAATTAAAAACAGGCTTGCATTGGTGGCTCAGAATGGATCACTTGCTAAAATTGCTATGAATGTTTTTTTGTATATTGTTATAACGTATTTATGATAATGATTTTCCCATAAGAAATACATTAACAATGCTAAAATTTACTATAAATACTGTAGTTTGTTCATTGCAAGTGGTTCATTAATGTACAAATTATGGACATAATATTATTTTTATGATCAAGGTTTTGTATAATGGGGCTGTCATGCCCTCACAACGTCTTAATAAATAAGTTATTATTATTATACATGGGTGCAATAGAAAATTAATAATAGTTAAGGAAATTGACAGAAAAAAATATAGAAAAAC
Source organism: Ecdyonurus torrentis (assembly GCA_949318235.1). Lineage (NCBI taxonomy): Eukaryota > Metazoa > Arthropoda > Insecta > Ephemeroptera > Heptageniidae > Ecdyonurus > Ecdyonurus torrentis. Next base: position 11,109,423 of record OX439133.1, on the reverse strand, counting down.
AGGAAAACACATAGATAGAGTAGGAAAAGTTGGAGAATGGAAAATAGTGTGAGCTTACACCTACAGGGACGTGAGGTAGAGAAAATATTCTAACCCAGGCCGAACTTAAATTTATAAGCGCATGTTAGCGGCTCATATTGCTCTGTGATGGTTTTCTGAGCTGCTTATAAGAGACAAAAGTAGATGAAAATTAAGTCTAGATTACTGTAACTCAGGTGTTAACCAAAGTTGTGTTATGTTGATGCAGGTGACGAAGATGCCAGTGAAAGTGAGCCACTGTCCGCACTGGTCGACTCACACGTACGTCACCTTCGTTCTCCAACCTCTCCACTCTCACCAGCTTCAGAAACTGAAGAAGACAGCAGGGACGGTAAGTACTTCTTAAACCTGGCATCTTCATGGGGACTGGAAATATATTTCAGTGGGGTGTCTTGGGCCAAGTTTTCACAAATTATTTACACCCTCACTAAATCTCATAGAAACGTGAAACAAAAACTAAAGTAAAGTTTGATTTTTGCATTTTCTTTCAATTTTTGTTTCATATTTCTATAAGGTTTGGATAGTGAGTAAATAATTTTTGATGAAAATTGGACCAAAACCTTACATTTATTATTATCAAGACCTCAAAAATATATCAGGTCTTCTACGGAACTTTTTTTTAAATATAAAAATAGTAAAATTAGATCAGATTTTAAACCATAATCATTTCAATTGTATAAATTTAAAATAAGAAACTAACCAATTTTTTATGGGTAATTTTGTGTTTATTATTTTTATCATATAAAAAAAAAAAACTAATTTTAGTTTTAAAGGTTATAAGGATAGATTATAGTTTTTATATGTTTATATAGTAAGCTCTCGATTTTATAAATTTCAAGACTCACAGAAAAGAGTAAAATTAAAATTGTGCTTCATGAGTAAATAAATGAAAATGAATTTTAGCTTTAACATGCAAGATAAGATGAAAGAATGTTTAATTTTATTTTTAAACTGATCTTTGTTTCAGTTGCATTCACATATTTAATTCTTTGACGTAACTTTACGCATCAAAACAATTAAATACTTTTTTTTTTTTTTTTTTTTTTTTGAGATTATTTTTTATGATTTTTTGTGCAAAGTTATGAACAAAAATACATAAATAAGTTAAAATACTTATTGCAAAATTTAAGTGTGCAAAAATCGAGAGTTTATTTATTTTTTACATTTTTTAAGGTTTTTATTTTTATTATTTGATTTTAAAGATATTTTTAACTAACAATTTTGAATGTAAAACACTGCCTTATTCAATTTAAGATTGTATTTGAATTGGTGAGCCAATGCATGGGATACACTGATTTTAGATGATGCCCTTAATATACAATGTTAAGGGCATGCCCTGAAGTGTATCCTTCAATTAGGTCACCAGTTTAAATATTACAAAGGAAATGTTATCAAAGAAAAGTATAAGAAAACCAGCAAGTGCCTTACCATGATGAAGTCCGTAGCTAGGTGAAAATCTTGATGGTACAGATAACACAATATTGATTGAGGCGTTTTGAGGATGATAGCCCTATTTTACAGTTGCTCAAATTAAAACGAAAAGAGTTTGTTGCCCTTGAAATAACTTCATATATTTATTTTAAGTATGCCTAGTAAAAAATATTTTCTACAGAGAAAGCTTGCTCATGGGTGAAATTGAAAACATGGGTTGTTTTATAATTTAGTGTTTTTTTTTTTATACAAACATTTAAAAAGTTTGATTTTATTTTTTATTTTATTTTTAAAGCAGTAAATGAGTACAAAAAGAATTTCAATTTGACTTGTTCATACTGCATTGAAATATATTCAAAGGCATCATCTTTAAATTCAAAACATTCTTAATTCATAAAAAGCGGTAAAAAACTTTTTTTTTTTTTTTTTTTTTTTTTTTTTTTTTTTTTTTTTTGCGACTTTCTTTAAAAGTGAGCAACCACAGTGTTGTGCCATCAAGATCTTCACCTAGCCCCCTACATCATCATAATGAAGCTCTAGCTCCATTTTCCTAATCTCTTCTTTGATAACATCACAACCAAAAAAGATTTCAAATAAACAAAGGCTAGTTTTTACTTTCACTCCCTAAGGTGTATGTGGTATTTCTAACATAATTTATTTTGTTGTTGGGTATTGGTGATTGTTTACAATTAGGTGGACATCAAGTGCTGAGAATAGAGACCAAGCAGGTACCAAGAGCATCTAAGGCAGAGATGGTTCTCAGTGATGGTTAGTAAACATACATACATACATCATGCACGTTGTTACACTTTGTATATTTATCAACTTAATTATCACGTTGGAGCATGTTGGCATGAATTACTAACTTATAAAGTCTGTTTAAAGGTAGAAAGATATTCAAGCAACAACCCTTTTTATCAAAAGTTATGCTGCATTTATTTTTTATTGTGCTCAGTTTACAGTAAAACGAGTTAGGTGGAAGAGTGGGACAGATATTTATTTATCACACAGAAATAATAATTACATAATTTATGCTGTATTTATGTCACTATAGCATAAATTATGCTAAATTAGAACAACATTAATAGTTATGCTGTATAACATAATATTTATGCTATATAACGTAATTATTATGCAATATAGCTTAAATTGTGCTGAAAATGAGCTAGCATAATTATTACGTATTTATTTTTGTCAGTGCAGGCCTAAACCTTGCCTTTTCATTTTTTTTTTTCTTTTTTTAACGCTTTATTATAAGTAGTCTAATTTTATAAGATAAAAATATTTTTCCATAAAACAGTGGGCAATAATGTACATTTTACGTTCATCTAGTCAATTAGAGTAAAAAGGGATGATTGTGAAGGCTGTAAAAACCACTTTTTAACAACTATATTTTTTTATATTTTTAGACAGACTTTGTACCTAACATAACACTGTGTTGTCATGGTTACTATTATTGGAAATTTAATTACATTATCTCCATTTTTTTTTAATTAATATTTTTATTCACGTTTTTGCATTAACGTGTTGTTTTTCACTTATTATAAGCACTTGCACACTTTTTTTTTTTTATGACTTAAAAATATGTATTTCGTGTAAAATGATAATAAATTTATTTTAATAATAATTCTATTAAATATAATTATAAATTAATTATATAATTAGTTCTTTAATTTTACTTGTAAAAACGTGTCATAGTTATAAAATAATATGTTTTAAAGTTAATTAATTGTAAAATTTACTTATTTAAAGTTTCTTTTTAATGTTTAAATTGCCCTCTACTTTTTTTTTTTTTTTTTTTTTTTTTTTCCCCCCCGTCATTCTGTATAATAAGTACACCCCACACACAGCACAGTTCCTGCATGTTGTTTGTTATAATTATACTTGCATGATAATTTGCATGACGCACTGGCATGATGTTACATTAACAGAAGCTACGACCCCACAAGACGAAGAGGTACAAATACGTCAAGAGGTCAATGAACCTTACATCAAACGTGACTCTCTCGTGACCCGAGTGTCAGAACTACCGCATGTCGAGAGATCACACTCGGCACGATTTTCTTTACCAGGTATACCATATCGTACACCTCACAGATTATATGTGTCAATTAAATTTGTGACATCAATTTTATCAATCAAATTTTCTGGCTTTTTTTTTTTATTATTATTAATATTATTATTTTTTTTTTTCGGTTTTAATGTAGATGGAAAATTTTCCATATCATCTCAGGAGCGCGTAAAATGGTTCCACCGAAATCTTTTTTGCTATTTTCAAGCTTATTATTTATTTGTATTTATTTTATTTAGTTTTATTCCTTCAAAATAAAAAAATGAAGATTTAAAATTAAAAATGGTACTCATTTCACTATAGGCCTATTATAAGTGCTTACAATTATTCGTTTAGTACTTTTTTGAGTTTGTAAGTACTATTTTTTTTCTTGTGCGGCAAAAATAACGATTTTTTGGTAATTATTATATAGGTAGACAGCAGCAAGTATAAAAATATTGTATATTATGGATTTTCAAAAAAGACACAATTTAAGAGTTGAATGTTTGTTTCGTCGAAAGGTCTCTAACAAATATGCTTGCATGATGACTGCTTATATATTGCTGTGCATGTTTCTTATTGTTACTATGTATGTTTTTGGCATGACTTTTACTTTACTTCAGCAATGGAAGCACCATTCAGTGGTTTGTTAAGAAGATCTTTCTCACTTAGAGAGAAATTAAAACAACGAGGTAAAATTAAAGAGAAAAACAACTCCAGATTGTTAGAATTATAGTTACTATATATGATAGTGCTTTAATGTGTTCTGTTGATGTTTTTATATAGAGGGTGTGATTCGTCTAAATATTTAGGGTGTATGCGCATGACGTCATATACTGATTGCGCTTTGACGCCATACTGGAGCAATAAATTACATTTCTCAGCATAGAACAAATGACGTTTTTCACTATTTTCATTGGAAAATTAGTTTTTTTTTTTTTTTTTAATTATTTTTCTCGCGTACTTGAAAACCTAATTCAACTTGTTAACAGCATCAATGCTCTCAAAAATATTGCTAAGTATTTTTAAACTGGCAAAATGTATCATTTTCCCAAACTGGTCTGTGTTATTTAGTGCTCACATATGGCTTTGACCTTTATATAAATGCAAACACCTTATACATTTTTGTATGAATCGCACCCTTACACGTTTTACAGTTTTAGTCTAGTATTGAGAGTTTTTTTTTTTCGCCGTTTTGTACGATAATAAGTCGTATTCTTTTATTATATTAGTTGTTTTTATTATTATTTTTTTATTTATTTATTTATTAAGTTTTTTTTTTGTTCTTTTTTAATTGTATGCTATGATAAAATTAATATCTTATATTATTCTAAAAGATCTTTATTTTAAATAATTTAAATTAATTTTTACAACTTAAAAAATATGCTATTTTTAATGTAAATTTAATGCTTTTAGAAAATGCATTTTTTTTTTTTTTTTGTATATCTTTTTAGGACGTTGTTTTCCATTTTTCCCCGTATTTTTCTGAAGAATAAAAAATTAATGTTCTTTTCTATTAATTGTTTTAATTTTAAATCAAAATCAACATTTTGTCAAATCTTTTTTTAAAGCTTACTTTATTAAATGAATTAATAAAAAACTCAAATTAAAAATGCTATATAGCTTTGACTATTAAACCATCCAGAAATTTTATGTGTAAATTAATATGTATGTGCTTAAAACTTTAATATCTGCCACGCTTTTTATATAATTGCTATACGTCGCTTAACTACTGCGCTAGAAAACGTTGATGATGGATATGAGTTATTAATTGAAATGTCGATGTTTTAGGAGAGAATACTGTGAACGGAGACGATGCCCATGAAAGTACCTTCTCAGGAGAGGTAAGATATCATTTTAGTGTTCTTTTTGTCGTAAGAGCTTCAGTAGCTAGTGCAATGTAATCCTGGTGACGAGCTGATTTTATTGAACTGGCTACTGAAGCTGCTAGCGTTAATATCACATTGTATTCAAGTTAGCAGTTTCAGTAGCCAGTTCAATGTAATACTGGTGACGAGCTGATTACGTTGAACTGGCTACTGAAGCTGCTAGAATCAATCAATATTGATTTGTATACAAGTAAGCAGCTTCAGTAGCCAGTTCAATATAATCCTGGTGACGAGCTGATTTCATTGAACTGGCTATTTTATTTCATGCATGCTATCTTATCCCATATTTAAAAAATTTCTCTATATTAAATGGAAATTTTAATTTGTATTTAAAAATGTATAATGTGTAGCATTTAACTGGTAAAACTTTTTATTATACTTATTAAATTATCATACAGACATAATATTTATGTGTTTTTGTTGTATTGTGTCGTATATAATGAATGTTTAAATGTTTCAGGGCTCACCTACCAAGGATATGTCCACTGAGGAATCTCCTAAGAAGGACAAGAAGAAGAAGAAGGGACTAAGGACACCAAGTTTCCTCAAGAAAAAACAGAAAAAGAAGGTGGCTGAATCAGCCTAAGGCAGCAAACATAAAAGGTACCTTTTCATTTCGTGCCTTTTTATTATAGAAAAGCTTTGTTAGCATAAAATAATAATTCTTTACTATGGATCATGTTTTCTCATCACCAAAACATTTTTTGTATTTTTGTATTTTTTTTTTTTTTTTTACTTTATCTGTAAGCCTAGAAAAGGTAGTAGTAGTTCATGAAAGTAGGAAAGGTGTGAGTGAGACAGAAATATTAAATTTGTTAATAATATTAAAAAAAAAATAATAAAAAAAAAAATAATAATAATAAAAATAACGAAAAAAAAAACGATTTTTTTTATTAGTAAAAAATTTAAATTTCTAGTTTTCTTTTAAAAGTAACAGGTAATTAAAAGCTTTATTTATTTATTTATTTATTTATTTATTTATTTATTTATTTATTTATTGTATTTCAGCTTGTGCCATGATTGAAACAAGTTAATAAAAGAAGAAAGAAAAGAAAAGAAAAAAAAAGTGAAGAATTTTTTTGTTGTCGTGGCTCTTTTTATGTTGCATCTCAAAATAAACAAATTGAGAAATGAAAAAATATAAAAATCACCCTTAATTTTAAGCTAAACAAAAAAAATATATATATAATAATAAAAGAAAAAAAACTGTTCATCATTGCTATAATAATTAAAATCGCAAAGGAAAAAAAATGCATTGTAGAAAATTAGTAATTAAAAAACAACAACTCATTTTAGTGCTCTCACACAAAGATTTTCACCAATCGAAAAAAAAAAAAATGAAAAAAATATATTGTCTTTTTTCCGCATGCACGATATAATATAATAACAAAAAAGTATAAAAATCACAAAAAAAACTCTTTTTTAGTATGCAGTGTGTATAAATTTTGTGTTATTCTGTCGATGTTTAGTGGGAAATAAAATAAATATATAAATATTAGTGCTATTAAAATTAATTTTTTTTATATATATGTATGAGATTAACTTATATAAAAAAAAGTAATTAAAAATTTACATGTGATTTTTTTTTTTCGGAGCAATTAAAAGTAATAAATAAACGTGTTCAGATGTATTAAATATTCAAACAAAATATATAAATAAAAAAAGTTTCAATGAACTTTACATAAAAAAAAATGTTTTTTTATTTGTTTTTTTTTCTTTTTATTTAAAAATACAGATTAGGTAAAAGTGTAATTATTTATTGCATTTGTTTTAAGAGATCTCATTTTTTTAACTTATATTTATTTTTAAGGTGTTGTGGAAGTATTTTTAATTGATTTATTTATTTTCATGAAAAGGCAATACAAAAAATTGCAAATGCAAAAAAAAAAATAATAATCATTTTTCTTTTCTAATATTAAAAAATGAGACCAATTTTAGAATAAATGCAATAAAAAATTATACTATATTATGATATCTTTAGTTTTTTCTTGTGTCTGTAATATTTATCAAAAATTCAAAATTAAACGTTGTGATAAAATTACAAAAAAAAAAGGTGCAAAAAAGAAATATTATAAAAAATTTAATAGCACCAAAAAAAGCACCAATTTAAAAAATTTCTTGTAAAATAAAAAAAGCATGACCAGTGTTTATTACAAAATAATAATAGTAAAGTTAAAAAAAAACTCAGTGAATTTTCTTTCATATTTACTCACGCATTTAAAAAAAAAAAAGGAAAAATATTCATTTTAATGCAATATTTATGTTTTTTATATTTAATAATACCCTTTTTTTAATATTAAAAAAATGTGAGATGCCTAAAAAAAATCAATTCATGGCAACTAATACAAAAATATTTAATTATTTTTTAATAATTAAATTATTTTTCATTTTTTTTTGTGTGTGCTCTTTTTCTGTATCATTATTTTTTACATATAAACTGCATAAAAAATCAATTTAAAAAAAAATCATTTAAAACAAAAAGTAAATATTATTATTAAAAAAAAATTGCATATCGAGGGTGCTCCGCTATAATGTCCTAAGTCCATTTGACCTTGAAAAATATTTTTTGCTGCAAATGACCTGAAATGGATAAATCCAAAATTTGGGGTTGATCCGACGATTTTTTATTTTTCAAGGTCAAGTGGACTTAGGACATTATAGCGGAGCACCCTCGATATATTGTTGATTGTTTTCATGAGATATTTGTTAATAAAAAAAAATGTATTCCTAGTTTTTTTTATTAGTTATTAATTATTATTAAATATGTATTTAAAAAAAGAGAAGTAAAAAATTGAAATTTTTATTTCAATAGAAAATTTTGCAAAAATAAAACGACATTTTTAAATTTGCAAATTTTTAACTGAAATTTTAATTTCTTTAAAAAAAAAAAATGTTCTATCGAACAATGCACGAACTTTTAATTGTTTTTTTGCAAGGGAGAATATAATAATTAAGAAAAAAAATGATAAAAAAATAATAATATATATAGCTATAATTTTACAAAATATGTCGTACATTATATAGTTTGAATGAAAGAATATTTTTGAATGTATCTGCTAAAAAACATTTAAAATAAAAAATAAATAAGGGTGTGGACATTTAAAAAATAGATAAACAAAAAATAGTATGTGTATAAATGTGCTTATTCTAGTGTTTAAAGAAAATGCATGATATAAAAAATATTAAATTCAAAATTATTAATTAATAAATTATTTTTAATCACACATTTCATCTTTTTTTTATATATAAATACTTTTTTTGGTTAAAAAAAATCACCATTTAGTTGAATGTATATATAAAGTATAAAATTTTAAATTAAAGCCTTTTTTTCGTTAATTAAAAAAAAGAAACAGGTTTTTTTTAGAGACCTATTATTATGAATAATTCCTATGGAAGATATATAAAATACAGTTAAAAAAAGGCTTTAATTTGAATATAAAAAAAAAATCATATTAGTTCCTTAAAAATATAAGTATAATTATTTTTTTAAATATTTCGGAAAAAGAATTTAGAATGAATGATATAATAAAATAAAAATAATTATAAAAAAACATGCTTCAATAGGAATAAAAACATAAAACTTTGGGAGCTTTTTATTATTATTATTATTCCCCCCTATTTTCAACTCGCTATAGCTCCCTATATTGCCTGTGTGCCTATAAGTTTTTTTTTTAAAAAAATGCTGCTTAATAGAATAAAAAAATATTGCTTCAGGGAAAATATTGCAGAAAATAAAAAATGTGAATGGAAAAAAAAAAGTCCATAAAATATGTAATTGTGATTAAAATTATTAGTTAATTATTTTTTTCGATCGAAGAAAAATAAATACGCTAAAAAAAAAATTTTATTTTCAAAGTAAAAAAAAAGAGAGCATTGTAAAATTGTATAAAATAATAATTTTTGTGTCTTTTTAATAATTTTGTGAATGTATATTACAAAAACAAGCAAACAAAAAAATTAATTATTGTGAAAAAAAAAACTATTGCTATTATCTCTTGTATCGCTCCCCCTTGTTAGTTATAAATAATTAATTATTAAGTTCTTAATTATATAAAATGCTTGCAATCATTATAAGTGAAAAAAAAAGTGAATAAAAAATAAAGAAAAAAAAATGACAACTTATGAATTTTTATTTTATTAAAATTATTCCTGAATTAAGATTTATTTTCTTTTACTTCTTATTCTGCTTATTCGTTTCTTAAATGATTTTAAATATAAAGAAATACAGTTTAAACAAAGATTAATCCAGGATTAATCATTAAAGATTGAAATTTGGAATCGGAAATGGGATAAAAAGAAAAAAAAATTGCATCATTTGAAATTTTGTAGCAAAAATTGCGGGTAATCAAGAGTACCAACATGTAAAATTTACTTTAAATTTCGTAGCTTCTGTTTTCACCGTATATTTATTGAAAAACGAGTTTGTATTACTAGATTTACGTTAAATATTTAAATTTAAATAATAATTTATTATTTTCAAAGAGGAAAACTGCTTAAAATGTTAAAAATATAGTATAAAAAAGTTTCTAAACCTGAAGATGTATTTTTATTATGTTGGTAGCTCTTACTTTACAGCTGTTGTTTATTTAGGTTGCATGAGTCATACATTTATGAAATGAATTTGGAGTGAAAAGATAACGTTTTCAAGTGCTTTTTATACATTTAATCAAGTATCAAAAATGGAAGAGGAGGCAAGGAAAGAAGTTAATAAAGGTATTTAAATATAATTTTACACTTTTTACTGGTCATTTTTATTTAAATTTAAGCGTGAAATATATGACTATCGTCTTCCGAGTGACTGCAATGTTGATCTGTTTTAAACTAGATTTTCTGTTATTATTTTCATTTTTAAATGTAAAAATGTATGTTTTCTAATATTTTATAGCATATTTAATTATGTTCATGGTAATTTCTTTGTCAATTATGTATATAGAAGTGTGAAATTGATAAAAATGTTGGAGACACACCCACTTTTTTTTGTTTACCATATTTTATTATTTCATTTTCTTTTTTTAGCTCGAAATTTTTCAAATGCTTGATATCTGTGATGATGTTGCACGAATCATAGACGCGTAATTAATAGGCGCGAATACCTAATTTAACATTACGATTCTGGGGAAAAATGCTTCTTTTTTTTTGCGATTTTTTGAGAAACCTATTGCATTGATTGCGGGAAAAAAAAAAAAAAAAAAAAAAAAAAAAAAAATCAAAAGATGACACACTACCCATATAAAAATTTTTGATTTCTATTTGAATTCTATTAAATTTCAAATTTAATATTTTTATAATGCTTTTATATTGCTTTGGAAACGTCAGGAAACGTTTCCAAATGAATTCTTTTGTTTCAAATAGAATGCTTTTAGAAGTGTCCATATAAAATCTCAAAAATCATAAAATTAATTTTGATGGAAATCTTTTGTAAAGGTCGCGTGCCATTTCAAAAAATAATAATAATAAAAAATAAAAAAGAATTTATTTGGAAGTGTAAATAATTTTTACCCCTCACACGTTTACAAAAGAATTCTATGACATTTATATATTTCCCCTACATTTTGTTTATAGGAGCTTCTTTAGTGCTACGCTAGCTCTAAATTTTGCAGCTCGTGTAGCTCGTCAGCTCGTACATGGGCAACTGGGCCAGATCTGATCTTAGATCATAGTTTCGATTTCCTGTCGATTGGCACTATTTCCAAGATCCTCAGATTTGCGGTTCCCGAGATAATCGCACTTTTTGTCCGAATTTCAGGTTAAAACGGGTCGAAGGAGGCAAAAAATTAAAATTCTGACAAGTCATTATCGATAGATCTCGCTGAGATATAGCCGGTTTTTAAATTACAAATTTATAGGATAAAATTTGACGAAATGCCAGGGGGTTTTCGGTTTTGACTGGCGGTTTTTCTCTCATATCTCAAACAATTATTATTGTAAATGTATGAAATTTCGTACATAGATCACCATAAAGACAACAATTCTGATTATAGGTATTTTAAAATTTTTTAAATAGCCGCGACCCTAGAAATTGCAAAAAAATAAAGAAGCAGAGCTTTTTTTTCAATTTTGGTTTGCAACCTTATATTTTGATTTCAAACTATTTAGAAAAGAAAATATTTCAAAAAAATTAATTTTAATCAATTAATTTATTAATTTACTAATTTTTGAAAATTCGCGCATTAAATAACAATTTTACTGTAAAATAATTTTATGGAAATCTTTTATAAACGTTTTTTAATACTTTCACTTTTATTTTTCATTTTGAATAATATGGAATACAATTGGAAACTTTTAAATCACCCACAGCTATAAAATAGAAATCAATTGGAAATGACTATAAAATATAGAATTTGTGGAAATTATTTCCACACGTCAATAAAATTTTATTTGAAAAAAGAATTCAAATAGAAACCTATGTTTTATGCTAGAATTCAAATAGAAACCTATGTTTTATACTAGAATTCAAATGGAAAGCTTTTAATAATGTAGAAATTATTTAGAAAAATAGTTTAAAATATTTCTTATTGCAGTGGAAATGTTTGGAAGCGTTTTTTATTCCATAGAATTGCAATAGAATTCAAATTTATTTTTTAGAATTGCACTCTACATTTTTTCCAAGTCTTTTATTTTTATAAGGGTATAGGCATACTTTATAACGTGTTCAATAAGCGCCCCTTGCCTTTTTTATTTATCGCTAATCTAATAAGCATTATATTTAAAATTGCCTTATTACAAAAACATTAAATATGTACTGTTTTATTAAATATATTTTTTAGGTTACTGTAAAATTTAAGTTTATTTAGTGTTTTTTTTTTTTTTTTTTTTTTTTTTTTTTGTCAATGACGTTATTCCTTTTTAGATAATTTTTATTGCTATATAGGCTTGGCATTTCCTCAATATGTTTTTAATTTTCTTTTTTTCTAGCTAAAATGACGTAATTCATACAAGAATTTTGCGATAAGCTTCATATATTTTTTTCATCTATGTAGCCGTAGACCACATAGTCACTTAAGCTTTCCTTATTACATCTATGTTATCACAATTTGTTTTGTTACCATGGTAACCATAACACTCCTATATAATACTTGGTACTTGGTATACTTAACAAAATATAGATACACACAATACACACATGCATTAAGTACTCTTTACTCTATGAAGTAAATCACCCACCCAGCCAGAAAAAAAAAATAATAAAAATAAAGACAACAACAATTTTTTATTTTTTTCATTGTTTCTAAAGTACAAAAGTAAAAATGTGTCTAGTATGTACAGCTCTGGCTAAAAGTTCCCAAACGATTTGCATAGGCAACTCACAACCACGCTACGTTATCTTTATGAGAAAACGCAGCGGCCGCCACTGCCCCGTTCAGGAACTTTTGGCCAGAGCTGTACATCTCCCTTATTTAAAAAAAAAAAAAAATCTAGCCTCAGTCAGTGCATTAGTTTTCTCAACAACAAATTCCTTTAAGGAAAGTCCTTACCTATTGATAATAAGACAGTGTCTTGACTAGGATTGGGGTTGGTGTAGCATGATAACACAATATGGCAAGCAAAAAAAAAAAAAAAAAAAAAAACTAAACTAAATCTTTTTTAAATTTATTATATTTTAAATAATATTAGGGTCGTAAGCTGCAACCTCTAGTTAAACCTTCATTATCTTTTTTTCTTTTTTAACTGTTGCAACAATCAAAATAACAACTTAACCACGATTTAACTAGATAATTAGCGTTGCAGCTTACGGGGGTAAGTGTGAAAGTCTCTACTATAAACCTTCTGTCAAATTTTCTGGTCTCACAGTGCAGTAAGTAGTTTTTTTTTTTTTTTTTTTTTTTTTTTTTTTTTTTTTTTTTTTGGCAATACTGTACTAAAAAGATAGAAAATTACAGAAGTGTCTTTTTACACGCCTTCTCTGTATGTATTTGAAATGATGAGGAATCCAACCAATTTATTTTGTTGTTTTTATGTTATTTCTTTTATTTCAAGTTTTTTCTTGGTACCTAATCAAGTATCGGAAAGTCATTAATTAGTGTGATATTTTGTGTACATCACAGGTGCAGACACAGCCCGCAGTATGTTGAAGCTACATCACCACAGACAGAAATACAACTGGGACTGTGGAGTGTCGTGTGTCCTCATGGTCTTGCCAGAACAACAGAGAAGAGACTTCCTCATTAATTTTAATAAAATTTGTCATGACGAGGGCTTTGACAAGAGGTAAATAAAATAGTGATATCAATTTTCAATACAATAATTTAAATATTTAACTTGTAATGAATACCATATAATTAATTCAAAGGTGTATGCGCATAAACTTGTACCTGAATGCGCTTTGATGCCATACTGGAGTAATGAATAACATTACTAACAGTGAGTATAAGACAAACTTTTTTTTTTTTTTTTTTTGCTATTCTTTGAAAAATTAGTTATTGTTCTCGCATACTTGAAAACCTAATTCAATCTGTTAACAGCCTCAAAGCTCTCAAAAATGTTGCAAAGTATTTTTTTAACTGGCAAATGTGTCATTTTCCCATTCTGCTTGATCCCATTTAGTGCTCACATATGGGGTTGATTTTTATATGAATGCAAGCACCCTAATGCATCATGTTTGTGTGTTACAGTACATGGACAATAGACCTATGCTACCTACTACATAGGTTTGAACTGAGACATAGATTTTGTACCATAACACTTGGCATCCAACCTGGATACACTGGGCAAGCGTTTTACTCCAAAATATTAAACAAGGTAAACATTAAGTAAGAAAAAAAGAAAAATCTACTGTATAGTTTGATATAAGTAGTTTTAAATGAAAGGATACTAGGCCATTTGTCAAGCAGGATTTTTTTTTTTTTTTTTTTTTCCTTTTTCATAAGCATAATTTCTGCCATCTACCTTCATAAGAATTACAGAAGTTGCAGACTTTTTTTTTTTTTTTTTTTTTTTTTTTTTTTGAAGGTGATGTGATAAATATTTAAAATTTTCATTAAACTTGTGTGGCCATCAATAGCATGTGTATCAAATTTTCAAATCGATTTGTCCATCGGTTATGTGGGAAAAAAATTACATGGGAAACATAGGATATGTCCTATGCCCATCATGTTATTATATGTCTCACATAAGCACATAAAGGATGTAAAAATCCATATGAAATTTGGTACACAATTAAAGGCAATACAAACTTATGCTAAATTTTTTAAATTGAGAAACAAAATAAACATCATTTTTTTTTTTTTTTTTTTATTGAGCTTAGCTATTATTATCAATGATAAAGAAAAGGATAGAAAAACCAGCAAGGGCCTTACCACAGTAGAAGTTCTATGGAGAGGTCGAGGTCTTGCATGGCACAGTATAATATGTTATAAAAGTTTCTTTATAACTTGAGAGCTTTCGTCATATGATAATGACATTATCAATCAAAAGAGAAAATTACTTGAGCACATCACTGAGCAGTGTCTTGTCTTGTACTGCCGTGTTATGCTCTTGCTGGTTTGGAGTTGGTGGAGAGGGGTGGGGGTGGAGTAGGGAATCTGGGAAGGAGTGTGAATGAGTGAGGGAAGGAGTGAGTGAGGGAAAGGGAAAAGGTGGGGAGGGGAGCGGGAATAGGGTATATTTTTGAAATATGTTAGCGAATATTAAGTCCAGGCAGCCCTTGGGCTTTTCTGGATCTTAATATATGTTGATATGCTAATTCATATTGTCGTAATGTCGCATAGTTGGCTGGGCCCGGAATAGTGCGAAGTATTGTTGATTTATAACATAATTGGAAATTTGATATGCCATGAGAGGCCGCATGTTCAGCCACAGGTTTTTCCATCTCATTGTTTTTTACGGATTGTCTGTGGCCATTCATGCGGTCTCTCGCTTTTTGTGTGGTTAAGCCTATGTAAAATGCTTGACATTTTTCCTGTTGGCCTGTGGTGGGGTTGGTGGTATGTTGGGTACATTCAAGTTTGTAGATTACGTTTTCTGATGTGCATGTATTGTGGCCGTGGATAGGGTATGTAAGGTTGGTGACGGGACTTGTAAACGTTTTGCTGGGGATTTGAGTGATGCATGTATCGCATCTCCTTCCTCTGTTGCTCTGTTTGCCGTTGTTTTGACAGGGGAAAGATCCACTAGGTAGGGGCTTAGGTTTTGGTGTGGGATCAGTATGGGATAAGATTGCTTTAATATTTGGTGGTTGACGGAATGCTATTGGTGGTATTTTTGGTAACAGTAGGTTTGTTTCGGTGGTGGCTAGAATGGGGTGTGCATATTGTAACATCTGTCTGATTTCTTTTTCTAATTTGGGGTGATACGTTGTGATGAAGGGTCGGATAGATTGATTGTCATTATTTGTTTTATTTTGGTCACAAGGTGTTTTGTCGCCCAAACTAAATCTATTGGCAGCTTTTGCTATTTGTTTCTCCACCAGGTGCTTGGGGTAGCCTCTGGTGGAGAAAGCTGTAGTTATGCTGTCAATATATTTAGATTTGGTTTGGTCTGTGTTTGGGATGCGGTTGCCTCGGCATGCTAAGCTAAAGGGAATGGAGCGGATAGTCCTCGGGGGGTGACAGCTATTGTAGTGGAGGTATTGCATGTGGTTAGTAGGTTTTATGTGGATTGAGGTGATAAGTTTACCGTCATCAATGTTGATGTCAACATCGAGGAAGGTGGCTGAATTAGGTGATGTGGAGTGAGTGAATTTTAGGCAGGAGAATTTGTTGAGTTCATCTAGGAATTCATGAAGTGGGCCGATGCCATGTTGCCAAACCATGAATATATCGTCTATGAATCTCTTCCATAGGTGCGGTTTATACTTCTGTCTCCCCATGAACTCACACTCGAGCAGACCCATGGTAAGGTTAGCATAAGATGGGGCCATCCTTGTGCCCATAGCCGTACCACACTTCTGCTCGTAGTGTTCATTCATGAAGTGAAAGTTGTTGCGTTGAAGTATAAACCGCACCAGTTGTAAGAGGAATCCAGTGGTGGGGACATGGGGCTTAGGTCGTTTCTCTAAATAGTGTTCAACGGCTCTAATACCCATGAGGTGATTGATGTTGGTGTAGAGGGACGTTACGTCAATGGTCACCAGGAGCCAGTCAGGGGGTAGTGGTTGAGGAATGTCATTTTTAATTATTTCTAGGAAGTGGGTGGTGTCTTTTATGTGGGAGGGTAGTGATTTAACCATAGGTTGGAGGTAATGGTCTACTAAGGCGGATATACGTTCAGTTGGCGAGTTGTAGCTAGATATGATGGGTCGTCCAGGGTTGCCGGGTTTGTGGATTTTAGGTAGTAAATAAAATCTAGAGGTGCGGGGATCTGGAGGAGATAATAGTGCTATTTCTCTGTTGTTGAAGTTTTCACAGGGGGCAAATTTTTCAAGAAAATATTTTATTTCATCATTGTACTTTTTGGTTGGGTCTTCGTCTAGTCGTCGGTATGTCGTGGTGTCGTTAAGTTGTCTATGGGCTTCAGCTATGTAGTCTTTTTTGTCCATAACTACAATAGTGGAGCCTTTGTCTGGGGGGAGGATCATGATATTTTCGTTATCTTGGAGGTTTTTGATGGCAATTTTTTGATTGTCCTTTAGATTTGATTTGTGATCTAAAAAATCGGGAAAGTTACTTTTTGATACGAAATTTCGAAGGCATTCCGCATAACGTTCAAGGGGATGGGTGGGGGGTAGGTGGGGATCAACAATAGATGATGGTGGTTTGAAATTTAGGAGGAATTCTCGAATTTTTTCATTATTGTTGTTTTCAGGTAGAAGATATTTCAGTCTTAATTGTTCTGATTCCGGGAATTGTTCTGAGTTTGCAATAAAATGTTTCCATTTTAGATTTCTAATATAGGCTTCAACATCTTTACACAGTATAAAATGGTCAAATTTAGGAGTTGGAGCAAAAGAAAGACCTAGAGATAAGACTGAGATTTCCTCTTCTGTTATTTGGTAGCTAGATATATTGTGTACTTTGAGTTCTTTTGTTGTTTGGGAGTGAGGGTCGTTAGTGTTAAGTGCAGTAGTCAAGGTCGGGGATTGTGATTGACAGCGCCGCGTGCCGCCACCTTTGGCGGCGCGCGACCGTTGCTCACGCTCGGCGCTGATGTGGGAAGTGGGGAGGGAAACATGTTTGGATGTGTTTGGTTGCGAGAGTCCAAGTAATGCAACCAGGCATGGTTTATTACTTATGAGTGGGGGCGGTGAGGGAGGGGAGGTAGCTGGTTTTCCGATGTAGCCACGTACTTGTAGTGCTTCTAAACAAAGTTTGGATAATTTTTTCATGTGGATTTTAAATTTTAAGTCTAGTTTCTTGTTGATTGCATTGTCTATTTTCTCAATCAGTTTTACGTGATCTCTAGAGACTAAAGCTGAGGTGTAGAAATTAAGGGAGTTGCAATGATGTTTGAGAGATAGGTCGAAATCTTTAATTAAATCTGTGACTACCCACGAGGAAGATTGGATGACTTTGAATACTGTCTTATTTTACAAAACCATTAAAAACCATTTAATGTCATTGAATTTTTTAATGCTTTTTAATGTACCTATTCAGATTCATTTAAAACTATATTTATAAATGCTTTGATGTAATTTTATTTAAAACTATATTTTATAGAAAGTGTTGAAAATCATAAAATAGTATTCAATTGTATGCAAATTTAAAACTATCTGAAATCATTTAAAACTATTATTATACAAAAGTATTTAAGTTCACCCAATAACATTCATTGATAAAAGCGTTAAAAAGTATCCAAAAGTATAAAGTTTTAAAATTAATCAAAACCATTGGAAGATGTGTATAAGCATTTACAAAAATAACATTTAAATGTGTTGAATACTATATTTGATATCTGCTCTGTATGTTTTCATAAAATACCATTCAATACCATTAAAAAACATTCAATAGTTAGACAAATACGCCTTACTCAAATTGTGAATGCCGCACGCATTCAAAAGCATTCAAAAATATCCAATTGCATTTAAACCCGTTGTATATGTTAAAATAGGTATACGTCATAATCTTAGTATTCAATAACGTTTAGCATCATTCAAAAGTATTTAAAACTATTCATAATTATGTTGTTTGATTAACTATATGGAAATTCTTTTCTAAACGTAACCTTTAATAAATTCAAATGTATTTGAAACCATTCAATTATTTTAATTTGTTTAAACTTAGAAATTCTATATTATAAAGTAACCAAAAACATTCAAATTCATTTAAAAGTATTTAAAACCATTCAATTGTTTGATTTGTTTAAATTATATAGAAATTACACTTTAAAGTAACCAAAAACATCCAAATTCATTTAAAAGTATTTAAAACCATTCAATTTTTTTTTTTTTTTTAAATTATATAGAAATTATATTTTAAAGTAACCAAAAACATCCAAAGTCATTTAAAAGTATTTAAAACCATTCAATTTTTTTTTTTTAAATTATATAGAAATTATAGTTTAAAAGGTTACCAAAAATATACAAAACCATTAAAAAACATTTAATAAGTATTATTGCAACACTTTATTGTTACAAATTATTAATCATACATGGTTATTCAAAAGCATCCAAATTAATTGTAATTTTATGCTTTTGAATGTTATTTCATGCATTTATATAATATATACTTATATTTAAAGTTGTTTTGTTGTTATATCGCATGTAACATAATTTTTTGAAAATCGAATACTTTTAAATGTTATTTTATGCTTTTGAATATGCTATATTTCATGCATATACACTGATATAAAGAGTTTTTCTATGTTATATCGCATGTAACATAATTTTTTGAAAATCAAATACTTTTGAATGTTATTTCATGCTTTTTGAATGTTATTTCATGCATATATACTTATATTTAAAGTTTTTCTATGTTATATCGCATGTAACATAATTTTTTGAAAACCAAATACTTTTGAATGCTATTTTATGCTTTTGAATGTTATTTCATATGCATATACTTATATTTAAAGTTTTTCTATGTTATATCGCATGTAACATAATTTTTTGAAAATCAAATACTTTTGAATGTTATTTTATGCTTTTGAATGTTATTTCATGCATATACTTATATTTAAAGTTTTTCTATGTTATATCGCATGTAACATAATTTTTTGAAAATCAAATACTTTTGAATGTTATTGTATGCTTTTGAATGTTATTTCATGCATATACTGATAGTAAAAGTTTTTATATATGTTATATCGCATGTAACATAATTTTTTGAAAATCAAATACTTTTGAATGTTATTTCATGCTTTTGAATATATTTCACCCCTAATTATATACCCCAAATTAATTAAATTAAATTAATCGGGCAATAATTCCACCCCAGGGTGAATATTTTTGGGTATAACTATGATAAAAGTCAAGAAAACATGTTGAAACAATATCGCGGTATAAGTATAGATCATTTTGTCAAAGCATTAGTATACTAATCCTTTGTCAGAATGTTTCAGGCCGCTTCAAGATGATCACCAAAGTCAAGCAACGTCAAGCGTGGGCAGTAAATGGATGGGAGACCGAAATATTAAAAAGCCTCAAAATAAATCAATAATAATCAATATTAAATGAAAATAAATAACATTAAATATCAATGTTTTTTTTTTTTTTTTGTCACCCATTTATATGCCACACGTTTTTACGTATTTATTATTAAATAGGTTTGAATGATATTGAATACTATTCAACGCAATTCACTATAATATTTAAAACAATATTAAACGTTATTAAATGAAATCCAATAGTTTTGAATGTGCGGTATAGCATTTTCAAAATTAAATGTTATTAAATAGTTTTGAATGAAATCCAATGTAAAACACATTTGGATACAACTGCATGCTTTCAAATGGTATATTGACGCAAGATATTACAACAATATTTAATGAGTTTATATAATATTGAATGGTTTTAAATTTTTTTGTAGTATATCCAGAAGTATCCAAAACACTGCTGAAAGGGGCCAAAATGCTATGATTTTGAATGCAGCATTTATTTTTATTTAAAAGCATATTGGTTTTTTCTCGTGGGTACTTGGCGAGAGGCTGCGATGTTATTATTTACGTATTTTGCGCGAATGTTGGGTGGAAGGGATGTGTATGAGATCTTGGGACAGAGGCCTTTGGGAAAAACATCAAATTGAATACAAGATTTAAGAAAATTGGTACTTGCAATAAGGTTTGCATATTTATGCGCGTGATAGTATGCGCGATTTATTAGCGATCTAATAGACGTCATTGTTGCGAGAGAAATAATGACGCGGGAATCGTAGAATGCGTAGAATGCGAAATTACGACAATTTGAAATAGGTTATTTCTAACAATATTTCATTAAATTAAATAATTATATAATTGTAAAAAGTTAATTTTGCAATTATTTAATTATTTAGACTTAAAATTAAAAAGATAAAGAGGATAGGGAGAGTTGTATAGTAAAAGAGGTGAGGAAAAGAAATCGACTGTGCGATAAAATCAATTTAAGGAAAAAACCATCGCGGTTAGGATCAATGATAAAGAAAAGGATAGAAAAACCAGCAAGGGCATTACCACAGTAGAAGTTCTATGGAGAGGTCGAGGTCTTGCATGGCACAGTATAATATGTTATAAAAGTTTCTTTATAACTTGAGAGCTTTCGTCATATGATAATGACATTATCAATCAAAAGAGAAAATTACTTGAGCACATCACTGCTCAGTGATGTGCTCAAGTAATTTTCTCTTTTGATTGATAATGTCATTATCATATGACGAAAGCTCTCAAGTTATAAAGAAACTTTTATAACATATTATACTGTGCCATGCAAGACCTCGACCTCTCCATAGAACTTCTACTGTGGTAAGGCCCTTGCTGGTTTTTCTATCCTTTTCTTTATCATTGATCCTAACCGCGATGGTTTTTTCCTTAAATTGATTTTATCGCACAGTCGATTTCTTTTCCTCACCTCTTTTACTATACAACTCTCCCTATCCTCTTTATCTTTTTAATTTTAAGTCTAAATAATTAAATAATTGCAAAATTAACTTTTTACAATTATATAATTATTTAATTTAATGAAATATTGTTAGAAATAACCTATTTCAAATTGTCGTAATTTCGCATTCTACGCATTCTACGATTCCCGCGTCATTATTTCTCTCGCAACAATGACGTCTATTAGATCGCTAATAAATCGCGCATACTATCACGCGCATAAATATGCAAACCTTATTGCAAGTACCAATTTTCTTAAATCTTGTATTCAATTTGATGTTTTTCCCAAAGGCCTCTGTCCCAAGATCTCATACACATCCCTTCCACCCAACATTCGCGCAAAATACGTAAATAATAACATCGCAGCCTCTCGCCAAGTAGTCACAGATTTAATTAAAGATTTCGACCTATCTCTCAAACATCATTGCAACTCCCTTAATTTCTACACCTCAGCTTTAGTCTCTAGAGATCACGTAAAACTGATTGAGAAAATAGACAATGCAATCAACAAGAAACTAGACTTAAAATTTAAAATCCACATGAAAAAATTATCCAAACTTTGTTTAGAAGCACTACAAGTACGTGGCTACATCGGAAAACCAGCTACCTCCCCTCCCTCACCGCCCCCACTCATAAGTAATAAACCATGCCTGGTTGCATTACTTGGACTCTCGCAACCAAACACATCCAAACATGTTTCCCTCCCCACTTCCCACATCAGCGCCGAGCGTGAGCAACGGTCGCGCGCCGCCAAAGGTGGCGGCACGCGGCGCTGTCAATCACAATCCCCGACCTTGACTACTGCACTTAACACTAACGACCCTCACTCCCAAACAACAAAAGAACTCAAAGTACACAATATATCTAGCTACCAAATAACAGAAGAGGAAATCTCAGTCTTATCTCTAGGTCTTTCTTTTGCTCCAACTCCTAAATTTGACCATTTTATACTGTGTAAAGATGTTGAAGCCTATATTAGAAATCTAAAATGGAAACATTTTATTGCAAACTCAGAACAATTCCCGGAATCAGAACAATTAAGACTGAAATATCTTCTACCTGAAAACAACAATAATGAAAAAATTCGAGAATTCCTCCTAAATTTCAAACCACCATCATCTATTGTTGATCCCCACCTACCCCCCACCCATCCCCTTGAACGTTATGCGGAATGCCTTCGAAATTTCGTATCAAAAAGTAACTTTCCCGATTTTTTAGATCACAAATCAAATCTAAAGGACAATCAAAAAATTGCCATCAAAAACCTCCAAGATAACGAAAATATCATGATCCTCCCCCCAGACAAAGGCTCCACTATTGTAGTTATGGACAAAAAAGACTACATAGCTGAAGCCCATAGACAACTTAACGACACCACGACATACCGACGACTAGACGAAGACCCAACCAAAAAGTACAATGATGAAATAAAATATTTTCTTGAAAAATTTGCCCCCTGTGAAAACTTCAACAACAGAGAAATAGCACTATTATCTCCTCCAGATCCCCGCACCTCTAGATTTTATTTACTACCTAAAATCCACAAACCCGGCAACCCTGGACGACCCATCATATCTAGCTACAACTCGCCAACTGAACGTATATCCGCCTTAGTAGACCATTACCTCCAACCTATGGTTAAATCACTACCCTCCCACATAAAAGACACCACCCACTTCCTAGAAATAATTAAAAATGACATTCCTCAACCACTACCCCCTGACTGGCTCCTGGTGACCATTGACGTAACGTCCCTCTACACCAACATCAATCACCTCATGGGTATTAGAGCCGTTGAACACTATTTAGAGAAACGACCTAAGCCCCATGTCCCCACCACTGGATTCCTCTTACAACTGGTGCGGTTTATACTTCAACGCAACAACTTTCACTTCATGAATGAACACTACGAGCAGAAGTGTGGTACGGCTATGGGCACAAGGATGGCCCCATCTTATGCTAACCTTACCATGGGTCTGCTCGAGTGTGAGTTCATGGGGAGACAGAAGTATAAACCGCACCTATGGAAGAGATTCATAGACGATATATTCATGGTTTGGCAACATGGCATCGGCCCACTTCATGAATTCCTAGATGAACTCAACAAATTCTCCTGCCTAAAATTCACTCACTCCACATCACCTAATTCAGCCACCTTCCTCGATGTTGACATCAACATTGATGACGGTAAACTTATCACCTCAATCCACATAAAACCTACTAACCACATGCAATACCTCCACTACAATAGCTGTCACCCCCCGAGGACTATCCGCTCCATTCCCTTTAGCTTAGCATGCCGAGGCAACCGCATCCCAAACACAGACCAAACCAAATCTAAATATATTGACAGCATAACTACAGCTTTCTCCACCAGAGGCTACCCCAAGCACCTGGTGGAGAAACAAATAGCAAAAGCTGCCAATAGATTTAGTTTGGGCGACAAAACACCTTGTGACCAAAATAAAACAAATAATGACAATCAATCTATCCGACCCTTCATCACAACGTATCACCCCAAATTAGAAAAAGAAATCAGACAGATGTTACAATATGCACACCCCATTCTAGCCACCACCGAAACAAACCTACTGTTACCAAAAATACCACCAATAGCATTCCGTCAACCACCAAATATTAAAGCAATCTTATCCCATACTGATCCCACACCAAAACCTAAGCCCCTACCTAGTGGATCTTTCCCCTGTCAAAACAACGGCAAACAGAGCAACAGAGGAAGGAGATGCGATACATGCATCACTCAAATCCCCAGCAAAACGTTTACAAGTCCCGTCACCAACCTTACATACCCTATCCACGGCCACAATACATGCACATCAGAAAACGTAATCTACAAACTTGAATGTACCCAACATACCACCAACCCCACCACAGGCCAACAGGAAAAATGTCAAGCATTTTACATAGGCTTAACCACACAAAAAGCGAGAGACCGCATGAATGGCCACAGACAATCCGTAAAAAACAATGAGATGGAAAAACCTGTGGCTGAACATGCGGCCTCTCATGGCATATCAAATTTCCAATTATGTTATAAATCAACAATACTTCGCACTATTCCGGGCCCAGCCAACTATGCGACATTACGACAATATGAATTAGCATATCAACATATATTAAGATCCAGAAAAGCCCAAGGGCTGCCTGGACTTAATATTCGCTAACATATTTCAAAAATATACCCTATTCCCGCTCCCCTCCCCACCTTTTCCCTTTCCCTCACTCACTCCTTCCCTCACTCATTCACACTCCTTCCCAGATTCCCTACTCCACCCCCACCCCTCTCCACCAACTCCAAACCAGCAAGAGCATAACACGGCAGTACAAGACAAGACACTGCTCAGTGATGTGCTCAAGTAATTTTCTCTTTTGATTGATAATGTCATTATCATATGACGAAAGCTCTCAAGTTATAAAGAAACTTTTATAACATATTATACTGTGCCATGCAAGACCTCGACCTCTCCATAGAACTTCTACTGTGGTAAGGCCCTTGCTGGTTTTTCTATCCTTTTCTTTATCATTGATCCTAACCGCGATGGTTTTTTCCTTAAATTGATTAGCTATTATTATTATTATTATTATTATTTTTTTACAAGATATAAAATTGCTTAGAAGGAATTATTGTAAAAATATGGTTTCTCATTTGACTAACAAGTAAGAGTGAGTCAGTCCCTGTCTACCTTAAGGAGAATTAACAAACTTACAAATGTTCAATTTGCAGGACCAAGGTCGTGTGACACGCAGGTTTGCAGAAGCCAACGACAAAGGCTTACAAGTAGAAGAGAGATCCATAGCTGAAGATGAACTGGTCCACCACCTAAGTCATGCTGGACCTGTCATTTTACTGACTAATGCTAACTTACTGCATTGCCTGCTGTGCAAGGCAAATAGATTGTCGTCTGAGTTGAGATCTTGTTTACCTTGGGGGAGTGGCTACCAAGGTGAGTCATTGGTTAAGTCCTAAGTACTTAAAGCATGCACTGACCTTAGCAGAAAACAATAGTTCTTAAAAATAGGTTCAATAGTTGGAAAATATGTCTTATGTACACTGATAGTCACAGTAAACCCAACATAAAAAACGATGCTACTTTCCAAAGAAAGATATAGAAAATACATGGTTAGGTAAGAGCGGCGTTGCCAACTGTATCTCAAAATCACGAATGATTTGTTTAGGAAGTGGCTTCATCTTTGATGTTGGGTTTACTGTGGCCTTCAGTGTACATATTATATATCGTCTCTATCGTGTCAAGTGAAATTATCACGAGCAGGTCAAACGTTCCATCTACATAGGGTTTACTGTGTCAGCTGGAACATTTGGCACAATCGTGTTAATTTCACTTGAAACATTTTGCTGCAGTAGAGACGATATGTACTTTCTTATGGAAAATAACATTGATGTTGTGCATGTAATTAACCATAATATCACAAACGCTAGTGCTCCCCCCCCCCCCCTCCTCCCCTCTCATTACCCACAATAGTTGTGATTGGTCTGATGCACTCATAAACCTAAAAAAAAAAAAAAAAAACTAAGTATGGACTAACTGGTTTTGAGGCTGACTATAAGCTATTTCTCTTACATCTGTTTCTAGGCATGTGCTGCATGTAGAAACAGAAACAAATGTAAGAGAAATAGCTTAAAATCAGCCTCAAAACAGTTGCTCCTTTATTAGTCAATAATATACATATCAAGTGCTAATTTTGACTCTAGAAAAAAAAATGATAAAAAAACAACAACTATTGCAGTTGGGTATCAGAAATTTAAAGAAAGAGATAGAGTAAAACATATCCATAATCACAATGATTTACAGCTCCTCCAAAAAAAAAAAAAAAAAAAAACTGCTTCATTCATCCATGCAATAGTATAATATATGCACTTACATTTCACTTTTTGTGAACAGAGGTGCATAATTATGTTATATTTCCCTAATACTTGTAATTTGAAGCTACAGTTCCGCAGCAAAGTCCATATTTGCCCACTACAGTACTTTATATTTGACAACAAGAAACATGTATATTTAATTATGTTATTTCTATATTTCAGGACATTACATTGTGCTGTGTGGTTATGACGTCAGGAGAAAAATATTCTACTATCGGAATCCTTCATTTAGAGATCGTAAGTAACATATTTACATATTTGAAGTCCAAACACTTGTATTGTTTGTATTTAACCCTTTATTTTATCCATATTTTACTTTATATCCTTGGTTTGCAACTTGGTTTAGTTTAAATGGTTTCGATTGTCTGGATTTTTTTTTTTTTTTTTTTTTTTTTTTTTAGTTTTTTAAGCTTCTACAGCTAGAGTAAAAGTTTTCCTCTAGCCTTTGTAGGCTGTAGTTAGAGCAGAGCAAGGGCTTACTCTCTCCTTGTCATGCTGATGAGTCCCAGTAAGCAACGATTCTATAGGTACGATAGGACACGAACGACTTTTTGAAATTTTGCTTGTCATTTGTTCAATGTTAAAAGATAGGCAGTTTCGCCAAAAAATTGACAGTCGATATTAGCGTGTCCTATCGTAACTCTAGAATCGTTGCCAGTAAGGATGAAACAGCTGTCCATGGCTAGATATGAGGTGCTGAAAATGACAGTGTGCTATGCGCAATTTAAATGCAGGAAAAAAAAAAAAAACTTTTTACAAAGCTTGTTTGCTAAACAGAAATATGAGAGCACTAGTACATAATTAATGCTATAGGCCTATGTATTAATATTTTTTGGTCTCTGTTAGAAATTATTTTCTCTACCACCAGTGGCGGTCCTACGAATTTTGGGCCCGGGGACAGAAATCTGACAGGGCCCCCTCAATAGATGCGCGAAGCGCCAATAGCCCGCCGCAGGCGCGATTTTTTTACCACGTGACTATTTACAGGCAATTCCGTGCATAAATTCAGTATACTTGTCAGTGCAGATAGCTTTAAGAAAAAAGAAAAAAAAAATCTTTTTATTTTATGTTTATTTTTACTTTTTTTTTTTTTTAACAATTAAACTTTAATTAAGAATGAAAAATTAAAAAAAAAGTGTACAAAAATTCATAATGCAAATTAAATTATTTTTAATTACTTTGCAGATTTAGGCGAGATTAAGCGCATGCAAAAAATGTTTCCTTCATATTCTCAAAAAGCTAAATTTTAGTTGTTGTTTTTTTCTGTTAGAATTAATTTCAAATTTCCGAAACAAAAGTGATGTTCGTAAACCCTGGTCGCTTGCCAAAAAAAAAAAAAAAAAAAAAAAAAAAAAAAAAATGCACATATTCTATTTGAATAGCCAAAGTTGATCGTCATCATCATTTAAGGAGCAGAGGACAAGAATTTGACGAATACAAATGTTAAAATTTAGGTAGATCGAGCTATAGTGTTTATTTATCATTGAACAATTTTTTACCTACGCCATGGCCAATGAGGAAGACTAAAAAAGTTTTCAGGGTAAAATTTTATTTCAAATTCTAAAAGAAGACATTGTCCTGAATCGATTTATTTGCAGAATTGTAAATTTTAAGTTCAATAAGCATTTCTATTAAAAAAAAAAATCAAAAAATCAAAAAGTGTCAACACGCAATACCTCTATGCATGCGGGCATAGGAAAAGTTACCGTAACGTCAGTTTAAGAATTTTAAAAAGAATTAATACTCAATGAGCTCAAAGCTTAGAAATGTCCATATCTATCGACTTAGGACATTGCCCTCTTTTAGAATGAAAATGCAATAAAATAACACCCTGAAATTTTTTAAGTCTTCATTATAATTCTAGTTCTATAGTAAGTATAGTTTATTTTACCTTTTTAAACCAGGGAGGTCCTTGTTTAAAAATATAAGAAAATACTGAAGTATTATTACTAGTAAATTAAAGAGATATTGTATTTTATCTGTAGATTTATATGCTTTAGTTTTTTTTTTTTTTTTTTTTTTTTTACATTATAAATTTGTTTTGATAATTTGTTTGCTAGGAATAATTTTACTAATGAAAATCATTAAATTGGTTCTTAAACTTCTCTCTCTCTTCTTCCCGTCCCTGAAGTTCCTTTTTTTTTTTTTTTTTTTTTTTTTTTCCAATCTTTTTTTAGCTTATTTGAATATTTTATATGTAGGCCTCGTCCCGGGCCCCCCAAACCTAGTGGGCCCGGGGATATCCGCCCCTCAATCCCCCCTGTAGGACCGCCACTGTCTACCACGGCATCCTTGTCAGTGTAATTAAGCTTGCATTACTATCTTCTATTCTTCTATTTTTACTAATCTATCTATGTGCTTTTATATCTTATATTAATAAATGATAAATGTATGAAGATAAAATGGTTTGTCATATAGTACTGTATATTATGCTGCATAATGTAGTAAAAGTTTTTTTTTTTTTTTTTTTTTTTTGAGTGGCACGTGAGTGGCAGTTAAGATTAGAGTACTACTTGCTAAAACTGATAACATAATGATAGGTGCACTACATATCTACTATCATATATAGGATGTTAAATAACTACGTATTTGATCATTTATATTTATTTATTTATTTCAGTAGATTTCATTGATTTAAAAGTTGTTAAAAAAATAATAAAAAAAAAATAAAAACGTTAATATTATTTTAGATTATACATTTTTAACATAGGTCACAATTTGCAATTTTAGGGGCGAGGAAAGAGTTTATAATGGTACACTTAAGGGTTGTATTTAGATGGCTTTTATCTAAAAAAAGAAAATCTCAAAAGTATATGATGCCATTTAAAAGTTAATTGTAAAAGCTACCTATGATAAAATTTTTAGAACCCGTGACCATCAGATAAGAGAGAAAATAATTATTGAAATTAACATGGACTCTTATGGGACTAATACTTCAAAAAGTCATAATTTAAAATGTAGCATGGTGACACCACAAATAAATTACATTTTTGAAGATACGTTATCCTAATGTATCACTGTGCAAATTTGCAGATTTTTCTTTCTTTACAATTTTTTAGTCTAATCCCACAGTACCTGATTCCCCGCTTTAAATTAATAAACTCTACTATGATTTTACAAAAATTGACCTAAATAATTGTCTGAAATGTTTCAGGTGTTTGTGCAATGAACTTCACGTCATTGAATGAAGCTAGGGTAAGCTACGGCACTGACGAGGATGCAATATTGATCTACGCTCCTCATATTGAGACTACGGACAAAATCAACAGCTGACATCGCTCTAAATGTAAGAGACATCAAGTTGACGTCAGCTAACATCCACTGAGAACTACTGCAAAGTTGGTGAAATTAGCTCAAAGTGACTAAATTTTGACGTGAGTGATCATTTTAGGCTACCATGAATTTCAAAACCACAGGGATTAATTATCTTGGGGGTTACAACCACCCAAATATTCAATGGACACTTGAATATTGTGCTGTCTGTTGCTCATAAATCATGCTTTTTTTTTTTTTTTTTTTTTTTTTTTTTTTTTTTTTTTTTGCTAATGGTTTTAAATTTGCTAGAAAAAGTTATCAACCTGTTTTTGAGATATTTCAACTTTTCAAGGTCTAAGGTAAACTTTTTTTTTTTTTTTTTTTTTTTTTTTTTTTTTTGTTTGTTTGTTTGAGATAATATATTATTTATTACAGGCATTGGCATTTAGTAACTTGTTAGCTGATTCCATATATAGTGAAGAAGAAAAAAATGCCACTAGAAGAGTTTAGGATGTGTTTTTAGTGAACATCTAAACTTGTCAAAAACAATTAGAAAAAAAAATGTATTTTATATATTTTCTAATATATAATTTCAATAACTTTCATTTTAAAGAAAATCTGTTTGATTTCTGCAAAATAGTCACAATTTGAAATTAAAAAGATCCACAACTTTTGCCAATGCTTATGGCAATTATTATGGTTTTGTGGTCATATGACTTCCAACTAGGGTTCTGATTGGCTCAAAGCTAGACGCTGCTTTAATGTTGATGTTTAATACAGTAATATATGTTACACTCACAAAGTCACCATCTTTGTGGCATAAAATACATAGTAGAGCATAGAAATAAGAAATTTGATTGACCCAGGCAGTAAGTAACATAACTTTTTTGAAGAAACAACTTTTTCTCTTTGTATATATTAAATGAACATTTTGTTCTATTCCATGGGCAAACTGAACAAATTTTGATACTATAAGCACTGCACGTTATACCCAATTATAGCATAGCTTATGAATCATAAAAAAAAAAAAAAAAAAAAAAAAAAAAAAAAAAAAAAGGAACTAAAAATATTTTTATACATAATATGACTCAGAGAAGATTATAATTATAATTATTCTTCTTAATTGCTTCTATGGCAACTAATATAATAATAAGAAGCTATATTAATAACAGGGTAATGTATATATAAAAAAGGGGTTACATACAAAAAAAAAATTAATAAAAAAAAAGAGAAAAGAAAAGAAAAATAGAATAAAAATACATCATTTGAAAGAAATATTATTATTTTTATTAATTTATTATCAAAATGCAAGAAAAATAATATACCGCAGTTTGAAATGATAAAATCAATAGGAAAGGATAAAGGAAACCATGTGTGTATTGGCTGTGTGGTAGTAAGATTGTCACCAAACTAATATGGAACATATGTCATCATTATGATAAAGCCAGCATTGGTTTCCTCTATCCTTTATCCTTTCAATTTTATCTTTAAATTAAGCCTTTTTTTTTTTTTTTTTTTTTTTTATAAATTTGCAAATGCAATTGATTTTAATAAAAATAATACTTTCAAAAAATGCATAAATATTTTATAGACTCCTATGCTATGACCGAATTAATATTAGGTAAAAATCGTCTATGCAATAATTAATAGTTAAAAGATTTGATAGCAAAACACATAGATAGATTAGGAAAATGTGAGATAGTATGACTCATCATACTATTCACCAATTTTTCCTAACCTATCCATGTGTTTTGCTATCAAATCTATGACTTAATTATATTTTTAAGTATATAATGGTCTAAGAAAAAAATAGAGGTAATTGTAATTACAAAAAAATGTTATGACAAATTTTTGAACATTTTTTAAATACAACATTGTGGCCTTAGTAAACTTTGATAATACTTTGTGATTTTTTGATATCCTTCTAATTTTAAAGTACATTGACAAAAAAAAAAAAAAAAAAAAAAAAAAAAAAAGTTTTAATTTACGTATTTTAAATATTATTATGTACTGTATGAAAAAATATTAATGTATATATAAAATATCCTCTATTTTTAAAATGTGTATAGCTTTAGTTTTTAAACATTAAAATTTAAATAAAATATTTTATAAAATC
The DNA here is from genome assembly GCA_949318235.1 of Ecdyonurus torrentis. Classification (NCBI taxonomy): domain Eukaryota; kingdom Metazoa; phylum Arthropoda; class Insecta; order Ephemeroptera; family Heptageniidae; genus Ecdyonurus; species Ecdyonurus torrentis. Next base: position 11,077,798 of record OX439133.1, on the reverse strand, counting down.
TGTTAAAAAGTGTTTTTAATTTTGTGTTTATTTTAAGTGCATGTTGTAATTTTTATAATGTAGTGTTTTGTACGATTTTTTATATATAAAAAAAGCATGAATAGGAAATATTTAGAATAATTTTAATACATTGACAATGAAATTATTTTTAAGCTATAGTATAATGTAATAATGGAATTTAGAGAAATTAAATGATGAACTATTAGCAAACTAAATAATATGGGAAAGTTAATAAAAAGTAAATACATTGCTGTCTGTATATTAAAGCCATAGACCACATAAAACCATATGTGCTTTTTAATGAATAAACACGAAATGGTATCTTCAAAACTAATGACAATTTTTACCAGAATGTTAATGTAGCCCCACGAGAGAGCGTGAAAATACTGTAAAGTATGAAATTAGCGTAAAAATTTATGTTTATGACGTCAGAAACATACAAAAGTTAGTATAAAAATGTTGTGCAGGCTGTATAAATCAAAATTTCTGATCACTGCTATGGAGCTACTGTTGTGTTTTGAGACAAACTAAAGTTATTTATGTAAGTCCCATCAAGTGTTTTGTGATATAAATGCTTATGTTTTTATCTGGTCTATTCCTTTAAACTTCTTTGAAGCAAAAAAATATAGGCCTATTTAAATAGGATCATGTTACAATTTTTTTTAATGCTTATTTAATATGTACAGTAATCAATATAATATGTAATAAATTCTGCTACATAAATTGTTATATAGTATAATGCTGTTCGTAAACCCTAGCTGTTTTCTGCTACTAAAATGACAGTCAACTATGGTTATTCAAATAAAATGGAATGCGCATTTTTGGGGCAAAAGAGAACAGGGTTAACGAACAACACTAATGTTAATTGTATTGTTTAGGATGTATAAGTTGCATGTTAATTTGAACATTTTCATGGGAACAAAAAAAATATTCTGATTCTCTCTCTCTCTCTCTCTTCCTCTTTTTTCCGCTCCACAATAGGCTTATAATTAATATATTATGTTTTGTTTTTTTCTTTGCTATTTTTTTTATATGCCTGATAACCTTTTTAAACTACAAAAAATACATGGAAAATCAGTGAAAACATTTGTTATGAAAAGCAATATTCTAAAAGTCAGAAGCTATCTGTCATGAGTGAAATTTTTAAATTAATTAATTCCTATAATTATATATATTACAGTATATATATATATATATTTTACTGAAGCTGTTAAATTTTGAACTATATTATTTTCTATTATGAAGTATATTTTTTATGTATGATATGATGAAATTCCATGTATGTGTTGTGACTTTTAGAACAAAATTTGATATTTTTAAAATGAACAAAAATAATTAAATATTAAAATCGTTTAATATCATTTTTTTTTTTTTTTTTTTTTTTACTTATATTATGTTTTTAATATAATATATTTCTTTTGTATTTCTGTTTTTTATATACTTTTGTATCTCTATATAAATAAAAAATGAAGTATATTTTTAATGTTACAAATTTGAAATTTTGTGCAAATGGGACTAAATTAAAAATAATGGGACTTCACAAAAAAAAAAAAAAAAAAAAAAAAAGTAGTCCCTCTTTTTTATGTGATTTTTATAATGCAAGAATTATATTTATATAATATAAATTTATAATAAAATGACCTTATTATATTCTATTTAATTGTTTTTTTAAAAGTTTTTTATTATTATTATTAGTATAAATTCAGAGTTTATTTTTTATTTTTTTTTTACAACATTTTTTATTGATTAGAATAAAATAGTTTTTAATGAATAATAAGAATAAGTTAGCAATACTGAAATGCTGATGCTTTATAATTTTTTTTTCTATAAAGATTACAAATTTAGAACAGGTTAAGTATACAGAAAAATCAATGAAATTCTTTTGATATTGCATGACGAGAAAAATTGTGATAAAAAGAAAAAGGCGCCGACCAATTAATATAAGAGCTTCTTTTGTTTAGATTTATTTGACATAGTTTCATCGTCAAGATATCGATACCTTAGTTTTTAATTACTTTGATACATACACTTTAAATAAAACTGAGAGGATGGGTTGTATACACATTTTTTTATAAGTTTTTAAGACAATTAAAAATGATAAAATTAATCAAAATATTCTAAATAACTTTTAAATACCTCCCCGCCAGATAACGCTGCGTCAAAAAAAGTTGAATAACGAAATAAAAAATATTCTATGACGTCACAATCCAATATGGAAGGGATCGTTGACCTCGCGAGGTGGTCCCCATGTGCTTGAAGACTAAAATTACTAAATTTTGTGTCCATTCCGTTGTTTTGTGGAGATATTTTCCTTCTATAATAGCAAATGTAATCTTATTAAGTGTATGTGAAGTTAATTAGAGTGATTATTAAAAGATTTTTTAGTGAAATTAGCAATTAAATTGGCGTACGGGAGACGTGTACAAAACCGCGCCATTTTGATTTTATAACATTATAGTCTTCAACTTTTACGTATTTCTATAAAAATTATAAACTTTAGTAAGCTAGTTTTTATATTAATTAATATATTAATAATTAAATAGTTTAAAAAAATGTCCTCCAACAATTATAGTACCGAAGAAAATTCGGCAGATAGAAATGTCGAAATATGGAAGATAAAAAAACTGATAAAAAGTCTTGAAATGGCTAGAGGGTAAGATAATTGTTTTTATTATAAAATAAAATCCATGTATTTTTTAATGTTTTCAAATATTTCAATGCAATCTCTGCATATTTTTTTACCTTATTCACACAATAAATAACGTTTTACTGAAATTTAAATAACCTAAAATACGTAAAACAGTCACCATATTGAAAGAAGCAGAGACTTTTTTTGCCACGAAAATTTTTCTCACATGTGTAATTTTTACATATTGTAATTGCATCCGATTGCTTTTCTAAGTTATTTTAATGTGTGTTTTATAAATGATTTTTAATTTTCTAATTTTAATTTCTCATTAAGTCAAAGGATACATTCGATACAAGCAACATCGCAATACATTATTTGAAAAAATGACGATGGCCTTAATTTGAAGGTCGTTTCTACCGGTATTTTACGTAGTAGAAATTTGATCTTTCCTCTCCCACTTAGCATTTAATAAATTACATATCTTGTCTGCTATCATTTATGAAGATTTAATTCATTGTTTTTATGTTTAAATATGACTTTTTCGTCAAGTTTTCGTTGGATTCATTACTTTTTTCTTTCTTTTTGGTGAAATTTCCTGGAAATTTCCACATATGGAGAAATTCTTGGTTTTATAACTCAATAAAACTTTCTTTTTTTTAACGGCTCATATTTATCAATTATTTAAATAATAATTAAATAACTGATTAAATCTATGACAAAATGATTTTTGAATGCATCAATCCATGACAATAATAATAAAAGTTTTTTTTTTTTTTTTTCCCCACCCATTTCATAGTTTTTTAAATGTACACATTTTTGCATAAGTTTAATTAAATTTTATTTATTTGTTGTTGACAGCAATGGCACCAGTATGATTTCGCTCATCATTCCGCCCAAGGACCAAATTTCTCGGGTCAGTAAAATGCTTGCAGATGAATTCGGCACGGCTTCTAATATTAAATCACGTGTCAACCGACTATCTGTGCTCGGAGCCATTACTTCAGTACAGCATCGCCTTAAACTCTACACGAAAGGTAATTATAATTATTAGCTCTGCTAATTGTTTTCATATTTATATAGAGCTTTGATAACCAGGCCAATAAAATCAGTTCTTTGTGAGGATTACATTGAACTGGCTTCTGAAGTTTCTAGGATGGAAATCAATATTGATTGATGGTAGGAGCTTCAGTAGCCAGTTCAATGGAATCAGTTTGTCTTAAGGATTACATTGAACTGGCTACTGAAGTTTCTAGGATATAAATCAACATTAATTGATGCTTAGAGCTTCAGTAGCCAGTTCAATGAAATCAGCTTGTCACCAGGATTGCATTGAACTGGCTACTGAAGCTGCTAACTTGTATACAAATCAATATTGATTGATGCTAGAAAGTTCAGTAGCCAGTTCAATGTAATCCTGGTGACAAGCTGATTTCAATGAACTGGCTACTGAAGCTCCTAACATCAATCCTTCCATTAAAATCCTGATAGGCTAATTAAAGTTAAAACAGCATCTATTATTTGGCACTTTGATATTTTATCAGTCATTGTGCTCAGAAATGATGCAACATTAAACACAAAGTATTTGTTTCTAGCTGATCAGTTTTTACTGTTAAGCTTTATGCAAATATACATTAGTTTAATAGGTTCGTCAAAGTATTAATACAAATCATGAGAAGGGATACACGTATCATATTTCATAACTCTTCTATATCCTCACAAACTGGGGTTAGAAATCTGTGAAGTAGGGAACTTTTAGAATTCATTACGATCATGAAATTTAGGTCTATACCGGTAATAGAAATAGTTGAGAGTTGGCTTTTTTACAAGTGTTCTCCCTAGTTTGTGAAGCTACAGAAAGGTTAAGAAATATAACATGTGGTTGGATTAGAGCAGAAACAGTGCATCTACAAAAGCAACAAGGTTCAATTTATTATACTAAAAGATAAAATTTTCAACTTAGCTGCTTTTGTTCGTTGTTGATTCCGTTTGTGCTCTAACCTGACGATGGGACCTATTTTGTGATTTATCAAGAAGTGCAAGATTCCTGTAAATACAGTAGCCAGTAGCTAGTATTGTTAAAGATACCCAATGTCCTATCAAGAATAATAATAATAAATAAATAAAAAAAATCCCTGCGTTTCCTATAATTTATATTAGACAATATATGGCATAATATATATATTTTTCAAATATATATTTTTTAATCCACTATCGCCATTTGAGATTTTCAGTTGACGCTGCTGCCTGGCGCCAACTCTCATTTGGTTTCTCCCTATCAAATTTTAACGTCACATGTTTAAAATAATAATAATAAAAAAAAAATTAATAAATAAAACATAGTGAAAAATGTTCATTAGTTTATTGAAAATTTTAGAACTAAAGCTTTTAGTTCCTAAAAAAGTACCAAGTACTCATTCCAAAACCATTAAAAACATAACTCAAATGAAATTCAGTTGCATGGCAATTGTGACTTCTCAACAATGGAAAAAGAAAAATACATACAGAAAAGAAAGAAAAAAAAAATCTCAGGAAATGGGTGTAATTGGTATTTCCCAGGGACTGAAGTACTGAGATAATAAAACACATTATTAGCTTTTATTATTTGTTTTAGTATAGATTTGTAATTAAAGAAAGGATAGGAGAAAGCAGACAAGTACCTTACCACGATGAGGTCTGTAGCTTGGTGAAGATCTTGATGGCACAGTTTACACAAATATTTACAAGTTTGAAAATATAATTATAATTTTGTAAATATTTGTGTAAACTGTGCCATCAAGATTTTCACCAAGCTACGGACCTCATTGTGGTAAGGCGCTTGTTGGTTTCTCCTATCCTTTCCTTTGATTACAAATGCAAATCAAAATGGCTTAACCTTTACTATTTAATTATACAGAGTATAGATTTGTGTCATTAAAGGAATATACCAGAGAAAAACATAAGCATTTATAACACAAAACACATGATGGGACTTACATAAGATACTTTAGTATATCTCAAAACCAAACTGTAGCTCCATAACAGTGATCAGAATATTCGATTTATGCATTCCGCACAACATTTTCATACTAATTTTTGCATGTTTCTGACGTCATAAACATGAATTTTTACGCAAATTGCATACTTTGCATTATTTTCACTTTCTCTCGTGGGGCTACATTAACATTCTGGGAAAAATTGTCAACAGTTTTAAAGATCCCATTTTATGTCCATTCATTAAAAAAGGACATGTTGTTTTATGTGGTCTATGGCTTTAAAGACTTGAAAGATAAACTAAAATGTATTTTTGTTTGATTTTGTTTTTTAGTTCCGCCAAACGGCCTAGTGATCTATTGTGGTACAATCGTAACTGAAGAGGGTAAAGAGAAGAAAGTGAATATTGATTTTGAGCCTTTCAAACCAATCAACACCTCACTCTACCTCTGTGATAATAAGGTACGTATACGATCAAGGTCATACAAGGTTTGGAATTACAAGACCCACATCTCTGTCATTTAAAAGTGGTCCACTTTTTTTTTTTTTTTTTTTTTTTTTTTTTTTTTTTTTTTTTCGTTAGATAGTAAGAAAAATACATCATTGAGGTTAAGTATTGTAAATTTAAAAGAAAATGATAGGAAAAACCAGCAATAACCTTACCATAGTGAAGAGAGTCCCATAGTTTGGTAAAAATCTTGCTAGCACAAAGGTAAAAAAAAAAAAAAAAAAAAAAAAAAAAAAAAAAAAAAAAATTAAATGGTTACAGTTAACCGGGGTAACTTTGAACACCCATTGATCTCTACTTTGGGCACTCATTTCAAAATTTTGAAACATGTTATTAAGATCAAAAACAAATTTGAACAATGGTAAGATTATTCAAATTTCTAAAATGAGGCCCCAAGACAGAGATAATTGGGTGTTCAAAGTCACCCCACTTGACTGTACCTTTCATTTGCTTGAAACTGTACATTTTCAGTAACACTGTAAAAAATCTACCTGCCTACTGTTAATAAATCACCTCAGTTTATTATTTCCAATCCGAGCGTCATGTTTTTTTTTTGGTTGTCACGTTGCTAAAATTTACTTTTTATTTCCAGTTCCACACGGAAGCACTGACGGCGCTACTTGCAGACGACAACAAGTTTGGTTTCATCGTGATGGATGGTAACGGAGCGTTATTTGGTACACTGCAGGGAAATACTCGCGAAGTTCTGCATAAATTTACAGTAGATCTGCCCAAGAAACACGGTCAGTATCATATTAACAAAGAAACATAAAATCTACGTAATTTAATATTGTATAAAATAAGAGGAGAGAAATAGGGGGAGAGAATGTCAGTTTGTCAAAGCTTACAATTTTAAAGCAAGGATCAAAATGAAATTTCATTACCATATTTGACAGGAGCAAAATGAGATTTTGAAAAATCTGGCCGAATCCAGACTCAAAATTGAAGTTAGGCAGAAACCAAGATGTATTTAGAAGGTTGTATAATTTGTCCTTTTACTGTTGTCACCGGTTGAACTCAGTTTCCTTCGTAAAACTTCGAATTTTGACATACAGACCCATGTGGTCTCAGGTAATAAGCATTATGTACCTGAAAGAGGAGGAGGGACACAAAATTGCCCTATTTTCGCGCTAAATTTCCCCTCTTGTTTTGATTCACCAACTGTGACGTTTTATCCCTGCTGCTACCTAGGCATACATCTTGGGCAGAAAAACTTTTTTTTTTTTTTTTTTTTTTTTTTTTTTTTTTTGAAATTATTTGCAAGTACAAAAATTTATTATCCTCGTGAGTCCGCCCTTGGCTAGCTTTTGCCTAGAAAGCCCAAAGGTCTCAGAATTTTGCTCACGCAGTTGAGATTACCGTACCCTAGAAATGCCCCAGGTACCTCTCGTCAGTGTCCCGGCTTTAACCAATAACCCCAAGTGTAACTGAGATAGATTAAATGTGTATAACAGCGTGGCTAACAAGTCGGCATCTTAGCTGTGTAAGACATTAACCTAATTGCTGCAATTTGTATCCAAGGCGCTCAAAACCCGTAGGTGCGCTATACCTTTTCTCACTATCAGGTGCACGTAGGTGGAATTCGGCGATTAAACCGAAAGAAATGTTGAGTTCCAATCCACCACCTTCATCCCGATCCACTTCAATTTACTTCAAGGTCTATCCTATACAGTCTATATTAGACCATATAGATGAGAGCGTCAAAGCCAACTCCTCAATACGGAGAACAGAAGAATCGTAACAATCAGATTTAACATTATACATCATGTATATAAGCTAATGTAGTACACGTCCCCGAAGGTCTCTCATATCCAGCAGGGCCTTTATGAGGCCCCCCTCAGTGATCAGTTTACTTGTCTAAACTAACGAGCACCGAGCAGTCGTCCTGACTGGGATGAGATTTATTCCGCACACTACGTAACAGTTAAGGTCATTAGCGCTGAGACATGATATATAATGCAAAAATGCTAAAAAATGCACATGGTACTAGCAAGGGTCATTGTTAGTTTTATGTTAATAGAATATGTTGCAAACGTAGGTTTAGTGAGAAAATAAACAAACTGACAGCTCAACAATACTAACAAAGTGCTAGCAGACGACTTTGTGTTCCTGTCTACATTTAACATGCTTTCTTATGGGGCAATAAATCAGTTATTCCTTGAGTTAGAGTTATTTCTTGAAGCTGAAAATTTTACTGTAGCTTACTGAGGCTCCAAGCCTTTGTTTTCCTGAATTTCAATCCATTTGGATGCAAATTATTATTTTAATCCAATTGACTTGAAATCCAGGAAAACAAAAGCTTTAAGGCTCAGTAAGCTACAGTAAAAATTTCAACTCCGACAATTTTAATTTGAGTTATTGCTGCTTCATTCTTCCATAAGAAAGCATGTTAAATTGAGACAGAAACACAAAGTCGTCTGCTAGCACCTTGTTAGTATTGTTTTTTTCATTTTTCTTGTATTGTTAATATTATTATTCTGTCCACTTACCATGGTAATATTGTTGTTACAGGGAGAGGAGGTCAATCAGCGTTACGTTTTGCACGTTTACGTATGGAGAAGCGACACAACTATATGCGTAAAGTAGCGGAGGTAGCGACACAGCTCTTCTTCACCAACGAGAAACCAAACATTGCTGGCATGATTCTTGCTGGTAGTGCAGATTTCAAGACAGAACTTAGTCAGTCAGACATGTTTGACGTGGTACGTATGTTAAACCAACACTTGTTTAAAGTCCCTAGAAAATACCAAGTACTCCCACTCTATAAGAATTATTAAAGGCATAGACAACATGAAAACATAAGCATTTACATCACAAAACACTTAATGGGACTTACATAAATAACATTAGTTGGTCTCAAAACTCAAAACCCAACTGTAGCGCCGTAGCAGTGGTCAACAAATTTCAATTTATGCAACCCGCACAACATTTTCATGCAAATTTTTTGCATGTTTCTGACGTCTTAAACAGAAATATCCACGCAAATTGCATACTTTACAGTTTTTTCATGCTCTCTTGTGTATCCACATTTACATTCTGGTAAAAATTATCAATAGTTTTGTAGATCCCATTTTGTATTTAATGATTCAAAAGAACGTGCAAACGTTCAAAAGAACAAAAGAACGTGTTGTTTTATGTTTTCTATGCCTTTAACAAAAAAATTTTTCATTGTTGAGAGTTCAAGATTTCCATTTCACTGCATGTTATTTAAGTGAGGTTTTTAACAGTTTTTGTGAGTACCTGGTATTTTCTAGGGATCTTACACTTCTTAACAGAAGACGTTGCAAAAGTGTGTTTAAGGAGAAAATAAACAAACTGACAGCTCAACAATACTAACAAAGTGCTAGCAGACGACTTTGTGTTCCTGTCTACATTTAACATGCTTTCTTATGAGGCAATGAAGCAGCTATAAATTGAGTTAGAATTATTTCTTGGAGCTGAATTCTGTAGCTTACTGAAGCTCCTGGCTTTTGTTTTCCTGGATTTCAATGAATTTGGTTACAAATTATTGTTTTCGTTCTATTAACTTGAAATCCAGGAAAACAAAAGCTTTGAGGTTCAGTAAGCTACAGTAACAATTTCAGCTCTAAAAAATAATTCCAACTCAAGTTATAGCTCGATCTTGTTGCGAAAAAAAGGCCTATCTCGTTTTTTGTCAGTAGAAGCAAAAGGCCTATCTCTTATTTTGTCAGTGGAAGCAAAAGGCCTATCTCTTATTTTGTCAGTGGAAGCAAAAAGCCTATCTCGAGCGCCATCTACATAACGTTTGGGAACGAGATAGGCCTTTTGCTTCCACTGACAAAATACGAGATAGGCCTTTTGCTTCCACTGACAAAATAAGAGATAGGCCTTTTGCTTCCACTGACAAAAAATGAGATAGGCCTTTTTTTTTTCGCAACAAGATCAAGCTGCTTCATTGCCCCATAAGAAAGCATGTTAAATGTAGACAGAAACACAAAGTCGTCTGCTAGCACTTTGTTAGTATTGTTGGGCTGTGGGTTTGTTATTTTATCACTAAACCTACTTTTGCAATCTCTGCTATTGACAGAAATTCGAAAGTTGAAACCCCTTTTACCCCTTTGCTGATTTTAATTATTATACCTAAGCCTAATTATTATTATTGTTATTATAATTTTTTTTTTTAACTTGCTATTTATTGTATTATTCATTTCCCCCTAAAGGGGTAGTCAACATTAGCTTGTTCATCTTGTTATCAAACTTCCCTAAAACGCCCTAAACGATCTCAAAACGCGAAAACTAAAATTATTTTCAAGGTAATTTTATTTCATATTCTAAAAGAGGACGTTGTCCTGAATCAATACATGTGTGAATTTCTAATTTCTGAGTTCATTAAGTAGGCCTATTATTAATTAAATTTTGAAAGTCGTGAAATGACGTCACAGGCTGCAACTTTTTTCTATGCTCACATGCATAATGTGCAGCCTGTGACGTCATTTCACAACTTTCAAAAATTAATTATAAATAGGCCTACTTTATCAACTCAAAAATTAAAAATTCAAACATGTATCAATTCAGGACAATGTCCTCTTTTAGAATATGAAATAAAATTACCCCCTCACAATTTTTGTAGTTTTCCTCATAGTTAAAAGTGCTGAGAGTAGAATAGAAAACTTAAACAGAGAAGTGACATCCCCATGTTTTAGGCCGACTGCAACACTCAACAGTTTTGACTTGGCAACGTTGCTTTTTGAAGCACCGATCAGAGGCCAGAAGTGACCGATTCAAGGCACCAATCAGAGAGCACGATATAGTAATTTTAACTGCAGCGTTGACAAGTTTAAAGAAATGAGTGTTGCGGGTCTGTCTCAAGATGTATTTATATAGATGAGTGCATAAAAAGCTTCATTTTGGTTGCGCTTTGCGCAAGTGCTTCTGCGCATGTGCGTGTGACGTAGTTCTGGGACCAGATTGCCATTATATTGGCTGTGGCAAGGTGCCTTTTGGACAATAAAATTGTAACATTTATCTCTAGCGATATGATAACCCCAGATTTAATTGCCTGAAATACCTATACATCTTTTGTTTAGGGGTGAAAACCTCGTCAAAGTTACGTATTTTGGCGTAAATCCAGATTAAAGGGGTTTGATAGACCTTTTTACATTGCACTTGGTCCCAGAGTGACGTCATCAAAACCGATCAGCTGGGTAGTTTGTGGGCGGGGCTTATTTGAAATTCTGCGCCTGGGCTACCCCTGGGTCTGTCTAACATATTGGGATGTCACTTCTCAGTTAAAGTTCTCTAATCACAAGCTCTGATTGATGCCTCAGAATGGCCTGTACTGGGCTGCTATTGGTGCCTTGAAATAAAGTAATGTAGTTTTACTGTTTTGAGTATGCCTAAAATATAGGGATGTCAATTCTTTGCTAAATACTCTAGGCCAAATTAAATTTTGTTACTACTAGCACCATCGTTACAATTACTGATGGTGGTAAAAATTAAAGGATTTTTTTTTCTACTAGCGTTTTCTATCCTGTATGTTTTTTCCCAAGTTGTATAGTACTTATTTTTATCTAATTTTGCAGAGATTGCACGCCAAGATTATTAAGCTCGTAGACGTATCATATGGAGGAGAGAATGGTTTTAACCAAGCCATAGAACTTGCCGCAGAATCCTTACAGAATGTCAAGTTTATCCAGGAGAAGAAGCTAATTGGTGAGTTATCAACTTAGCAGCTACAGTAGCCAGTTCAATGAAATCAGCTCATCGTCAGGATTACATTGAACTGTCTACTAAAACCTTCTATCTCACATAGAAATCAATATTGATTGATGCTAGGAGCTTCAGTAGCCAGTTCAATGAAATCAGCTCATCGTCAGGATTACATTGAACTGGCTACTGAAGCTTCTAACTTGTATACAAATCAATATTGATTGATGCTAGCAGTTCAATTTAATAAAAAGTTCAATGTAGTTCAATGAAATCAGCTCATCGTCAGGATTACATTGAACTTGCTACTGAAGCTTCTATCTTGCATAAAAATCAACATTGAAGCCATGTTGTAACCCCCGAACTTCGTCTTCAAATATTTATCAGCATCTATTATTTGGCTCTTTGATATTTTATCAGTCATTGTGCTCAGAAATGATGCAACATTAAACATCACAGTATTTGTTTCTAGCTGATCAGATTTTACTGTTAAGCTTTATGCAAATATACATTAGTTTGAAGGAGAAGTCAACGCTTTTTTTTTTTTTTTTTTTTTTTTTTTTTTTTTTTTTTTTTTTTTTTTTTTGATAGTTTAGTATTATTAAACATCCCATAAACGCAATCTCAAAATTGTAATTATTAACACGCTGAGAGCAAAAGCCGTTTAGCGACCCAGATCCTACGTCAGAGCTAAAACCTGTTCTCACGCTAGCTTGGCGCAAGTGAGAGTTACTCTATTTTTTATCTATTCATTATGATTATCTATCTGTTATCGTAAAAACATATTTTATGTACTGTCTGATTGGACTGGAGATAGCACTTTGTATGAATTGCTGATCACTGGAAATGAGGCCTTTTGCAGCAACCAGGACCACGGATATATAAACAGGATTGGAAGCTATTGTTGAAAAAACGTTCCCTTAATGATGTAATTCAAATTTTTGTGCAACAAAGCGAGAATACAAAGGGTGCGTGCCATATTTCAATGAGAGCAGTGCTGTGGCAATACGGTACGTTTTCTGAGCAATTTGGATACTTTGCGCTAGCAAATACGGTATGCTCGACCTCTGTGGGGCGCCTCACCTATTCACCTCCAGAAGCTGGCAGAGGTTCTCAGCATCAGCTGTTGCCTGTTCGGATCTCTTCGGTAAACGCTGTGAAGAGCTGACTGAGGTGATACGGTATGTTTTGTCAGCACTCTCAGCGCTCGCAAGTGAATACAGTACGCACCCAAAATTACATATAAAAGTGGCGCTGCGATTTGTGGGAAAATTTAAAATTTTCCCCCAGATTGCAGCGCCATTTACTTTTCACATATTGATTGTTGCGGTGAAATTTTGAACTACATCATTAAGGGAACGTTTTTAAGATATGGCAATAATACAGAAGCTCACCAGCATGACCAGCACGATATGTAAACATTACATCAGCACAAAAATTAGAGTAACTCTCACTCAAGCTAAGCTAGAGTGACAGCAAGTTTTAGCTGTGACATAGGTTCAGGGTTAACTGTAACAGCTGTTGCTCTCATTGCGTTTATAATTAAAATTTTGAGATGGCATTTTTGAGAGCTTTTCATGATCTCTTACCTCAATAATACCCCTTTAATAAAAGTCTCTTGAAAACAAAAAAAAAATAGAATTTCCAACGTCCACAACATTATTAAGCATTAGCTACGTGCTCTGTCATGGGGAAACCACTTAACAATCTAAATAAACCACAAGATGGAATTTTCCAATTTTGTTCTCCTCTCAGGCGCACTTGAACCACTTTTCTCCCAGTCTAGTGTGTCAATGCTGACTTTCATGACAGTGGAGAACGTTGCTCACAGTGTCGTAAACGCTGGTATGGTTAGTCCAAGCTCCTGAGATAGTCACGTTGGTGTAACTCGTTATTATCGTGCCTGTGACGTGACGAGAGGTTACGTGTCACTTCTCCGAGAGACCCCGTGCTCCGGTGCAAGGACATGTCATACACTGAATCACGGTCCCATTGGCAGTGGGCAGACTCAAGCATATATGAAACACACATCATCGTCAAAGTCTATGAGCTTCAATGTTATATTTTAATAGCAAACCTTTGCTAGTGACTGTTGCTAGAACAACTGTTTTGAGGCTGACTTTGAGTGATTTTGCTCACATCTGCGTACGTTTAGACTATGCATACTTAGTACGTCAAAGCTGAAGCAGATTTAAGTAAAATCGCTAAAAGTTGGCCTCAAAGTTGTGTCTTTATTGGTCAAAAGACATAATATTTTAACCTACATGAAAATCAACGTTGATTTGCCAGGGAATCATTGATTTCTAATTTATTTGCCATTCACAAAATGGTTCGTACTGGCTGTTAAACAGAGCTCGCTTGTTTTACGAGTTCGTGGACCTTTATGAGCATGTGTTATAAAATTCTTTTCAAACTAGGTTAGAAATTTTTCTCTAATAAGACATCTCTGTTAGTATAAGTTCATTGCATTACTATTTTCCATTTCCTTTTTTTTTTTTTTTTTTTTTTTTTCTTCTTCTTTCCTTCCTGTCCTTGTCTAAATTCCAACATATAAGTTTGATTTTTCTGTATGTACTAAATATGTTGAATGTTTTGTTTGTTTTTCTCTGACAGGACGTTACTTTGATGAAATCAGTCAAGACACTGGTAAATTCTGCTTTGGCGTAGAAGATACATTGAGAGCGCTGGAATTAGGCAGCGTAGAGACTTTGATTTGCTGGGAGAACCTTGATATACAACGCTATGTGCTTAAGAACCATGCAAGCTCGGAAGAGAAAGTGTTACATCTAACCCCAGAACAGGAGAAGGATAAGTCACATTTCACTGATAAGGAGGTACGGCTCATTGTATTGGTTATGAATTCAGTCAACTGGGGTGACTTTGAACAACCAATTATCTATTGTCTACATTTATGTCACATTTTACTCATTTTAGATATGTGAAAAAATCTTACTATAGCTAAAAATTTATTTTTGATCATAATAATATAATAATAACATATTTCAACATTTTGAAATAAGTGCCTAGAGTAAATTAATAGTCGTCTTTATTCAATAAAAGCATCAAAGGAAAAAAAAAATACACACTTTTTGCAAGGGCGAGGTTTAAACCTGACTCTTACACCCAAGAAGAGGTGTAGAAGAGGTTTGGCCCACTCTTACACCTAACCCCAACAGAAAACATCAATAAAGTAGAGATAATTAGGTGTTGAAAGGTTCAAAGTCACCGTTTGACTTATTGTTAGTGCTGTTCGTAAACCCTGTTTTCTTTTTCTTGCTACAAAAAAACAAACATTACATTTGAATATGTACCCATAGTTGATCTTTTAAGGGAGTAGGGTACAGACCTTATATCTCAAAAGCTAGAAGTGTTTTGGGTCTAAATTGGGTGCCATTGTGTAGCTAAGGGTCACACCTAGCCGTGATAAAAATTTCATGATGTTTGACCGCCCCGAAAAAAAATTATTGAAATTAACATTGAGCCTTATGGGCTTAAAAATCATACAATTAATTTGCACGGTGACCTCTCAAAATTTTTATATATTTGAAATTGTCTCAAGCTGAAGTATCATTGTGCAAAATTTCAAATTTTTTTGACAATAAAAGTTTGAGTCTAATGGCTAGGCTGACCAGATGTCCCGATTTTCCCGGGACAATCCCGATTTTGACCCCTTGTCCCGGCTAAAAATTGAAATGTCCCGATTTCTCATGAAGGGAAAAAATACAAAGCAAAAGAAAAAATAAAAATTAAATTAAAAAATCTATAAAACACTCACACATATTTGATTTTTTTTAATATAAAAATGTCGTGATTTATTAATATTTATTTAATTAATAGCAGGATTTTATAAATCTTTGCAAGTTAAATTAAAATTAAAGTGCCATTCTGCAATTTTTTTTCTTCTCTTTAATGAAAATTTCCGTTTTTTTTTTTTGTTTTTTTTCTCTTTTTCTTTGCTAATATTAATTATTTGCTGGGTACATACCAATTATTAGTTGGTAATACAATAAAAAAATAATAATAATGCCATTATTTATTGAAATTACAATTTTTAGAGCAAATTGTAATGACAGTGCATAACAAAAAAAAAAAAAAAAAAAAAAAAAAGTGGACGTAGCTCTTTAATTGTTTTCTATAGAAAAATTAATTTTTAGATTTTTTTTTTTTCAATAATGGCTAATGGCCATTTGAAAATCGATCAAAATACACTTAAAAATCGGGGACCACGCCCCCTTTTAAGAAAAATTTTCGCCTCCCGCGGGGCCCCCTCCCCTACGTCCCAAATTGCCTCTCTTCTACGGTCAAAGTGTCCCGATTTTGCATCTAAATAATATGGTCAGCCTACTAATGGCTGACGTCGGTACCCTACTCCCTTAAAAACTTACGGAACAGAGCCCCTGTTTTTAATTTCAACGAATGTGATTGTGCCCATGATATTAAAAGTGCTGATATTTATTTGTTTTGTGCTTACAGACTGGAGTAGAGCTTGAGTTGGTGGAATGTCAGCCACTACTAGAATGGTTGGCTAATAACTACAAGAGTTTTGGTGCAACATTGGAAATTATTACTGATAAGTCACAGGAGGGATCACAGTTTGTCAGAGGATTTGGTGGCATTGGTGGTAAGTCAATTTTATATTTATCATAATATATTATGGTGGTAGTTTTGTTATGGTCACAGGTGTGTATATTTTGATGTATGGGGATGGTGTTTAGAAATGGAGTTGTAAGGATTATCCTTGAAATTTTTCGTTCAATGTTATGTGCGTTAGACATTAAAGTCCTTGTCAACTTACTTTTTTATCATCTCGAATACTAGATAGATAATTACCATACCTTATTATCCAATAATTAGACACCTACACGTTGATTTTGTATTTATTTTCATTTTGGTGGTTATTTCACGCATCTGACGTCACAATGTACCGATGGAGTCGTGATAGGGGTAAAGAATTTGAGGGTGGGGCTTAAATTTATCACGTGACCAGAGCGGTGACTGTGATTGGCGGCGGTATATTGTGACGTCAGATGCGTGATATAACAGTCAAAATGAAAATAAATACAAAATCAACGTGGTGATGTCAAATTCATGGATAGTAAGGTTTGGTAATTATTAATCTAGTACAGTATTCTAAATGATAAAAAAGTAAGTTGACAAGGGCTTTAAAGAGAAAGTTCAGGGGTTACAACATGGCTTCTTCAATGTTAGATAATGAGATGAACTGTTTATTGACTCACATATGATGACCCAAAGACCTTACGTAGCCCCATGATAGCCCCGCGCTAACTTGCGCTCATCCTGCGAGATATGCAACCTGCTTCAACATTTTTTATAGTTAAGTGGTAACTATGACGTAAAAGATACAAAAAGGTTTGCATATCTAGGAGGAGGATCACGAGTTTGTGGTGCTATGGAAGGGTTTTGGGCCATCATAATGTGAGTTTATGAACAGTGCTTCTTATTATCTAACATTGAAGAAGCCATGTTGTAACCCCTGAACTTACTCTTTAAAGGTTGAACAAAAAGCTCGTCTAATATCCTAACATACCTAAATATCAACGTTGATTTGGCCGGAGTCATTGATTTCTAATTTATTTTCAATTCATGAAAAGGTAGCTGTGACGTTATTGTCCGCTTTTGGAATTTCAAGAATGGAAAATAAATTAGAAATCAATTACTGCGGCCAAATGAACGTTGATTTTCAGGTCTGTTACGATACTAGACGAGTTTTTTCTTCAAGGTGTTCTACACCTTTAAGGCAAGAAATCAGCTTCTGCTGTATTTAATTAAAAATTTGTAAAGAAAGATAAAGCTGAAATTTTGCACAGTGAATTTGGTGCTCTAAACCACTAAAAAAAATGACAACCACTTATTGGTTTTTAATGGAATGGCGCATTTGTCAGGCCTGGTGACGAGAGTTTACAAACATAATTTGTAATTCACAAAATCTATCGTACATGGATATATATTGTGCTTTGGGATTTGGGATTAAGTTTCTTTGCGTAAGGATGTTATTGGGTCGTCATAGCAACGGACAATGCATGTTTGGGTTTCAATGAGAGTGTATTTGTAAGCCCTGTATTATGTATCAAGGTATCCAAAATAAGACCATCTTTTGCTATTTTCTAATGTGCCAAGCCTACATTACATGTCCCATTAAATATTAATTTAATGGTTTGATAGTAAGGTACTCATAGTCCTATTAATTAAGTAGAGCTTCAGCAGTAACATTTCCATGCTTGTTATTGGTGGTGACTTAGCACCAATCAGAGGCGTGCTAGAAAAAAGCTCGGGACCTAATGAGATGCTTGTAATATTTTTTTTTTTTTTTTTTTTTTTTTTTTTTGTTAAACTACTGCACCAATTCTGGAAGAATGAAATGGGGGTTATAACTTTGCTACTTTGGCAAAAACAGTTTGTGCTTTATAGCCTAGGAAAGTGGTCAATTTTTATTGTACTTCTTATGGGCCCCTGCGATCGTGTCTTTAAAGTTATCAAACTTATTTGATGCGCTAAGAAAATCGATAAGAAAGGACCACTGTCCTAGGCTTAAAGCGATACTTAACCCTAAAAGTAAATCATTTTTGTTCTTCTTTAAAATAATTCAATAGAAATGAGTAATTTATTTGACCTCTCTTAACCGCAAGATAAGCGAGCCTCGCGAGGGTAAAGACGTAGTAGATTTCCTTTACTGTGTGAGTAAAAAATCTGTACACCTTCTCAGGTAGAGCAAGGGGTACAAATTTTTTACTCTCATCTATATCAGTACCCTCGTGGGACTCCCTTATCCTGCAAACTAGAAAATTCAATTAACGACTAATTAATGTTTGATTGTTTTAGAGAAGAACAAAAAGTACTTATTTTAGAGTTGAGTATCACTTAAAGGTAGCAATTTTACAGGTAAATCTAATTAATTAATTAATTTTATTGATTTTTTTATTTTTTTCTGGTATCAGTAATGAAGGCTTGTCACTGGTTTGAGCCATTTTTCCGAGCCAGTCTAATGGTGTTGGTTGTTGTTTTGTATCGTCACGCAGGTATACTACGCTACAAAGTTGACTTCCAGTCACTTCAGGCTGATGAACCACTGGATGACGTCGACCTGGATGACTACTAAAACACACAAAATCTCCTCCTCTCTCCCTTATCCTTTATTCTCCCAACCCCCCAAACATCATTTTCTCTCAATGCTACCAGGTACTTCAATTAATCTGCATGAATCACAAACAGAATATTGTTGTTGTTTTTTGCATCTAAGCATGGTTATATCAATGTCTTTTTTTTTTTTTTTTCAGTTTTTTATTTTTTATACAGTACATAGGTTAAAAATTTAATTTTATTATGATTATCATTTTAAAAAAAACTTGCTATAGACTGGTTGCACTCATATTTAAGAGTCGCCATTTTGTTGGTCAGGAATACATGGGCCAGCATAGGAAAAACGTATTATTATTATTATTTTTTTATAACAAAAGTAGCTTCAAACCTCAATCAAAGTCTTATTTCTAGCTCCTAATAAGCTTGAAGAATACGAGAAAAATTCTTTCAGTTGAAAATAAACTCGTTTTATGTGAAAAATTAGAAGAAATTATGTTTCCCCTATGCTGGACAATGTATTAGGCACCACAAACATGGCGACAAAGCGCAAGGATGTGCAAGGGGTATATAGAACACTCAATGGGAAATCATGTTTAGGTATGATGATATATTTTAAAGGATAGGAGAAACCAGCAAGTTCAGTGAAAATCTTGCTATAGCAGAGAGATAATGAACACATATTGAATAAAGCTTTTGGCACTAAACTCCAAGTGTGTGTGCCTTTTTCAGTCCTTACAGACTTTGAGAGAAACTGTGAATAATAAAAGAATGAGTCTGAATTAAATAGAAATGACCTATAAAACTTATATTTGTAGTATATTAAAAATATAGGTATATAGGCCTATATAAAAAGTTTTTTCCTCACATTTATATACATTATAAATTTATAAAGAGTTTGGTTTTAAAAAAAAAAAAAATGTAGGGGTATATTTTACAAAGTATTTTTAACAAAATATTGTTATTTAAAAAAAAAAAAAAAAAAAAAAAATCAAAAAAGAAAAGAAAAAAGTCAGCATGCTACTTTATTGTAAAATGAAATTGATATACTTTTTTATTCTAAATCAACTTTATTTACATATTTTTATCTTGGGGTTCATTTGTAGTAGCCTATAGTATGATTTAAGCTCACTCATTTAACATTATTAATGTTACCTGGTAACTGAAAGTTTGCCAGAGTGTTTGAGTTAGCAGAATAGGGGTATAATTAGGCCTATAATTAGGTCAAAGAAATAGGTATTGAAAATAAGACAAGAATTTTTATTTATTTTTTTTTTCTTCCCATCCCTAAATTTTATTTTGCCCATTCTTAAAATAAATGCACCACTTGCAATGAACTTACTTTTAAAATAATTTGAAATATTCGTAATGTATTTCTGATTGAAAAATAGTTTTCACTTACACGTTGCAGCAATTGAAAACATTTCAAGTGGTCTATTGTTATCAAGACTATTATTTTGGCAATGTGTTATTGTTATAATTTTATATTTTTATTCTTTTACAGTTTTTGCTTGTTTTATAATTAATTTATATATTTTTTATTATTTCAGTTTCTTGTTTTTTGATTAACAAATTATTATTTTTAGCTCATTATTGTGTGATGTTCCAGTGTTTTTAACATTGTTTAATTTTTGGACTTTTTAAGATGCATTCACGTGATCATTTGTTTGTTTTTAACTATGCTAGCAAAATATTTATTCCCATTTATAACTATGATAATTTTGAAAGAAAAGGATAGGAGAAACCAGCGCTGGTCTTACCATAGTGAAGAGAGTCCCATAGTTTGGTGAAAATCTTGCTAGCACAGATATAAAAAAAACTAACACACTGGAAATATTTCAGCAATAATTTCCAAGAGAGATGGAGTGTGTTATGCCTTCATCAGTCCTTGGGGATTCAGAGAGAAACTGAATGAATGAATGAATGACACTATGAATAGTTTCTCTCCAAGTCTGTAAGGACTGATGAAGGCATAACACACTTCATCTCTCTTGGAGTTTATTGCCAAAATATTTCCAATGTGTTAGTTTTTTATATCTGTGCTAGCAAGATTTGTCATCAAACTATGGGACTCTCTTCACTATGGTAAGGCCCTTGCTGGTTTCTCCTATCCCTTTCTTTCAAATTTATCATACCTAACTACAATGAGTTATTTTCCTTAAAGACATAGAACACTTTGAACAAAAAACATGTCTAAATACCTAAATATCAACGTTAATTTGTCCAAGTCATTGATTTCTGATTTATTTTACATTTACAAAGTGTCAGCTGCATGTTTATGACGACACAGCTCGCCTGTTTCCACGCGCGTGGACTAGTAAGCTGTTACGTCATAAATATGCATCTGACATTTTGTAAATGGAAAATAAATTAGAAATCAATGACTCCGGTCAAATTAACGTTGATATTTAGGTATATTAGGATACTAGACATGTTTTTTGTTCTGTGTGTTCTATTCCTTTAATATGTCCATTTAAAACAATATAATTCAACAATTTACTGCACAAGGTTACAACAGAAAATGAACATGTGATTGCATCATAATAATTTGGTGTTTTAGTTTTTTTATTACTAATATTATATTTATTTGGTAGTATTGCTTTTTTCTTTGTTTCATTGCATTATTATTATTGTAGTTCTTATTGATTATGTGTGTATTTTTTTGAATCATAAATTTGATAAATTGAAATGATAAATTGAAATCTGCATTTTGAAAATTAATGAATTATAGTTTTTTCTCGAGTGACGTTAAACAAATTAAAATCATTAGCACAAAAGATTTTTCTTTGTTAGAAACGTCTAACCATGACGTTTATTTAATTTAATTTATGATTAATTGAGAAATTTATATTTTTGCTTATCAATTTAAGGAAAAAAACATCGTGGTTAAGATCAATATTAAAGAAAAAGATAGAAACGCCAGCCCTGGTCTTACTTACCACAGTAGAAGTTGTATGGAGAGGTCGAGGTCTCACGTGGCACACAGTTTAATTACAATGTTTATATAACTGAGAGCTTTTGTCATTGTAATGACATTGTCAATCAAAGAAGAGATTTACTTGAGCACATCACAGAGTAGTGTGTAGTCTTGTACTGTACTGTGATGTGCTCAAGTAAATATCTTCAATATTGGTTTGTATACAAGTTAGCAGCTTCAGTAGCCAGTTCAATGTAATCCTGGCAATGAGCTGATTACATTAAACTGGCTACTGAAGCTGCTAACTTGTATACAAATCGCTTCTTTGATTGAAAATGTCATTACAATGACAAAAGCTCTCAGTTATATAAACATTATAACTAAAACTATGTGCCACGTGAGACCTCAACCTCTCCATACAACTTCTACGGTGGTAAGTAAGGTATTTCCAACCTTTTCTTTAAAGGCATAGAACACATTGAACAAAGGCATGTTTAATATCCTAACATGCCTGAAAATCTACATTGATTTGGCCAAAGCCATTGATTTATAATTTATTTCCACTCATGAAATGGCGAGTGTGAACTCTGAAGTCACAGCTCGGCTGATCCACGCACACGTAAAACAAACGAGCAGTGGCTTCATAGTCCACATCTGCCTTTTAGTGAATGAAAAATAAATTAGAAATCAAAGTCTGGCCAAATCAACATTGATATTCAGGTTTGTTAGAATACGAGACAAGTTTTTTTTTTTTTTTTTTTTTTTTTTTTTTTTTTTTTTTTTTCTTTCTTTCTACACTTTTAATACTTATCCTAACCGCGATGACTTTTTCCCTTAAATTGACTCAGTAACGTAATAATAAATATGCATTACTTGTATGTTTCAGGTCTGTTAAGATACAAGGTTGACTTCCAAAGTATGCAACTTGACGACTTAGACGGTGAAATATACGATATCGACGACTATTAAATTTAATTCAAAAAAACAATACAATGCATATTATTATTATAATTATAATACCATAAATTTTAATTGTAAAATGTAGAACAATATTATCATAAACCAAAAAAAAAAAAAAAAAAGTATTTTGGGCGGTTTTACTCTCAAAATTTATTATAATGTATAAATTGGGATTTTTTTTTCCAATAATGGAAAAAAATAATAATAATAAAAAGTTCTACAGAAAATTTTTAAGATGGATTTTTTTTTTTAATTAACGGTCTAAATACGTTTTGTTTTATATTAATTTTTTTAAAAAGGATTTATAGTATTTTATTTTTAAATTTAAATAAATCTATTTCAGTACCTCATTGTAAACACTCCTTTTTTTGTACATTTTTAAAATTAAATTTTAAAAAATAAAATACTTTAAATTTCTTTAAAAAATTATATTAAAAACAATGTGATTTTTTTCTTTTTTTTTTTTTTTTAAATGGTAAAAACAGGAATACATGTAATAATTTAGAAAGTTGAGATTAATTTGGAAACTTTACATTTTTGTCATGAAATGTATTGAAAGTTTTATGTAAATATATGAATTTAAAAAACAAAATATTTCAATATGTGAATTGTAATAGGAAGTAGAAATAGTTTTGTGACTTTGTATTTGAATTGCGTGTAAAATGTTAAGTATTTTTTACTTGAACTATTTAAGTTTTATTATTATTAGGCCTACAAGGAAAAAAAACATCGCAGTTAGAGTCAATAATAAATGAAAGGGATAGAATTACCAGCAAGGGCCTTACCACAGTAGAAGTTCTATGGAGAGGTCGAAGTCTTGCGTGGCACAGTTTTTTTATAACATATAATAAAAACTGTGCCACGTGCGACTTCGACCTCTCCATACAACTTCTACTGTGGTAAGGAAGGCCCTTGCTAGTATCTCTATCCTTTTCATTTATTATTGATTCTTAAAGCCGAGGCCACAATTAAACTGGAAACATGATTTCCAGCCCTGTGGTTGGCTAAAATAGGCTGGTCCCACGAAATTCACCAATCGGAGAGCTTAAAATCAAGCTTAGTTTTAATTGTGGCCAGCGCTTAAGTCTTTTTTTTTTTTTTTTTTTTTTTTTTTTTTTTTTTTTTTTTTTTGCTTGTTATTATTTGCTATAGAATCAAAAATACGATACAAATTTTCATATAAGTAGATTTTGTTATAACTTTTCAGAGAATGTTAAGGCTAACCCAGAGCTAACCTTTTAAATTTTCATAAAAGAAGAAACAAAAAATCATAAAATAATAATAAAAGAAACAAAATTTTACACAATTCAAATAATTTAACCAAAAACCTAAAACTATTTTTACTTTCTATTTTTGCATGCTCTTTATCTGTATAAAAAAAATTTCATCTTAAAAATTTTAAAAATATAAATAAGTTCTATATTAGAAAAAGAGAAAAATAATATAAAATAAAAGGCACATAACATATGCATAAAATTAAATAATTTAAACATCTCTTATTATTGGTGAATTGTTATTATATTTAATTATAGATGTTGATTTATTTAATTTTTTATTTTGGATTGTTTAAAAAAAATTTAATTGCTCATTGTTTTTTTATTACCAAAAAAAATTGTTATAATAATAATAAAAAAAAAAATACAAACAATTTTTTGATTGAAAGAAAAATGGTTAATAAATTTTTGTATCTGATGGAGAAAAATTCTGCTTTTTTAATTTGGCTTTTTTATTTCATTTAATTATTTAGTTAGATAGAATTTACTGTTGAAAAAAACTTAGAAAAGAAACCTTATATTGTAGTGCTGCTGTAATGGACTTTTTACCATGAAAAAAAAAAATTGTTGCTTTGACCCCAAAATTTTGAAAATTTTGGATTTTGACCCCAAATTTTGGATTTTTCTATCTCGGTTCACTTGCAACATTTTAAGCATACTTTGGACATTATAGCAAAACTTGGACAATATAATATTTAAAAATTACCTAAATTCAGGTCCTAGCATTAAGTATTTTTTTATTGCATTTTCAAAAAGAGCTAAACTTTTTTTTTTTTTTTTTTTTTACGTATTTTTTAAAAGGATATTTTACTCAAAACAATTAAACAAATCATTAGATGCATTCATAATACATGCAGCTATTTTTATTTCTCTGAACTCGTGCAAATTGTGGTTTAAAAAACATTAAAATAGGCAACTTTTGGAATTCATAATATCATGAAATCCAAGTCTACAATTTCTATTGTAAAATAAGTTGTCTACTTTACAAGTTTTTTTCCCTGGATTTTTGAACTACAGAAGGATTAAGAGATATAATATTATCATAAAAAAAAAAAAAAAAAAAAAAAAAAAAAAAACTTTTATTTTTCCTTTAACTTTTTACACGATTTCTTTAAGATTTTTGGAAACAGATAGTCTCGAAACAAAATGCAAAAAAAAAAAAAGTTAATATCTACAATAACTAATATGCAAAAATTTAAAATTATTTCGAAATTGATTTATAAAAAGATCATAATATAGATCCTATAAATCGTAAAACGAAAGAAAAAACATGCTCTTTTTGATTATATGCATTTGATTGAAAAGTTTTTGATAGGGCCTACTCAAACCAAATTTAATTATATTATATAAAAAAAAGCCCTTAAATACTTTAAGAATAAGGCAGCTAATACTTCAGGGCTATAAAAATATAATATAAGCACAAAATAATCAAAAATTTATTAATCAAACAAAATTTTGAATATTTACGTTTTTTTTTTTTTTTTTTTTTTTTTTTTCTGAGATGTGCCTAAAATTTCTACTTTTTTTAACAAATCGTGCTCACAAAACATATTTATTTTAATGGTAAAATTACAATTTTTTAGGCAATATTTTTTTTCTTCATTAGTCCTAAATAATTAATATAGCATATTTTCTCTTCAATTAGTTTTATGGCAATATGCTAATTAAATTAGAATAAAAATAATTTAGTATTTAAAAATTACCATGACAATTTTTTATAACTTTTTTTTCACTTTTTTTTATACAAATATGTCATAAACTTTAAAAATCATATTTAACCTCTTTAAGATTGCCTTTTTTATATAAAATTCTATATTACCAATAAAATATAAATAAAAGTCGACCACTGGTAGCACCGATGAAAATGAAAACAAACAAAATGTTTTTGAAGGGTGGGAGAATAAAGTTTAAAAGGAGACAACAACAAAAATCGATATAAATTTATAGTGAAAATTTTTTAAAAACGCCATACTCACCAATTTTCCCTTCTTCCTATATTTTCACCGCTTTTTTCAAAAAATCAAACAAAAAAAGCTCGCAAAAAAAATAAGTAAATAAAATAATAATTACTTTAAATCACATACATACACACAAAAAAAATGCTTTTTAAAAATAATATTAAAATGTCAATTAAATTATTGTAATTGTTGTTTATTTATGTTTCAGTTATGGTTTTTTACATCCTGTATAATTGATATAAAAGTTAAGAATTTTATAAAAATTTAATTAGCATTCAATTTAAAGGGGAAAAAAATCATTGTAATTTTTGCTGGAAGAGTATTGTTTTAAAATAAATAAATGTATGATTAAATAAAAATTGAACAACGAGTTACTTTATTTACCTATAGGGTGTGTGCGCATGACGTCATAATAAATGCACTTTGATACCATGATTGAGTAAAGAATAACATTGTTTAGCATATAGGACAAATGCAATTTTCGGTAATTTCTTTGGAAAATAAGTTTTATTATTATTATTATTTTTGCATACTTGAAACCCTAATTCAACTTGTTAACAGCATCAATTCTCTCAAAAAAATTGCTAAGTATTTTTAAACTGGCAAAATGTGTCATTTTCCTATATCAGCCCATGTTTTATTTGGTACTCACTTATGGCGTTGGCTTTAACATGAATGAAACCACCCTATATGGTAGAGTATGCATTTTATAGTTTGTTTTTTAAGCAAATTACCGAAGTATTAGCAGAAAATTTTGTATTGCAGCCTAATGTAGTTTTAATATATTAAAAAAAAATCTCTTTATGCTCCGAAAAAAAGAAAAGAAAAAACTTATTTAATTCTAGAATTAATTTAACTCTTCCATTTAATTTACTGTGATAAACTGATATAATTAAATAAGTTATAATATATTTAATTGACAATTTAAAAATTATAAAATTGCAAAATAAATCAAAAAAGCAAAAGAAATAAAAATAATAAAAGCATTAAAAAAATGTAATATAATAGAGATTTCCTTTTTTTCAAAGTTGCCTTATATAAATATTGTATAATAGTTGACAATTTTTTAATAATTATCATTATAATAAAAATATGAAAATATTTTTTAGGTTTTGGTTCTTAAAAAAAATGTTTTAATAACTTTGTATTATATAATATTATATAAAAAAAATAGTGATTTTAGATTTTTTTTTTTTTTTTTTTTTTATTATTATTATTGTGCAGTGTATTTTTTTAAACCAGTTTGCATTAAAAAATAGATAATTTTTGTACGTATAAAAAAAATTAATGCATATTGGTTTTAGATTTTCTTATTTGTATAATTATTATATTATTATGTAAGAAAAAAATGTGAGTTTTTTTTTCAGTAATAATAAAAATTGTTTTGCCAAATAAAAATCAGACTATAGAATAAAAGAACTGTTTTGCGACGCTATAATTCTAAAAAAAAATGAAAAGAAAAAAATAAATGTTAAGAAAAAAAATGTAAGAAAAAACTATTTAAAACAATGAATCGAAAATATTTGCAATATCAATATATAATAAAAAAATATATTAAAAAAATGAATAAAAAAATGAATAAAAAAAGCTGTGGGTTAAACAAATACTATGGTGATTTTTATTTTTACCCTCTTTGCTTCATAGTGTTGTTATTTAATTATCAAGTATAATTAACAGAAAGACGTTTTATTTATATTTGAAGAACACAAGGACTGAATTAAGGGTTGTATTCAGATGACTTGTATCTCAAAAATTAAAAAGAAAACTTTGAAACTTGATGATGACATTTGAAAGTTAATAGTAACAGCTACTTATGATAAATTTTTTCAGAACCTGTGACCATCAGATAAAGAGAAAAAAATTATTGAAATTAACATGGGCTTTTATAAGACTAGAACTTAAAATATTTATATAAATAAAATTTAGCATGGTGACCCCCATTTTTTTTTTTTTTTTTTTTTTTTTTATAATTTTGAAGATACCTTTATCTTAATGTATCACCGTGCAAAATTTCAGATTTCTCTCTCTCTCTCTCTCTCTCTCTCTCTCTCTCTCTCTCTCTCTCTCTCTCTCTCTCTTTCGTACAATTTTTTTGAAGCAAATAAATGAAAGTATAATATTTTTAGTAGTATTAAAAAAAAAGAAAAGACAATTGAACATTGTAAAACTATAAAAACGATTGATCGTAAATTTTGAGTTAAAAATTATCGCAAATTATTAAAATACGATTTAGTTGCAAAATTCCAGCCTTTTTTCAATTAAGTGTTTTATAAATGGTTTTGAGTTTTCTTTTTTATTTTAACTTTAGAAGGTGCTGAACTTGTAGTAAAAAAAATGGGAGTAAAAATAGATTTTTTTTTTTTTTAGCGCCTGAAATACAGGCAACTTTTTCAGCATACATGCCAAGCAGACTGCATATATCACAGGATACTCAAATTTTGTGCTCTATTTAACCCCTAAATAAATTTGCAAAATGAAAATGGACTCTTTTTCCATGATCCTTAGACTTTTCTTAATGGAGGTTATCGGTTTAAAAAATTACTAAACATTTACCAAGGCTTAAAACACGTAAAAGTATGTCTAGTATTTCTCATTTAAATTTCTCCGGAATCGGTAGAGTAGGTTTCTCAAAAATTGCCAAAAAAATTTGTGTTTCTCCACATAAGCGTAATGTTAAATTAAGGGACCCTTAGCTCTCCCCACGCGCTAATCCGATAAGCTCCATTAATTTATGCAATAAAATCAACTTTGCAAAATTGACTCAAAACTGATTTTTGCATATAACTTTTTAAATGTAAGAAATTTTTCCAAATTAAGACCAGTTCTGTAATCAGCAGTTCAAGGGCTTTCTAACAATGTTCATGTTATTAGGTTTGGTGACCAAAGCGTCCAAGGTCACAAAAAGAAGCAAGGACCTTCCTTCGTTTTCTGTGGCTGAAACTTTTGGTTCAAAACTTAATGATATGCACATTGTTTGAAAGCCCTTGATCTGCTGATTACAGAACTGGTCTTAATTTGGAAAAAACATCATAACATTAACTGATTTATTAATGAAAACCACAATGGTTAAATTTTGAAGGTATTGATTTTATTGCAAAAAAAAAAAAAAAAAAAAAAAAATGAAAGAGAAGCATCTGAGAACCATGGAAATGAATATCGTTTTGGTTTTACACAAATTTTAAGGGTAGAAAAATAATATTAACATATGAGAAATTCATTCATTCATATCTCCAAGGAAAAAAAATATTGCTATTTACATTAATAAATTTAGAAATATTTTCATTTAATGATAATTTTGTATTTGTATTATAACTAAATATTCATTGTTAAATTTATTATTCTCAATTTTGCACAAGTCATAACATATTATAATATCTTACCTTACAAGGGTACTCTACACAAATCAGACATAAACTAATATTTAATAAATAATTAAAAGAAATGCAGAAATAAATATTTAGGGCAGAAGGGATACAAAATACATCAATAAAACACAAAAACGTTATTTAATAATATCACTTTATTATAACTAAAATTGTACCTACAATACTAATATAAACACCCTGAATTACACACATAAAAATATAGAAATACGGAATAAAATATATTTAAAATATGATAATTAGTTTTTTTTTCTTAAAAGTCTTATTTTTTATTGTAATATGAAAAGGCCGATTATACGTCTATTTTTTTTTTTTATTATTATTTACCATTGGTAGAAATATTTCGATTTTTTTTTTAACTATGACTTTACTTTAAATGCAATTAGCTTCATAACTTGCAACACAAAATTATTTATATAAAATTAAAATTGCCATAAAAAGGGAAATTTGAAAATATTTGAAATATGGTTTGTATTTGAGGTAAATGATAAATACAAATAAGCGAGGTAATACAAGATTGGATAGAAAAACACATAGATAGATTAGGAAAACTTGGGGAATGGGAGATATAGAAATGATCTTACATAGACATAGAGACACCATGGTAGAGAATATAATTTGTATCCCAGGCCAAAAAATATCAGTGCATAGTGCATTAATTGAAGGCGGAGAACACGTTAAACAAAAAAGTTAATATTGTCACAGCTCGCCTGATCCATGCGCGCATAAAACAAGCAAGCTGTGACGTCAATGCCCGCTTGCGCTATTTAGTGAATAGAAAATAAATTAGAAATCAATGACTTAAGCCAAATCAATGTTGATTTTTAGGTTTGTTAGGATATTACACAACTTTTTTGTTCAATGTGTTTTACGTCTTTTAGTGTATGAACTAGCCGCTCATATTGCTGTGTAAAAAGCAAGCGATTTTTTTTCTTTAATTTTTTTTTTTTTTAAGTACATACAATACTATTTAATTCTGCAAGAAAAGTAGTTCCAAAGAAACCTCCAAATTGCATTATTATACTGTATAAGGGGAAAATTAAGCTTAATCACTTAGCTTTTTACTGGATAAAAAAATTAGATTCTCATTCCAAAAGACCACTTTTTAAATCCATAATCAAATAATACAATACACTATTTTCTGTAGCCATCAATCAACCTACATTTTTTTTAATGCCAGCAAGTGACCCCCTTGATGTCCAGCCAGCATTCAGCGGACAATCCCGTGTTTTCTGGGTTAAATAGTTGTATGAATGAAGTTTGTTTTAAAAAAAATGCAATAATTTATCCCCTGAACATTACATCAAAATTATAAACAGGTAAAAGTAAAATCAAAATATGCATAATTTTTCAAAAAAAAAAAAAAAAAAAAAAAAAAAAAAAAAAAAAAAAAAAAAAAAGTAATTCATATCAGAAAAGATAAGCCAACATTAAAATTGCAGATTGTGACAGCAACATAAAAAAAATAATGTAAGTTTTAAGTTAGCATAAAAATACAATTTAGTAAATAATTAAAAATAATTAAAGTTGATTATGTACATTCATAAACTTAAAGTTAGTGTGCAATAATAAGAGAGTAGAAATTAAATATTTAGAGAGCTACTTTTTGTGGAGACAGTGGAGTACTTGGCACTTCTGGTAGACCTGAAAACAGAAACATAGGTCAGTTTTAATACAAGGTAAAGTCTCTAGAAGATATCAAGTTACTTTGACCAAATTATTTATATATTGTCGAAAATCTTACTTAAATAACATGCTTAGTGTATGACCTCTTAGCAATGAAATAAATTATAGAAATAGTGACCATAGGGCATCCTATATTTCCCACATAACTGATGGACAAATCGCTTTGAAATTTGGTACACGTTATTAAAGGCAATAAAATCTTATCCTGAAAATTAAAAAGAAAAAACAAAAACCCACCACATCTGAGGTTAATTGTTTATATTTATCAAAATGACAACAATGGAGGTTATCAGTTTATCACGCGGGGAAGAGCGGGGAAAGCTAAGGGTCACCTAATTTAACATTACACTTATGGTAAAAACTTTTTTTTTTTTTTTTTTTTTTTTTTTTTTTTTTTTTTTTTTTTTTTTTGCGATTTTTGAGAAAACTACTCTAACTATTCCTGAGAAATTTATATGAAAAATACTAGACATACTTTTAAGTGTTTTAGGCGTGGTTTAAGGGTATAGCAATTTTTTAAGGATTTTTTAAACCCATAAACTCTATTGGGATATGAATTTTTTCATTTAAATAACCCACGTAAAAAGCCATTAGTATGCCAACAACTGGGTCTCTACGAGGGAAATACATGGGAAAAATTGCAGTTTCTAATAAGTTTTTTTAAGGAAAGCTTCATCGCTTTGATGGGTACATTTTAGATGATTTTTGGATGATTTTTACTCTTCCCGAATAAATCTGACCAAAGCGTTAATCTCTCCAAATCGACGATGTTGCGAACAATATGTGTAACTCGTATTTTGTCAGGCGAAGCAAAATGTGTAAGTCATTTTTTGTCACGCCAAGCAATATGTGTATCTCATTTTTGTCACGCGAAGCAATATGTGTAAGTCGAGCGCCATCTCCATTACGTTCGGGAACGACTTACACATTTTGCTTAGCTTGACAAAAAACGAGTTACACATATTGCTTAGCGTGACAAAAAACAACATACACATTTTGCTTCGCCTGACAAAATACGAGTTACACATATTGTTCGCAACACAATCGAAATGTTAAATAAATGGGGAAACTTTAACTCAAGCATTCAGATTTATTCGGGAGGAGTTTACATTGATCTTCTAAATTTGAAATAAAGCTTCTATACACTTTACAAATTTGCAGCTACCCAGCATCACACACCAGTTTTATATAGCAGATGCTCCAGGTAGCCGCGACTTTGAAAAGTGTAGATTGTTCATTCTTCAGAAATATGTAAAGTGTAGAAGCTTCATTTTGATGCAAAAAGATCCACGTGTGTTTTGTGATCATACCTGAGAAACTAAGTTCATCCTCTGCACTGCCTCCATCTCCAGCACCTCCAAAGTGTGGCTCTGGTTCTGCAAGCAAGTCCTCCAGTTCTCTCTCGTAGTCCTCGTCAGTTGCCGTTACTGTCACTGGACCAATTGGCTGAGAGATCATCGTCTTCACCTCGTCGTGCAAGTCAAGTACCTGAAGTTACAAAACATTTGCTAATAATAATGACAACAAATATCAATTCCAGTCTTTTTTTTAAACATAATTTCCCTATCATAAATTTTAACCACGTTTTTGTGCGCCTCTTAGAAGAACAACACAATTGTGTATCTTTTGTCAAATACATTTTCTTACTGTCATGGACTTCCTATCTAATCTAGAATGCTCAAAATAGCTCTTAAAAAAAAAAAAAAAAAAAAAAAAGGACCAGTTTTTATATTGTTATTATTATTATTTTCTTCTTCCGATTTTTTCTTGAATTATCTGATTTCCACTGTATACATTACAAGGACTGAAGACTCCTCTTCACTGAAGAGGTTAAATAACTATATAGCTCTGTATCACGTGAGACCTCAACCTCTCCATATAACCTCTACTGTGTTAAAGCCATTGCTGGCATTTCTATCAGTTACTTTAATATGCATCCTAACCGCATTATTAATTTATTATTTATTATTATTAATTTTTTTTTTTTTTTTTTTTTACTTCCTTAAATTGAATAATAATGTGGTCATATTTTCAAATAAATTTCATTACAAGTACAAATACTACACTACTACAAATAAACTATACTATTCTACATCCTATACTACAAATGTGCATCACCGCGAAACATCACAATTATATTTTAGCTTATGACTGTCCTTAAAGGACCATGGTCTTTGCTTTCCGTTAGTTTCACGTCCTAAAAAAATTTAATTATTGTTGTTAAAAAAATATTAAAAAAAAAATTATATAGCAACTATGCATAATAATACTTTTTTTATATACTTATTGCATGTAATGTTATTATTAGCAAAATCTTAGTAATTGTTGAAGAATTATATGATAGTATTTTTCATAATGACGCAAGCCGATTATTACCTATTACGTAATAAACTATTAAAATATAATTAAAATAATGTAAAATTGCACATAATAACAATAAAAAAAATACTGTACATAATTTGTGTTTAATAATAATAAAAATATATTGTATAGTATAATAATGTTAATAATAATAAATAAATAAATTTTAGTGGGTAAAAAATAAACATGATAAATGTTAAAAAAATTAAAAATAAATAAACATGAAATATTCTAATAAGGAGCTAAAAATGAGAATATTTTTGAAGAAAAACAAAATAAGACGTCGAAACGGTAATATTTCCCACGGGGTTGTCAACTGGTATATTTATATGACTCACCTCCTCTACTTCATCCATGCAACTTGCCACGGTGTCTTCAGTCAGTCCATTCTCCTTCAGTGTGGACTTGAGAGCAGCAGCAGCAGCCTTGTAGGACTCAATCACCTGGAATCAAACATAATGACATAATATTTAAATTATAGTTTATTGGCTTTCTAAGTGCTAGTAATATAAATACAGCAAAAAGTCAAAACATAAACAAGCAAATAACATACGTTTCATGACGCTATAATCCCTTTCGGGGTAATAAGTAATAAATAAGCCAAGAAAGATGTTTGTAGCCTGACACCTGACATAGTGATAGACCTCCGCAACTCAATAAAAACTAAAAACTTAAAAAAAAAAAAAAAACAAAAAAAAAAACAAACAAACAAACAAACAAACAAACAAACAAACAAACAAACAAACTACGTACATAGTAAAAACTTGATTTTATGAAATTCTAATTCATGACGTTTTGATTCAATGAAGCCCTGCCTAGAGGTTCCCGGGCTATAATATAAGGATTTTAATGTTAGAAAACTTGATTTTATTAATCATTCGATAATTCAAAACAGTGGAGTCCCTATATAGAAACACCCTAGAAACTAAACAATCAATTTATTTTATGTATTTATTTTTTATTTATATACTAAAAACAAAATAGAGCATAAATTTAAAATTAACAACAGCCAGATAGTTGGTACTGGATTATTCTCACCTTCACCTTGAATCAAGTAGGATTCCGGTGTTGGTGTTAAAGAAGAAGAAAGAAAAAAACATTATAGTAATAAATAGTAATAATAATAATGCAATTTATAATACTGAACACACCATAAATATTTTTACCTATATAGTATTATTATACTACATCTTATTTTACAATTTTTAACCCCAGTTAATAAGTTTAAAGAGACAGAACATTGTGTATGTATATATAAATGAGGGACAGTCCCATATCTCATGATATGGCAGTCTGTTTTGAATATACGGTATAGCCTTTTAAATTAAAGTAAAAAATCTAACTTAATTAAGAAAATTAAAAATACATTAAATACACGGAAAGAGAAATTCCATAATTTACGCTGAAATTTTTATCACTATATAGTATATAGCAGGGTTTCTCAACCGGTGCTCCGCGGAGCACTAGTGCTCCGCGAGATGGTTTCAGGTGCTCCCCAGAATTTAGGAAGAAGTAAAAAAAAAAAAAGAAAAAAAAGAAAGAAAAAAAGAAAGAAAGAAAGAAAAAGAAAAGAAGAAGAAAAAAAAAAACGTTCATAATTTTTAAACAATACAGTACAAAACGTCTCAATTTTTATGAATATTGTGTTTCTGAATAATACCTCTGTTAATGTATTATTAACAATTTTATTTAATTTTAGTTACATTATTTTAGTTTTGAAAATTATTAAGGTCCCTATAGTTTAAACTTTCAGTAAATACTGAAGGTTGAAACTTAGGACAGTATTGTATTTTCTAAGCAGCCTTAATTTTCCAAAATATAAATCCAAGTAAATTTTTCAATTTTTTGACAGAATCGTTTTGATTTGATTTTTTTTTTTTTTTTAACAGGAGGCAGTATCTGTGACAGTTCTATATACCAAATATTTCCAGAAAAATATTATTTCTCAAAATTAAATTTAAAATCGTAAAATAGTTCAGAAATGTTCAAAATTACGATTTAAAAACAATTTATTTTATTATTTTTCAATTAAACATACAATTTCTGCTCTGAAGTTACAAATTTATTACTTAATTTTTTCCTTGATTCCATTATATTTGTAAAATTTAAAGCTGTAATTTTAGCTAGGGTTTTTAATGGGGTGAATGTTAATCTTCTTGAAATTATGATCACTTAAATTCACTTAAATTGCCTAAAAAACGGTCACGTGGTTGGAAAAAAAATCGCGCCTGGGGCGGGCTTTTTTGGGGAGCTACGCACCCAAACCCCCCAGTGCTCCGTGAGCTCTCCTTACTCCCAAAAGTGCTCCGCAGCTCAAAAAGGTTGAGAAACCCTGGTATATAGCATTAAAAGCTATGCTAAGTTAGAACAACATAATTATGTATAAAAGAAGAATGTAGTTATGCAGTATAGCATAAATTATGCTGATAATGTGCTAGCATTATAATTACGCTTTTATTTTTGTCTGTGCAAAATAAATAAATAATCGAACTTTATAGATAGATAGATAGATAGATAGATAGATAGATAGATAGATAGATAGATAGATAGATAGATAGATAGATAGATAGATAGATAGATAGATAGATAGATAGATAGATAGATAGATAGATAGATAGATAGATAGATAGATAGATAGATAGATAGATAGATAGATAGATAGATAGATAGATAGATAGATAGATAGATAGATAGATAGATAGATAGATAGATAGATAGATAGATAGATAGATAGATAGATAGATAGATAGATAGATAGATAGATAGATAGATAGATAGATAGATAGATAGATAGATAGATAGATAGATAGATAGATAGATAGATAGATAGATAGATAGATAGATAGATAGATAGATAGATAGATAGATAGATAGATAGATAGATAGATAGATAGATAGATAGATAGATAGATAGATAGATAGATAGATAGATACACAGATACACAGATACACAGATAGATAAAATAAAAAAGCTAAAGCACTATAATAATAGAATTGCTAGATATATTTTGCAATGTAAATTATAAATTTGCGATGTCAAATCCAAACCGGTTCACTAATGAAAATTTAGCGATGGGAAGGAAAGTTAAATAAATTGCGCATTATTTTAAAGAAAAATAAAATAGAACACGGTGTCTGGTGACAAGTGGGTTATAATTAAGAATGAATGACATATAATAATGTCTCATGGCAATTTACAGCAGTAAAAGTTGTATAATGTTTTTAAAATTCCTAGAATCATGATATAATATTTTATTTAATCATTATTTAAAAAATTTCTAGTTTAAATATTAAACTAAAATATAAACAAACTTTTTCACAGAATTTAACTAAATATTAGTGTTTTTCGAAAACCCTGTTTTCTTGCACAAAAAAAAAAAAATAAAATAAAAAAAAAAAAAAAAAAATGCACATTCCATTTGATTAACCAAAGGTGATCGTCATTTTTGGAGCAGAGAACATAGGGTTTACGAACAGCACTAATATAATATAAACTTTTCTTGGTATTATTGACCTCTTTTAAAATTCAAAATAGTCTTGCATACTGTTGGGGGCTGCGTAGGAAAAAGTTAAAGGCATAGAACATCTTGAACAAAAAACTTGTCTACTATCATAGCACCTAAATATATAACGTTGATTTGGCCGGAGTCATTGATTTCTCATTTATTGTCCATTCACAAAATGGCAGATGCGGGTTGATGACGTCACAGCTCTTGTTTCTGAGCGTGTGGACCAGTGAGCTGTGACGTCATAAACCCACATTTGCCCATACATGATTGGAAAATAAATGAGAAATCAATGACCGTGGTCAAATCAACGTTGATATTTAGGTATACTAGGATATTATATAGACATGTTTTTTTGTTCAAGGTGTTCTGCGTGCCTTTAAGTAAAAAAGAGCTCTAGAGAATATACTTGATCTAAATCCTTATAACAAGAACCTATAGACCCATTGCACATCATTGCGCTTTGTCGCCATGTTTGTGGTGCATAATGCGTTGTCCAACATAGGGAAAACACCATTTTTCCAAATTATTCACATAGAAAAAATTTATTTTTACTGAACGAATTTTTCTTACATTCTTCAAGCTTATTAGGAGCTAAAAATAAGGCTTTGATTCAGGTTTGAAGCTTCTTTTGCTATTTAAAAAAAATTAAAAATAATGTTTTTCCTATGCTGGCCTGTGTATTCCTGCACCAACAAAATGATGGCTCTTAAAACTACAAACATTCTATAATAACGTATATAAATAGTATATAAGTACTTAAAAAAAAAAAAAAAAAAAAAAAAAAAAACGCAGTTAACACAGTATGATAATTTTATCGATATCAAAGAAGATTCAATCTCCAAGGTTAAATATATTGAACAAAAATCAATCATATATATATATGACGTAATGATATATCAATCAAGTATAGAGGGATAAGAAACAAAGATATATAAATATATTAATAATAGATAATCACAAAGTTCAATCAGCAAGTTAATATATTATATCTCGCTTTCATATCTGCGCATTTAGCTTGATATACTTGCTTATACTTGTAATATACTATAGTGATCGAGTGATAACAAACTGAAGGCAAAAACATATTATATCAATTTTATCTATATCGATAGACACGTTGCAGTAATTTTAGACTGTATAAAAAACTTAAAAACAAACAAAATAAAGTTCTATTTTTTATAATAACTAATTTGGTTGTAACAAAAGCCTTGCATTATTAAATCTGCTATCCTATAATATAACCAAGGGATATATTTTCTTAAGGAAGTAGGGTACTGACCATATATAGTATCTCCAAAACTAGAAATGTTTTGGGTCTAAATTTGGTGTCATTGTGTAGCTAAGGGTCACACCTAGACGTGATAAAAATGTCATGAAGTTTGACCGTCTCGAAATAAAGAAAAAAAAATTATTGAAATTAACATTGGGCTTTATGGGCTTAAAATTTCAAAAAATGATATAAAATTAATTTGCACAGTAATACCCTAAAATTTTTATATGTTTGAAATTGTCTCAAGTTGAAGTATATCATTGTGCAAAATTTCAGATTTTTTTAACGAGAAAAGTTTGAGTCTAATGGCCGACGTAGGTCCCCTACTCCCTTAAAAAGGTATTTTAAATGTTAAAAAATACATCAGCAAAATCATCTATTTTCCAAAATAGCCCAATAACCTTTAAAAAAAAATCAGAAAAAATAAATAAACACTTCATGAAGACAATTTTTAAAAAGGTGTAATAAAAAATACCAAGATTGCAAAATTTGATTTTTTTTTTCTTCTTGAAAAGAAAAAAAAAATGAATATTTAACAAAACTCATTGCAAGTAAAAAAAAAAGGTAAACAAATAACCTTTACTGAGAATACTTCCATAAAGCTCAAAATCTAATATAAATCTACAGTAAATTAACCCTTACGTCATATACAAGGTTAGGTTGAACGTACATCACGTCATGTGACGTCACTAAATCGCTCCAAGCTAATGTAGATTTTTAAAACAAGCAAGCGACTAACTTCAGTTGTGATCGCTCTCTCCTACAGTTCACACGTATTTCGAAACTTCAATATCAATAAAGACCAATCTGGTATGTTTTATATCTTATTTTAGTATTTAGAAACATAGAAATTTTTAAAATATTAGAAAATATTAAGAATTTTTCTTCTTTTAATTAATATTTGAATTATGAATGAAATTATGTAGACTTTTAAATTTGTTACGGAGAATTTTTATCGAAATACAAAATAATGATAAATCGTAATTTTTTTTCTGTATTTTTAATGAATAATTTAAGAATATAATACTGAATTTATTCATGATTAAAAAAAGTAAAAAAGAAGAAGAAAAAATAATTTATCATTATACGCTTACTATAATTAATCTTTGATTTAAAAATTTACTTTTTTATTTGTTTATTTATTCATCAATTTATTTATTTATTTACTTATTTATTAATTAATTTATGCATTTATTTATTTATCTACTGATTTACCTATTATTTATACAAATTATATACGACCACTTGTTGAATTTTGAAATATTAGATTCTCGATCACCTGCATTTTATTTAATTATTAATTAACTTATGACTTTTTGAGAGGATTAAATCACAATCAGTGCTATTGGGAAAACCACATTTTGCAAAACAAGATAATAAAATTTTAATATCGTATAATATATGATGTCACACAATATTCACTACTCATCATTATTATATTATACTCTTATTAAAATACTCATTTTTAAGTTACAACTTTTATTTGTTAAATTATTTAGTTTATTGTTATGATTTCTATCAAAATTTTGCATCACACACTTGTGTTGTTATTATTTATTATTACAATTATTACGTATTTCTGTATATATAACGTATTGTGTTCTCGTGCTAAATGACAACCGTACACACGGGCATAAATTTATTTTAATTTTCACATTTTTTTATTTTATTTTTATTTCATTTTTATTATTCACTGAAAGAATAATTTATGTAGTATTTAAGATGATATACTAAATTAGAACAACATAAATAGTTTTGCTGTATAACATAATATTTATGCTAATATTTACTATAAAGTATAGCATAAATTATACTCTTTTGTTAATAAATTGTGGTGATATTGAGATACATAGCATAATTATAACGTATTTAATTTTTTTTTGTGCAGCATAATATATAAAATCATCGTACTGTATAAGAATCTTGCGTATTTTGTATTGCATTACTTTATTTAATAAAAAAAAATTAATATTATTTTTTTATTTTTTATTATTATTTTTTTTTATATAAAGCTGTCTCAGTTTCCACATGGATTAGTGGATTATTAATATATTTTGCAGAAACATTTATGTTTACATTGCTAAATATACAGAGTGGAAGTTATTGGTATAGTCCGTCGGAAAAGCTAAGGGTCAACTAATTTAACATTACGCTTATGGGGAAACACATTTTTATTTATTTATTTATTTTTATTAGTTATTTTTTTATTTTATTTTATTATTATTATTATTATTTTTTTTGCGATTATTAAGAAAACTACTGCACTGATTCCGGAGATATTTAAATGAGGAATACTAAACATATACTCTTACGTGTTTAACGACCTAGAACATTTTTAAGAATTTTGTAAACCGATAGCATATAACCTTTATTTTTTCTTCTTTCCTCCTTTTTTTTTTTTTTTTTTTTTTTTTTTTTTTTTTTTTTTTAATATAATTTATTTATTTTTTCCAAAAAATTTACTATTCTATATTTAACTTTAAATCAATTAGCAACATATAGCAACATAATCCACCCCTAACTTTCCTGAAACTCACAAACTTCGAATACATTTACCAAGAAACAAAGTCATAACTCGAGCTAAGGTAAATCTCCTATACAATTTCCTGGTATATCAGTTGGCACGCGCTCAAAGCTCTCTCAGCATGATATTTATTATATTATTTTTTAACCATGCTTCAATTCTAATCTATAATTATTATGACAAGTAAGTGGACTTTTATATCATAGATTGGGTGTCTTGTATGATAACATTATTGACCTCTTCGCTATGGAGATATACTTCGTTAAATATACATGAATTTATTACACTTTATACACTTAACGTACGCATGATTGTAATTTATTTTACAATTCAAGTTCAGCGTATGTGTTTTTCTCGTAAGAATAATATAGCAAATTTAGTGTGAATTTTTGAATGATAAAATATATTATCACAAACGTATACATATTACGTTTTACAGAATGC
This sequence comes from Ecdyonurus torrentis, assembly GCA_949318235.1. Taxonomy (NCBI): domain Eukaryota; kingdom Metazoa; phylum Arthropoda; class Insecta; order Ephemeroptera; family Heptageniidae; genus Ecdyonurus; species Ecdyonurus torrentis. The sequence continues at coordinate 11,036,643 of OX439133.1, read as the reverse complement.
TAATGCCTTAAGGGAGTAGGGGACCGACGTCGGCCATTACACTCAAACTTTTCTCGTCAAAAAAATCTGAAATTTTGCACAATGATACTTCAGCTTGAGACAATTTGAAATACATAAAAATTTTGGAGGGTCACCGTGTAAATTAATTTTATATGATGTTTTGAAATTTTAAGCCCATAAGACCCAATAATTATAATTATAATTTCAATAATTTTTTCTTCTTTTTTTCGGGACGGTCAAACATCATGAAATTTTTATCACGGCTAGGTGTGACCCTTAGCTACACAATGATATCAAATTTCGACCCAAAATATATTTATGTATTATTTTAAGTTAAAAATTGAAATTAAACAAATTAGAAATGAAATTCGCCAGGTAAAATTTAAATGTATAGTTGAGTTTGCGATGTCAACAAGTCAGTCAGAAAGTTCTAGATAAGATTATGAAGGTGACACACTCAACAATATGGTTATAGCCAAGAAGATAATTTATAAAAGTATTTACTAAAATATCCAAGCTGTCTCAAGGACTTTAACACACAGACATTTTGAACTTGTATAATTGTAAGTGAATTATGTAAGCTTGTCACTTGTATTTATCAATCATATCAATATAATATCTACAAAAAAAAGTGTGCATATTATACTTCTGCAGTTACAAATAGTAACTTGTTTGAGATAATCACTTTTGAGTTATTATGAGCAGCTAAAATAATGCATTTTAGCAAATTATTAACAATAGCTAATTTAAGTTGTTTTCGGTTATTTGAAGTTAAATTAGCTATTGTTAATAATTTGCTAAAATGCATTAATTATTTTAGCTGCTCATAATAAATCAAAAGTTTTTATCTCAAATAAGTTAGGATTCGTAACTGAAGTAATGTACCCTATCAAATAACGTAAAAAAAAAATATATTATCACAAAATAAATTCTTAAGGAATAATTATTAACATTTAAAATCATTAGTTCACTTGAGCAAAATTATACAACCATGAAATGAATGCACTTTTATAATATACTAATAATCGGCAATGTGTGTTAATGGTGACGACGTATAACCATATTTATATTATTTATTCTATGGTATAACCAATCAGATGCACATCACATGCTAGTGGGAACCTATAATAATTTGTGAACACTGTGGGTTTCTGAGTGATTTTTTGAGAAAACTGTATAGTTATGCAATTACGGTTAAATAAATTAAAAACCAAATATAATTTGCAAATTACGCATGTGCATGTTTTAGAAAAATATAAACATTAGGTAAGAGAAAATTATATCTGATGCGGCAGTATATTAGATTTATATTATTATTATTCCAAATTCTCCAAAACAGCTTTATTTTTCATGCAACATATCACATTGATCCTTTTTTTTTTTTTTTTTTTTTTTTTTTTTTTTTTTTTTTTTTTTTTTTAAATCCATGAGTGCATACTCATACTATTTTGGACGTAATTTTGAATGTGGCTAGACATGCAATACTTAGCATGAGCATTTTTTGCCATAACTTTAAAAATAAATTCCAATGCACCAAAATAATAATAATAATATATACAAATTAAAAAAATTAAATAAGAAAATAATGGTGTTTTTAGCGCTCCAAACCACGAAAAAAAAAAAGTTCCTAACTTAATTTTGGTATTGCGTATGTTTTTGAGAACACGGTTTATACGAACATCAAATAACATCATCAAATTGAGACTTTTTGAAACGAAAAATCTTGTCCGGACCTTTTCACCTATAATTATAATGAACGACTTACAAAAAGTCAATAGGTAGTAAACACTGCAGGTTGATAGACAGATTGTTTACAAACAAGATAATGTCCTTGACATCTAAGCTCGCTATGCACACATATAAATATTATGTATCATAGAGTTGAACCTCCCCAAGCATCGTGTGGTGTGGCACGTAGTTACCACGTGGCCAAAATATCTACTTTATGTTAATTTTATATGTGGAGCATCGTAGTTCAAACAAAGTTCAAAATACTATACTATATTAGACAGCTTAAAAAAAACTGAATGAAACAAATTTTATAATAAGTATTTTTATTTGTGTAATTTTTTTTTTTTTTTTTTTATTATTATTATTATTTTTTTTTTTTTTTGCAATTTCTTACGAAAAACACAATTTTTCTGGTATTTTTTTTTATCGGTCATTATTTTATATTATACAGTATATAATAAAATGTGAATTAAAATTCTTTGATTTGCTTTAGATGCATTTTAATTTACTCAAAATTTCACTGCATATAAAAAGAGTATAGGTGGTTTTTCTCCAATTTTCATAAAGTAAAAAAGGTAAAAAAACAACAAAAAAAATTTTAAAAATAAAAAAATAAATTTTAAAAAGTCAAGTCTCTATATAAACCTTGAAAAAAAGTGTAAAAATTAAAATTTTAAAAATCAGGGTTGAAATTAATCCCTCTTACATTAAGGGATTAATTTGCCACTATTAAGGGTTGTTTACAAATCTTTCATACAATTTGTAGTAGAATAAGATTTTCAACGCATGAGTTATTATGACAGTTATACCTATATTTTTATTACGATGTATTCACTCAACCTGTGCTAAAATAGAGACATAAATATGTTTCCTTCAGGACTTACCTTGGCATTGGACTCAGTTTCTTCAACTTGCGAAGTGAGCAGAGAGACATTGGTCATCGCGTCCACTAGCTTGTCAATTCTCTTCTCAATCTCTTTCTTCTTACGCAGGCTAGCCTTAGCCTGTAACACACAGTGAGTACATTTAGTAACATAGCTAGTGACAAAAATACACACAAATTGTAAAATAATAATAAAACTGTGTATTATCAACATGGATTATTTAAAAAATATTATTTAATAAGTAACAACAACAACAAAAAAAAAAAAACATTAACATCATGAAATTTGTATTTATAATAATTAAAAATTGTGCCTGAGTGTACTGTTAAACAGTTGGGTTAAATTGAGAGGTTCTGTAGCCTGATTTCGCCCAATAAGAGCCGTTATTTATTATTATTAATTATGTATCATCGTATTATCATAGTTTTAAGACTTTTTTTTTTAAGGATATTAGGGTTATCCAAAATACCCCTGAAAACAAACTAGGTCTAGGTAAAGTTAACTCTTTTCGATCATCTAATTGCAATTTGACCGAATGTCTGAAAGAAGGTCCGCGGATAAAAGGACCTGCCTTTGCACACAGGTATAGCGTGCCAGCGAGCTGCGCACAAGTAGGACCTTTTATCCGAGGTCCTTTTTTCCACGGACCTTCCTTTTGTATACCCATTTGACCACTTCCCTTAAATAAACCCCTTATTGGAAATATATACAAAAATATAATGTAATGATAACAAAAAAGTTAACAGGCAGTAAAAAATAATAATATTGATAATTAATCATTAAAACATTAGGTACAGTATATGTATTATTTAATCAGCGACAATTACGATTAACTTTTTTTTTTTTTTTTTTTTTAATTATCAGTTCCACAGGGTTTTTATATACATTTGGACTTTGTGTTTGTATGCACATATTATTGAATTTTTTAAACTCTTTTCATTATCACCTGTGCGTAGGGTACATTTTGTAAATTAATCTCTAAGAATTATGTAATTAAAAATCGTCAGCTTATCATATCTATAAAATAATAACGTGCTTGAAAATGTGATCAATTATAAAAATACTCTTATATTATCGTACTATAGTAAGCCGTGATTAGATGCAAACAAATTAAGCTTTTATAATTTTTTTTTAAATTTTTTTCACTGATATTATAGTAAAAACAAACATAGAAATTAAATATTATATAATAAAGATAATATTTAATATTATGATCCTTTATGTTTGACAACAACACTCCTCCCTTCCCCCCCACCATTTGTTTGTTTAGTTAATTATGTTATACTAATTTGTTAATTAATTTGCCTACTCATTTAATTATATATAATATGTAATCTTCTATAGATCAATGGCATTAGGCGACAGCTAATTGTATTGTATTTCAAGCATGAAAGAAAGAGTGCATCATTATATAAATAAAATTAAAACAAAATATGAGATAAGGGTGGGAAAACAATGCAGCGGGACAATTATTTGCTATCTATAGACAAAAGGAATACTAAATAAATACCAGATACGTATAAGTAAATATATAAACACAGATAAATATGGTATAATAGATAACTGTATAAATGAAACGTTAATATGTATTTAAATTAATATATATGATTTAATTACATATAATATATTAATCAATATATTTATTATTTATACATAAATATTTAGAAGGCTTAATTAAAGTGTATAAAGTGTCGAATAAAAAAAAGGGGCAATTTTCAGCTCTAATAGACCGGTTGAACTCATATTTAAGAGCTGCCATTTTGTTGGTAAGGAATACATGGACCAGCATAGGAAAAACATCATTTTTATATTTTTTTTAATAGCAAAATAAGCTTCAAACCTCAATCAAAGCCTTATTTCTAGCTCCTAATAAGCTCGAAGAATATGAGAAAAATTTGTTCAGTTGAAATAAACTCTTTTTATGTGAGAAATAAGAAGAAATGATGTTTCCCCTATGCTGGACAATGCATTAGGTACCACAAACATGGCCACAAAGCACAAGGATATGCAAGGGGTTAGCTATCAAGATAGCGTTTATTATTATTATTATTATTTTTTTAACAAAAAAATATTAGCCGACGATGCAAATATTACTTGACCCCACATTAAATGATTGACAATAAAAATAATAAAACTGAAATTTTAACTATAATATGTATAATTGTCAACATTTTGTGAATAAAGGCGATTCTTCGAGTATAGGTGAAGCAAACGATTAAAGAAATTAAAGCTAAAAACACTTGACCATAATAATATTTACCTATAACAAAAAACTAAGATGATTACACCATATTATAATAATCATGATCAATTTTCTAATACCAACAACAAAAAATCTTCCTGATTTACGTAAAAAAAAATATATTAAAAAAAAAAGTTTCGATTTCTATTTCTTGACCGCAGTATCACTAAAAAAAACAAAATTCATTCTTAGAAAATATATAAATAAGCACTTTCCCATTGATTAATACTATAAAGTTATATCCTATAACAATTTAGGTCAAATATGAGGTGATGGATAATATACCGCTCTGCATTTGCATTTTAAATTTTACTTTTTTTTTTCACGTGTCTAAAATACATTATAGACATTGTGGCGCTATTTTCATCTTAGGGTGTGTGCGCATGACGTCATTCTGAATGCTTTTCGATGCTCTTATTGAGCAATGAATATCATTGCTTAGTATAGGACAAAAGTAGTTTTTGGCTATTTTCTTTGGAAAATAAGGTATTTTTTGGTCATTATTATTTTTTTTGCATACTTGAGGTACTAATTCAACCTGTTAGCAGCATCAATGCTCTCAAACAAATTTCGAAGTATTTTTAAACTGGCAAAATGAGTCATTTTCCCATACTGGCCCATGTTATTTAGTACTCACTTATGGCGTCGATTTTTACATGACTGAAACCACCCTATACAGCGATATCATATAGGGTGTATGCATTCATGTTAAAGTCAACGCCATATTGGATCACTCAATAACATGAGCTGCATAGAAAAATTACTGATTTTGCTAGTTTAAAAATACTATAAGCAATATTTTAGAGAGCCATTGATGCTTTTAATAGACCTGAATTAGTATCTCAAGTATGTGAGAAAAATAATAATAACAAAAAATTGACAGATTTCCCAAAGAAAATTGCCTAAAATGAAGTTTATCCTATGCTGAGCAATGTTATGCACTACTCCAGTATGGCCTCCAAGCGCAATAAATATGACGTCATCCGCATACACCCTATACACAGCGATAAAGAAAGAAGATATACTTAAAAAGTTAACTACATGTTGTCTCTATTACGCTGTGTACATTAGGCTGCTTAAATTATGTTAACTAGGTTACTAAAATCAATAAAACGTAACCTAAAAATGGAAAATATAACGATAGACATAAAATTTCATCGATTTTATGTATTCAATAGGTACTACGATAAAAAAAATGAAAATGAAAAAAAAAAATCAAACAAACACATAATTCTAAATTTTGCCTATAGTGCTACTCCCCTATTACCAAGGCTTCCCTTTTCCCTTTGTCCAAAATATCATTATAATCTAGCTTCTTCTTTCCAGTTTTTTTTTTTTTTTTTAGAGAATTGACGTTTTTTTATTATTATTATTTTATATTTAAGTTATGAAGAGAGACGTTAAAAATCGCCTGCCTATACTTATAAAAACATAGTGCAGTCCTAAAAGGATGTGCGAAATATATCGCTCTTTTCAGATTTTTTATTTTTTATTTTTATTTTATTTTTTGAAATCTGAAGATCAAATAACTTAACGAACAACTAAACTCCATCAGAATACGCATTAAAAAATTGTTATTTTAGAATCTGACTTGCCATTTTAATAAATCATCTCATGCAAAGTTAATGAAATGATAAATAATTCATCTATATTAAAAACATGAATGATATAATAAAGCCTGTATATAATGACATATAATATTAACACAGTCAACCTAACAGTGTAACCTTTTTCATTAAAAAATATATTAAACACTTACGTAATAACGTAATTACTACCGCATACATACATTAGTTGACAGTAAATAATAATAATAAAATAAAAAACTTTGTACATACATGACTATGTATAACATTATATCAATTTAGTATATTATACTAACACGATAGTAACCATTTGAATATCCTGCAGTATGCGTGTTTTTCTCAGGCACCGAATAACATTCAAAATTTAAAACGATAATTTTTGTAATTATTATTATTATATATTTTTTAATTTCTCCTGATCCTTATATCTTTTCAAAAATTTGCATACAAGATAGTTATACCTTCATAAATAAACCCTGAAATTTTGAATTCGATTCCACGGACACTTTCGCCGTAATTTACATCTAGGATTATACCTTAAGTATGTCTGTCTGTCTGTCTTTTTTTTTTTTTTTTTTTTTTTTTTTTTTTTTTTTTTTGCAAAATATTAAAAAAAAAGTAAGAAAATATTGAAAAATCTTAAAAATGACGAAAAAAAGCTGAAAAATGGTGAATATGGATGACAAAACAAAAAATGTTGGTAAATGGTGCAATAAAATGGGTCTTAAATGACTTTATATTGCGTAATTCGCACTCATTTTTTATTAAAAGTGACCTATAATAATGACAGAAAAAAAGTGGCGAAATAAAAAAATCCAATATCTAATTATCACACTTTACCTCAGTAAGCTGCAACGCTAACTAACTAGTTAAACCGTAGTTAAGTTGTTATTTTGATTGTTGCAACAATTAAAAAAAGATAACTAGGGTTTAACTAGAGCAGGGTTTCTCAACCGGTGCTCCGCGGAGCACTGGTGCTCCGCGAGATGGTTTCAGGTGCTCCCCAGAATTTAGGAAGAAGTAAAAAAAAAAAAAGAAGAAGAAAAAAATAAATAAAGAAAAAAAATAAGAAAAAATAAAATATGTTCATAATTTTTAAACAATACAGTACAAAACGTAACAATTTTCATGAATATTGTGTTTCTGAATAATACCTGTTATGTATTATTAACAATTTATTTAATTTTGGTTACGTCATTTTAGATTTTGAAAATTATAAAGGTCCCTATTTTAAACTTTCAGTAAATACTGAAGGTTGAAACTAAGGCCATAAATATTGTTTTTTTCTAGGCAGCCTTAATTTTTCCAAAATATAAATTCAAGTTAATTTTTCAATTTTTTGACAGAATCATTTTGATTTTTTTTAACAGGAGACAGTATTTGTGACAGTTCTATTACTAGATTACTACCAAATATTTTCAAAAAAATATTATTTCTCAAAATAACATTTTTAATCGTAAAATAAAATAGTTCAGAAATGTTGAAAATCACGCTTTTAAAAACAAGTTATTTTATTAATTTTTCAATTAACCACACAATTTCTGCTCTGAAGTTACAAATTTATTACTTAATTTTTTCCTTGATTCCATTATATTTGTAAAACTTAAAGCTCTAATTTTAGCTATAGTTTTTAATGGGGTGAATGTTAATTTTCTTGAAAATCTTCACTTAAATTGCCTAAAAAACGGTCACGTGGTTGGAAAAAAAATCGCGCCTGCGGCGGGCTTTTTGAGGGGGCTACGCCCCCCAAACCCCCCAGTGCTCCGTGAGCACTCCTTACTCCTAAAAGTGCTCCGCAGCTCAAAAAGGTTGAGAAACCCTGAACTAGAGGTTGCAGCTTACAGCCCTATACTGTTTATTGTATTGTCTATGGTATACGATGTTGACAAAGTGACATAATATATATCTTATTATATACATGTATGAAGTACAATTGTATAATATACTAAATGTAAGTAAAATATAATATTCAAGGTTGTTATAATACCTAATTTATTATGTACACTCCCCCCGAATAAATCTGATCACAGCGTTCATGTCTCCAAATGTTAAATATATGAGGAAACTTTAACGAGACCGGTCAGATTTATTCGTGGGGAGTGTACGTATGTATAACATTAATCTTGGCCACGATATATTTGCAAATTACATATTTGTCTGCGAGAATCATGAAATTGCAATTTTAAACTAGTACGTTATGTAATCACATAATAATAAAAAAAAAAAATCGTTTGATTTATTTATTTATTTTTTTGTTCTGTTTGACTACTCATTCATTTATATATCTAATTATATGTCTACTCAATTCTTATAATTATACTCTTTATTTTATTATATTTAATTATAATATTACACTAACAGTAAGAATTCAAAGTAGTAAAGGCTAGTAGTTAAAACTGGTACATGGTAAACTTGTCATGCATGTATAAACCCCTCTTGCACATCCTTGCGCTTTGTCGCCATGTTTGTGGTGCCTAATGCATTGTCCAGCATAGGGCAAACATTATTTCTCCTAAGTACCTGTTCCAAATTAAAATGTACCTATTGCAAAATACAGGATTCTTGTACCTGCCATAGGTAGTAATTTTTTTTCGTGTACAGTTTTTTTATGAATTGATGGAAAAAAACATCCACTTCCATTGAATTGCATGTGGAAATACCATTTGGAGAAATTAGCGCTTCGGTCAGATTTATTTGGATTTTATTTGATTTTTTTTTTTTGTGGATTTTCATCACACATCTGACATCACCATCATTTTACTTTTTTTTTTTTTTTTCTCAAACAATTTAAGTTTCTTGAGAGGTAAAAAAAAAAATAAAAAAAAAATAAAAAAAAAAAGTGATGTAGCAATTCAAATGATAAAACTCATAACATAAAAGTCCATGCTATACACATACAGGAAAAACATACAATATATACGATTAGCGGAAATATAATGTAACTTGCGGTAGTATAGTGAAAAATTACAAATATATACATATACATATAAAGTATCTCATTATTTACCTTGATTTAAATGCAGTTAACATTGGCACTGAATCATCTCGTGCGTGTATTATTTTATATTATATAGTAGCTCACCATGGCATATATTTTATTATATTATCATCATTACTAGGTCAATTTTATACTGTTTCTAGAGTTATATTGTACATGCAGAAAAAAGAGAAATAGTTACAAATTTTTATGTATGACATAGTTAGAGAATTTTTTAGTTATTGAATGTCTGAAGTGTCTGTACTGTATTAATTTTGTTGGAGGTTATCTGTTTAAAAAATTCTTAAAAAATTGCTATGGTTTAAAACACGTAAAAGTATGTCTAGTATTTCGTATTTAAATTTCTCCGAAATCGGTGGAGTAGTTTTCTCAAAAATTGCAAAAAAAAAAAAAAAAAAAAAAAAAAAAAAAAAAAAAAAAAAAAACATGTTTTTCCCCATAAAGCGTAATGTTAAATTAGGGGACCATTAGCTTTCCCCGCGTCTCCCCGCGCGCTAAAACCGATAAGCTCCATTATAGTTATATTTCTATACAGTGTTGAAAAGTAGCTGTGCTGTACAGTATAATAGTTAACTTTAGAGTCTAGACTTCTAAAGTGCATAACTATATAATTTATAAATTTTATTTATGCTGTTTATTCAATTCAAAAATAGCAACAACAACAACAACAAAAGTTTTTCTTTTAAAGAATAGCTAATGAAATGTTTAACGCAATGGAAACTTGTATAGTGTGCATGAAAAAGCGAGGAAATACGCTTAAAATCCATTCTGGAGCAATGAATGACATTGCTCAGCATAGAACACGTCGTTTGTTTGTTTGTTTGTTTGTTGTTGTTTTTTTATCGGATAATTTTTTGTTACTATTTTTTTCGCAAACTTGAAACCCCAATTCAACCTAATAACAGCATCAATGCTCTCAAAAATATTGCAAAGTATTTTTAAACTTGCAAAATGTGTATTTTCCTTACTAGCCATGTTATTTAGTGCTCACATTTGGCGTCGACCTTTATATGAATGCGAACACCCTTTTACAGCATAATTGCGACAGCATAATAGTAAACTTTTAGTCTACTGTATACTTCTCGTTTGCATAATTTCATAATTTTATGAATAATAATTATATATACATTATTATTATTATTATTATGAGTTACTATTTACCATAATTTTTTATGCAATTTCAAAACAGCCAAAAAAAAATCTTCACTACAACATAATTTATGCTATTGTGTAGTAATTAACATAATAGTTAAGATGTTCAGCTTAAGTACAGTAGTTAAAAGTTATTACAAAATAGCAACATTTGTTCTCTACAATGTATAGAAATTATTTAATGCAGCGTAAATTACGTGATTTATTTTCTATGTTTTTGGTAAAGAAAAACTAATGAAATGTTTAACGGCACGAAAACTTGAAAATGTCAAACCATATAGAAAATAATTACTAATTATTTCGCTATACTGTAAAAGAAAACTCAATACGTTTTTTACGTAATTTTTTTTTTTTTTATTATTATTTTTTTAATCTTTGGTTAGTAGAAGCTCACATGAACCGTACAGTTATAACCTTGATTAGTGCAAGCTGTGGTTTTAATATTCAATATGTTATAAAAATTGCGACATAAAAACTTATAAATGTACGTATGGTAATGACTTTACGTAATACTCGCTATTTTTCATGGTCTAACTACCTACATTTTTTTATTTATTTATTTAATTATGTTTGACGTCATTTTAATTTTTTTGTACGATAAATATATTTTACGTTATATAATCTGTTAATTTTATATAATTGATTGCATATTACGTATATATTAAAGTATTACTTTTTTATACTTTTTTGTTTTGATATATACGTATGTTATGATGATCAATTATTATCTGGTTAGGTCAGATGAAGTAAATATTTTGTAGTAATTTTACTAATTTATATAAGTTTTTCATCATTACAACTTATTACTGTTAACTAATTTGTATTACATGCGGTGTATGAATACATGGAAAAAAAAATATGCATTTGTTATACTTATAATACAGCGTATAGTAAAAGCTATACTAGTATAATATATAGGCTGTATTGTGTATGCATTCATGTTAAAGTAATTGCCATGTTGGATAACTCAATACATGGGTCGTTATAGGAAAATGACACATTTTGCTAGCTTAAAAATACTTTGCAATAGGTTTGAGAGCAGTTAACAGATTGAATTAGGTTTTCAAATGCGAGAAAAATAAAAATAGCCCTCCCCCCCTCCCCCCAAAAAAATCACTTATTTTCTAAAGAAAATAACCAAAAATGGCGTTTGTCTTATAATGAGCAATGTTGTTCATTGCTCCAGTATGGCGTCCAAGCGCATTAAATATGACGTCATACGAGTAGTCTAAAACTGGTATACAGTATAATAATGTAGATCATTGCAATAAACATTTCATTCATGCACTCTGAATCTCCATTCATGCGTATTGCATCAAATTCTAATACATACAGAGAGTACCTAAAACTACCCCAAATTTGATACCATAGAGATTAAACCTTTAAAATGTTTACCCACTATAACCATGAGTCAGAGTGCATGGGTACCGTCTATACTACTGTATTTACTATGCATGTACCCTTAGGGTGTATGCGCTTCGACGCTATACTGAAGCAATGAATAACATTGCACAGCATAATAAAAACATTTTTTTTATTTATTATTATTATTTTACTTAGAAAATATATTTGTTACTATTTTTCTTTCTCGCATACTTGAAAAACCTATATCAACCTGATAACAGTTTCAATGCTCTCAAAAATTAGAATTTTTAAACTAGTAAAATGTGTTATTTTCCCATACAACACAATACTTACTTATGACGTCAACTATTATATGAATGTAACCACTCTATAGGGTGGTTTCATTCATGTTAAAATCGACGTCAAAAGTGAGTATACTAAATAACATTGGCCGGTATAGGAAAATTGCACATTTTGCCAGTTTAAAAATATTTCGCAATTTTTTTGAGAGCATTGGTGTTGTTAACAGGTTCAATCAGTACCTCAAGTATGCAAGAAAAATAATAATGACCAAGAAAGAGCTAATTTACCAAGGAAATAGCCAAAAATACGTTTGTCCTATGCTGATCAATGTTATTCATTGCTCATGCAAGAAGAGCATCGAAAAGCATTCAGAATGACGTCATGCGTACACACCCTATATGAATGCGAGCAAAATGATTTTTTTACTTTATATCACATCATTAAAATTTCTTTGCTCTTGACATAAGCCTGCTGAATTACTATAACATAAAAATACTTGTGAATAAGATATAAATTGTCATATGCATATTATAAATAATGGAAAAAGATCGTAGTTAGAGATTAAAATAATTTTTTTTTTTTTTTTAAAGTCAACTTGTTATCACATTAATTATTGATGCATTCTTACAGGTATGACAGTTCTCTCTAAACTGGTTCTCACTGGTTTAGAACAAAAACATGCTAATAACCTGGCCGAACGTATTGCGCAATATACTGTGTCTGCCTTTTTTTTTTTTTTTTTTTTAAGGTAACAGCTTTTAAGTTTGCTCACCAGTTAAATTTAGCTTTTTACCAAATAATAATGCAAAGGTATATAATTGCTTATAGGGTGTATGCATTCATGTTAACGTCAACGCTATGTTGGATCACTCAATCAATAACATGGGCAACATAAGACAATGGATCGTTTTGCCAGTTTAAAAATACGAAGGGAGAGCATTGATGTTGTTAATAGGTTGAATTAGTATATCAAGTGTGTGAGAAAAAAAGAAACTGATTTCGCAAAGAAAATAGTCAAAAACGAAGTTTGTCCTATGCTGAGCAATGTTATTCTTTCCTCCAGTATGGCGTTCAAGCGCACTAAATTTGACGTCATACGGATACGTACATCCTATTAGTGAATGCCATGCACCACTAATAATAGTGGTAATTAATTTTCTAATTAATAGTGGTAGTGGTACTAATAATAAGTGGTTGTATGCGCATGACGTCATATTGAATGCGCTTTGGAGCAATGAATAAAATTACTCAGCATAGGGTAAACATGATTTTTGACTATTTTCTTTGGAAAATTATTTTTCTATTATTATTATTTTACTCGCATACTTGAATACCTAATTCAACCTGTTAACAGCCTCAATACTCTAAAAAAATATTGCCAATTATTTTTAAACTGGCAAAATGTGTTATTTGCCCATGTTATTTAGTGCTCACATATGGCGTCAACTTTTATATGAATGCAAACATCCTATAAAGAATATCAAATATCAGCAATAGGAATGTTTTTTTTTTTTTTTTTTTTTTTTTTTTTTTTTTTTTTTTTTTTTTTTTTTTTTTTTTTTTAATGTTACAGTACCTTTTTAATTTTTAAACTAAGATTCAGGGAGGAGATTCTTAAACTTCATAGCAAACAAAATTATTCGATATCTAATGCAAATTTGTTTGTTGACAACAAAGCAAAAAAAAATACAGAATCAGCCCCCAGGTCCTATTCACAAAGCGCAATATATTCCAAAGAATTTTTAAATGCCAATTTGTGAGGCTGGAGACTAGTAAAAAAATATGTAAGCATTTTTTAGTTTTTTTTTTTTTTTTTTTTTTTTTTTTTTTTTTTTCCACAAAAGACCTTTAACAAAAATGAAACATATTGTAAACCAAGAACGTTTCAATTATACATTTTTTTAATGAAATCCTTGCATATTTATTTTCTTGACTTTTTTTTTTTTTTTTTTTTTTTTTTTTTTTGCAACTCATTCTTTGACTTATACTGACGTCATTAAAGGACAATTATCTCTCCTCTCACATATAACTTATACCTTTATTTTTCAATGCATCCTCTTTATTATTATTATAATTTATTTAACCACATTTTCTATGACGTAAATCAGCTTTTATGCGCACAAAAATATTAAAAAAAAAAATCTCTCGTTCAATGCCCGCATTTTGTTTAAAAATTGGCATCATATAATAACTCTAAAATTAGAGATGTTTAAATATTTATTGTTGACTTTAAAAGGGATATTTTATTGCCTTTATTATTAATATTATATCATGTTTTTTTAGGGCAACATTTTGTCCAAAGATGCTGTATACGTATGCGAGAGAAACAGTTAAAATTTAAAATATAATCCAATGCGTTTTCTAATGTTTATAAAATATTGCAATATATATTGTTTATACGCTGGAAACAACATTAATTCCCACTGAAATATAAATTTAATTGCATGCCATCTCCAATTTAAACTATTAAAGTATGGAATCAAATTGATTGTATAGAGTATGCAAATATTGTTCCGTATTCACAAATAGAATAAATTACATAATTTATGCTGTATTTATTTCATTATAGCATAAATGATGCTAAATTAGAATAAGATAAATAATTATGCTGTGCATTATAATATTTATGCTATATATAGTTTTTATGAAGTATTGCATAATTTATGCTGTATGCCGAAATGGTGCCGAAAATGAGCTAGTTTAATTATTACGTATAGTTATTTTTGTCCATGTGAAAAGAAAAAATGGTATAGGGTGTATGCGGATGACGTCATATTTATTGCGCTTGGAGGCCATACTGGAGTAGTGTATAACATTGCTCAGCATAGGACAAACTTCATTTAAGCCAATTTTCTTTGGGAAATCGGTTACGTAATTTTTTTGTTATTGTTATTTTTCTTACATACTTGAGATACTAATTCAACATATTTACAGCATCAATGCTCTCAAAAATATTGCATAGTGGTTTTAAATTGGCAAAATGATTTTTTGTCCTATGCCGGGTATGTTATGGAGTTATCCAACATGGCGTCGACTTTAACATGATTGCCTAGACCCTATATAAAATTATTTGCAAATATCATATTTATTATTTTTTCATATGAAATACTATTTTCCATACAAAAATATGTGACAATAACAATACTATAGACATTTTATAAACTCACCATGAAAATTGTGCAAAACTATGTTTGTTTTTTCTTTCATAAATAAAGAATAAACACACGGAACGGAACTCGGGAGTACATATTAAGCTAGAAAAATTACGATCACCTATTATTATTATTTTTTTTTTTTAATTTAATTTTATTATTATGAGTTCTTTTCTTTTTTTTTCTTCTGTAACACCAACATCGGAATCCTATTTGATTCAAGGTGAAGGTGAGAAAAATCTATTATTATTATTATTTTTTTGTGAGCAAGAAAATAGAGTTAACGAATATTATTTTTATTTATGTTGTTCTTATTATTCAGCATCATTATGTGCTGCGACATATAAATTACGTAATTTATTCTTTCCGGCGTGTATAATATATTATGATAATAATAATATGTATATTTACAAATACACGAGAGAGAGAGAGAGAGAGAGAGAGAGAGAGAGAGAGAGAGAGAGAGAGAGAGAGAGAGAGAGAGAGAATAAAAATATTTCACATAATAATATCATACTCACAGACAACAATAATAAAGTTTCATATTTATTATTAATACATACATATTTTAAATCGGTCTTTGATCGCAAACTATTACACAACATGTTATATAGCAAGTGTTTGCGGAATAAAATTATAAGATGACTTATCATAATAAGCATATTTTATTATCATTATACTAAGCATATATATTAGTAAACATTATTATACAGCTGTGCTGTAACAAATTTAATTAGAAACCGGTATGAAAATTTCATTACGTTATTCCAATTAGTTACTTATTTTGAAATCAAATATTATACCTTTATTTTATGTTTATATGTTTGCTTCAAATTGTATAAATTCTTATTTAATTTCTTAATTTGTTGATGCTATATTAAATGTAAAAAATATTATATGCTTTATCAAGTCAAGAAGTTTCTTGTTTTATATAAGCAAATTAATAAACAAAATTACTGTTTTCTTTACTGATTCTTATGAAAATGTTACTCAAATTTTCTTTTCTCAAACACATTTTTGATTTTTTTTTCCTTCTTCTTTTTCTTTTTAACTTATTTTCCTTCCATAACAAATTTGAAATTAAACCCTTTTTTTTTACGCTTTTATTTACTCTTTTATTATAATTTTTTTTTTATTTGAAAGTTTTTTTTTTTTTAATATCAATAAAATTTATTCATCATTTTATTCCTTATGTTTAGCATTCGTTTAGTTTTATTATAAATTACAACACAATCTTCTGATGCACTTCTATTTCTTACATAACTTGATAAGAAATGACAAAATAAATATTCACGAGGTCCTTTATGTTAGTATAATTATTGACGGTAATTTTGCGCAAAGTTAGAAAATCACACACACATATCGTGCATAGACATGTATAAGTCTATGGTATCATATGCAAAAATAACAATAAACGTAGCTTATTATAATATTATCAACATTACTGACCCCTTCCGTAAAGTTGTTTTAAAAAGTGTATTTTCAATATCAATTAAAATTATCAATCATTTAGTCATCTAAAAAAAAAAAGGCTGAAGTATACATAAATAATCCATACATTGATAAGAGAGAGTGATAAGAACAGCAAACCTCACCGTGCGTTGTTAATATTTGTGATAACAGGCAAATATAGAGATCGCATAAATTTATTAGCAGCAGCATATTAAGTAAGAAGCTTTACAACTGTAAGTTGTTTATGATTTTGTATTTATTTTGTGCACAGTATAATTATGGTAGATTGAGTGACCATTACAAAAATATTGATATTAGTAACCCCCTGATTCATTGCTCAAAAAAAAAAAAAAAAAAAAAAAAAAAAAAAAAAAAAGCGTACGTTGATCGTCATTTTTTTCGTGGTTTGGAGCAAAAAAAAAAAAAAAAAAAAAAAAGGTTTACGTATATAATTATATAAGAGGGGTTGCGCTCAAACAAAACAAATGATAACAATAACATAAAGATTTTTTTTTTTTTTTTTAAATAGAGCTGTCAAGCCGTCACAACCATTTTTTATTTTATGAAGTTATACTTGTTATTATATATTTATATTTTTTAATTAAATAACATCATTAACAATAAACATTTATGTTAAAATATTACACATGGACGATTTGCTATAAAATTTTTGTTATTATTACACAATATATTATAAAATAAGACTTGTTTTCACTATCTAGGTAAATAAATATCATAAAGTTTGCAACAATGCAATTTTTTTAATATATCGTTCTTTAATATCTTTAATAAGAAAATTGCATATTATTTTTATTTTTATTTTTTTTTTTTTTTTTTACACTAAGAAGACTATAGTTTTTAGGTTATTTGGGAATTAGCTATTTTGCATATCACAATCCTGTAAACATAAAAAAAACAGCAACAGAAAAGAGAGAGAGAAAAGGATAAGAACCGATAAAAACGGAAAATTAAAGAGAAAGTTCAGGGGTTACAACATGGTTTCTTCAATGTTAGATAATGAGAAGAACTATTTATAAACTCAAATATGATGACCCAAAGCCTATCCTTAGCCCCATGGTAGCCCCTTAAACTTGCGCTCATCCTTCGAGATATGCAACCCACTACAACATTTTCTATAGTAAAGCCGTAACTATGACGTAAAAGATACTGGAAAAGTTGCATATCTCGCAGGATGATCATGAGAATTTGGGGTTCTACGAAAGGGCTTTGGGTCATCATATGTGAGTTTATGAACAGTTCTTCTCATTATCTAACATTGAAGAAGCCATGTTGTAACCCCTGAACTTCCTCTTTAAAATAATATAATAAATTCATAAGATGAAGATATACAAACTTGATTTTAAGTAACATTTAAATTTTAAAAGTGTAATGAATTTACTTTTAAGAGAAGGTTTACAATTATCTCTATGTATCGACGATCCATTCTGGATTATTTTTCACTCTCCTGATTTTTAATTATCATATTTAAATTACTTAAATTTACAGGAGAATATGGAAAAAGTCCAGGATGGAGCGTCAATCCATACAGTAAGTGTCAATTTAAATTCTTTTTTTTTTTTTTTTTTTTTTTTACCTTTCATTTATACAAAGGTATATGCAATCCTTGATATACTCGTATACAAAAAAATACCCAGGGTTATCGCACCAACTTTTATTATCTTTTTTTTAGGATTAAATAATAATTTAGTATTGTATTTTGGTCAAGATTTTTTTTTTTTTTTTTTTTTTTTTTTACTTTGTTATCAAACTGAAGGTTAAATACTTGATAACAATTCAATCTAATAAGCTTTTCAAACCTTTTATCGATTTTATGGGTTTTGTTTGTTTAAACTGCACTGATTTCAATGTTATATTTATCCACAGAGATTTAGTGATGATAAAATTTTTATAATACCATATTCAACTAAATTTTGAGAGATTTATATTATAATAATAAAAAAAAATCATGGTACAGTATCAAATTTTTGGGTTGGGTTAAATTGAGAGGTTGTAAGATTGATTTCGCCCAATAAAAAGCAGTTAATTATTATTATTACATCTCAAAACACTTGATGGGACTTCCCGAGTAAAATTTTAACGATGACACAACGATGAAATAAGAATGACAAATAAATGCGACACAAAGATGAAATAACGATGAAACGTGTCCCATTTCATCGTTATTTCATCGTTAGCCCCATGTTATTTATATGGAGTTAAAAAATAGAAATATTAGCAAAATGAGCAAAATATTTTCGACGAAATTTCAATGACATAAGTATGAAACAACGATGACATAAGTATGAAACAACGATGACATAAGTATGACACAACGATGACATAAATGAGAAATAATGACGACAAAATTATACTACTAGAATTTATCGATGACATTTCAATGACATATGTATGAAATAAAGATGACACAAATTTTCAGGATAATTTTAATAATGTAAAAATATGAAATATCGACGACACACTTTCAAAGTACACCGCGCGACCACCGCGGAGACCTGCCTGTTAATAAAATCTAGTGCCTGCCTATATACCAAATGCTACCTGTCTAACATGAAATTTTATATATGGGGTTGGAGTTTTCTTCTTTAGTGTAGAGTCGCTCGCATTATATTATATAAAAAAGCTTTCCAAACTCTGTAACCCAGCAATTTTTAAGTCTCACTTGAAACTTGTTTTGCAGATTTCTTAATTAATTTGTAATCAAGTGAATACTTTTATACAAATCTAAGTCAGAAAACACAATAAATCGTCATTTTTGTAGTAAATTAAATATTTTCTAAATAATTAAAACTTTTATTACCTGCCCTAAAAAGTATTAAAACCTCCGAAACAAACGAAAAAATAGGTATTAATTCTTGACTTTGAATTTTTAGTCTGAGAGTCACCGGGAAAAGCTACTATATTACATTGCACTACCACAAAGATTTTGTACAGGATTCTAATCATAATATATATTTATCAAATATATTGCTTGTATTGAATATTAATTAAACGCAACAATGTATTTGCAATATTTTTTATATTTTTTTATGCATTATTTGATGCATTAAATAAAAGCTAAGTGATTGTCAGTTTTGTCACTAAAAATTACTTTTCCATATATTTATGCAATACTAAATTTTGAATTGTTTGAAGCATATTTATAGTATATTTTTTTAAATTTTCTTTTAATGCTTGCAATTAATTTGCCTTATCGTACGCGTGTTAAGAAATATATAACAATAAAAATACAATCAATTTAACAATTTTTGTTACGCTTTTCTAGAGTTAATAAGCACATTGACTATATTTAAAGCTGATTTAAATAATAAGCATAATTTTTAGCAAAATAATAAATTTCGTTACACTAATAACTAATATAATATAAAATAATTATTTTATATTTTTACAATATTGAAAAATACACACTCCGAAACCGTTTAGCATGCATTTTTGCACATAGGGAAAAAATCTAATTATGTGAGTAGTAATTTTAATCAAACACATATTTATATAAAATAATTATTTAATTATGTATAATGATATTTTTCTATCAATCTACCAGCTAAAATAGAAAATTCGATGACTTAAAGATGACACAACGGCGACATGAACATTTTTATTTTTGTAAATATGAAATAAGTATGACAATAAAAACTTATTGATGAAATAACGATGGCAGCTTTAATTTTCAAAAAATCTAAATGCGACACAACGATGACATGATTAAAAATTCAATATTCATGTAAAAAGCCAATAAATTATTATTTCTTCGTGTCATCGTTATTTCATACATATTGAATTTTAATCGTTGTCGTCGTTGTGTCGGATTTAGGTTTTTGAAAAATAAAACTGCCATCGTTATTTCATCAATAATTTTTTGCTGTCATACTTATTTCATTTTTGTAAAAACAAAAAATTTCATGTCGTTGTTGTGTCGGCTTTAGGTTTTTGAAAAATAAAAATTGTCATCGTTATTTCATCAATAATTTTTTGCTGTCATACTTATTTCATTTTTGTAAAAACAAAAAATTTCATGTCGTCGTTATGTCGTCTTTTTGTCATCGAAATTTCATTGTTAGAAATTTTTAAAAAATTATTTTTGTGACTTTGTCATACTTTGTCTTCATTAAATCGCAGTTGTGTCATCGTTATGGGACATTTCATTGAAATTTCATTGAAAAATCATAGAATTGTCATACTTAGCGTTCTACTCGGGTTACATAAATTACAAAGTTTGTCTTATAACTTATATCCCACTGTAGCGCCGTAATAATGATCAGAAATTTTCGACTTACATGCAAATACTAATTTTTGCCTGTTTCTGACGACAGAAACAGAAATTGTCATCGCAAATAGCATATTTTACAGTTTTTTCACGCTTTCTTGTGAGGCCACATTTACATTCTGGTAAAAATTGTCATCAGTGTTGAAGATCCCATTTTGTGTTCAATCGTTAAAAAAGCACATTTTGTTTCATGTGGTTTATGTCTTTAATTATTTTATATTTATGTTATACTAAAATTCAGTATAATGTTTCTTCTACGCATATCTTGAGATTTATGAATATAAAATGTCAAAATGATCATGACATAATCATCATCTAATGTTACGCGTAGATTTGAAACATATCACACAAAAAGAATTTATAAACAAAAATACATTCATAAAAACAAAAAGTTAGCGTCATGACGCTCTCCTCTGGTATAAATACTAGGGCTGCGAGGTAAGGTCAAGCAGTCACAAAGTTGAAGACTTTGAAGGCGTAACTGCATTTGCTACTGTGTTGTATAGTGGTACTATATTGAAATTTGTATAATAATATCATATTTTCTATTTGTGAAATTTTGTGGGTCATTTGGTGGACAAAAATTAGTTGTGTAATACAAATTGAAATCAAGCTTGGATGATCAATTAAGGATTATTTACCTATAGGAATCGCGCAGGTATATTGTATT
Source organism: Ecdyonurus torrentis (assembly GCA_949318235.1). Classification (NCBI taxonomy): domain Eukaryota; kingdom Metazoa; phylum Arthropoda; class Insecta; order Ephemeroptera; family Heptageniidae; genus Ecdyonurus; species Ecdyonurus torrentis. The sequence continues at coordinate 11,014,844 of OX439133.1, read as the reverse complement.
ATAAATATTCATTAATAAATAATAATTAAATAGCTGCGTATAGGGTGTATGCGTATGACGTCATATGGAATGCGCTTCGACGCCATACTGGAGCAATGAATAGCATTGATCACAGTATATTGGCTAATAAAGGAACAACTGTTTTTAGGCCGACTATAAGTGATCTCGTTTACATCCGCATCCGTTTCTGCTTGCTACACATGCGCGGTTCATCGAAACGGAAGCGGATGTAACCGAAATTACTTAGTCGGCCTCAACAAAACAGTTGTTCTTTTATTATTCAATTGGGCAAAAGTTGTTTTAGCTATTTTCCTCGGGAAATTAAAAATTTTTTTCTCGCATACTTGAAAACTTAATTTAAATACTATCAAAAATATTGAAAAGTATTTTTTAACTGGAAAAATATGTCATTTCTATACCAGCCCATGTTATTTAGTGCTCACATATGGCGTTGATTTTTATATGAATGCAAACACACTATAGGTGCTCTCTAAACATTTGTACGACGAGAGTAAACATTGTTGTATAAGTGTACAGCTCATATAAGCTATAGTTTATGAGAAAATGAACGCATAGCATTTTACATATTTATTCTTTATCACAAGGTAAACATTTGTGCTTTTTTTTTTTTTTTTTTTTTTTTCCTTTGTAAAAACTAAAATTTTATTAATGAAAATCAGTTAAAACAAGTAAGGTCATGATCAAACTAGTAACTTTTATCACGTGACTAAATGATGTGCATGCTTTGCGCATGGCACTTCTTTTTTTTTTTTTTTTTTTTTTTTTTTTTTTTCCTTTCTTATCAGTAATATAACTGGTGAGTGAGTGGCGCGTGATAATAGTGTTAAAATTTATTTCCAATTCATGTTGTGAAACAGTTACTGCACTAGAAGTGAGATCTCAATTAAAATACTGCATTGTAAGTAACTTTGAATAATTAAGAAGAACAATCAATGAGGAAGGTGAATTGAACTATTTTTGTTGAGATTATGATATTTTTGAAAAGAGCTTTAAAAAAATTTTGAGGCGCTATTTTGTCTTAGGACGATTGGAGCATGCGAAGTATTTTTAATTAGTTTTTGAAAATCGGCCTAGAAAGCCTGTGACGTCATCAGTCCACTTTTTTCTCCGCAAATACTAATCTTTCGAGGTTCAGTAACCAGTTTAATGAAATCAGCTCGTCCTCAGGATTTCAAAAAACTGGCTACTGAACCTTCTACGATCAATACTTTTGGAAATAAATGCCCGATTGATGACATCACAGGCTTTTTAGGTCAATTTTCAAAAATTAATTAAAAATACTTCCCATGCTTCAATCGTTCTAAGAAAAAAATCAACTTTTTTAACTCTCTTTTCAAAAATGTCATAAAAAGTGGGAGTTAAAAAAAAAATCACCTTCCTCAATGAGTGAGTCAATATTTGAGTATCAATATTGTATCAAGCAATATTTACCAGATATTAAGCAACAAAAGACAAATACATTGTACGTTCTTCTTCAATAATTACTTTCCTTGAAACTATAATTATTGTTTACTTTAAAATTTGTAAGTTTACAATATTATATAAAGTTACACAAAACTTGTTAAGTAAATATTGTATGTATTGTAATGGGCTTTAATTTTGTTATACATGCACTTAAAAGAATAGCAAAGCAGGTATTTCATAGTAGAGTGGATGGAAGGAGAGATAGAGGCAGGCCTAAAACATCATGGTCTGAGGTGGTTGGAAGATGTTTGAAAAATAAGAATGTACGCAGTATGAAATGCAAAAGGAAATGTATGAAACAAGGTATGAGACTGGCGGAAGCAAGTGAAGTATGTCAGGATAGGAAGTTGTGAAGGTCTATCACTGGGTCAGGATAAAACATCTGTGTTGTTGGCTTACCCCGAAAGGGATTTATAGCGTCATGATATGTATGTATGTATGTATTAAACTTACAGGTTAACTTGGCACTATTTACTTTTATCAAAATAATTTGTGTTTGCATAGAAACTACTCGATAAGGTACAAACAACACCATAAAAAAAAGCATGATGTGCTTCTATGGAATAGTACATTAATTTAATACCTTGTCAACTTACTTTTTTATAATTTAGAATACTAGATTGATATTTACCATACCTTATGATCCATGAATTAGACACCATCACGTTGATTTTGTATTTATTTTTTATTTTGAAGGTTATTTCACGCATCTGACGTCACAATGTACTGATGGGGTTGTGATAGGGGTAAAGAACTTGAGGGAGGGGCTTAAATTTATCAAGTGACCAAAGCGGTGAGTGATTGGTGACGGTACATTGTGACGTCAGATACGTGAAATAACTGTCAAAAAGAAAATAAATGAAAATAAATTCAAAATCAACATGTATTCATGGATAATAAGGTAAGGTAAGTATCAGTATAGTATTCTAAATGATAAAACAATTATGTTGACAAGGGCTTGAAAGTGTGTGTCCCAAATATACCCTTTTCTCTAGAATATCAATTTAAGGAAAAAAAACATAGCGGTTAGGATCAATATTAAAGAAAAGGATAGAATAACCAGCAAGGGCCTTTTTTTCTATCCTTTTCATTTTCTCTAGAATAGGGCATAAATATGCCCTAAACTCTTACTGCCCCCAGAGCACTCGCATGTACGGCCAAGTATTACTTATCCGAAGCTCACTAAGGTTTTTGCTATGGCCCTACAAAGCATAGCCATCTTGATTTCCCCTCTTGGGCTTCTCATTAGGTTAGGGTGTAGGACCAAGGGTGAATCTGGGACGCAGCCAAAGTCCCGTGTGATAGGTAAAAATTTGTGTAACCATCAGTTTCCATCAATATTCATTGACAGGCATAAAAAAAAACTGCACATGGTGTGCTACAGAATAGAAAATTAGTGATTTTTTCTACATCACTTCCGATTGGATAGCACACTAAACTAATAATATATATTTATTTGTCCTCTTTCTCATACACGTAAAACGAAAAAAAAATCCTCGCGGTTGGTATTAATAAGTTTAAAAAATGTTCAGAACATAATTTGAGCACATGGAATTGACAATTAATAAAACTCAAATATTCTCTACCCAAGAGTGTATTTAGATTCTGTAACTTTTTCGTTTTGTTGCAACAAACAAATTTGCATTAGATATTGAATAATTTCGTTCGTTATGAGTTACAGAATCAGCCCCCAGGATTTTGCAATGGGAGGGGTCCAGCCTATAGTGAGCATAGGCAAAGGGGGGCAACCGCCCCCGCCCCCTTTTCCCATGCTTTTTCAGACCTGACGGGGGGTCTCCGGACCCCAAAAACACTAAAAACACCCCCTGAATACGCCCCTATCTCAACCTATATAATAAATTGTGACTAGAGACCAACTATTCTAGAGTAAGCTAGTAACAAATATAACTAAAATTAGAAAGAAAAAGATCAGTTTACTCACCGCAGGCCTCATATCTTTCTTCAAATACTCCTTAGCTTCATCCATATACTTCCTCTTCTCCACTTCTAGTTCATGTAGTTTGCGATTCAACAATGCTTCTTGTTTCTTCAACTGTATGGTATGTTTATCAATGTCAGTGATATTAGCTTTGTGTCCAAACTTGATCAAGGGAGGACTAACTGTATCATCTACCACAGCTTTGCCATGTTTACATAACCAGATAATACACAGTTCTGTCAGTTCTTTATTGCCTTCTTGTTTGAATACTGTGTTCAATTCTAATGTCTCGGAGGTGGAGTGGACACAGTCGGGGTCACTTACATATTTAAGTAGCAGTTTCTCAGCATCGTTCTGTAAAATATAATGAAATATGATAATTAGGTCCTAGTAAAGATTAAAAGGGGTAGTCAACAATGTTTTTTTTAAGTGATTATTGTGTTATTAAACCTCCCAAAAATGCGATCTCAAAATTTCAATTATAAACGTGCTTAGAGCAACTGTCATCTAGCAGCCCCAAACCTATGTCACAGCTACAACTTGCTCTTACGCTAGCTTGGCGCAAGCTGGAGTTATTCTTATCTTTGCATAAAAGAAATGAGGCATGTGTATTATCACATTACAGCATAAACAGCACGTAAGTTGTTTTAAACTATGTTGCTTTTGCAGAAACATGGTTTGTGATCTATAATGTAAACAATATCTATATCTAAAATATGTACTACAGTATTCTCTTGCGTATTAGTGTGCAACTAAGAAATAAGAGCTAAAATTTCCATAAAAAGGAGCAATAATGACCCCTAACAAAAAGATGTTGGTAATATGAAAACTTAATTACAGGTGCCAGTAAAATTTCTAGAATTTTCCGATATATTCTTTATTTATACATATAATACCACATATCGATCTTGTTGCGAAAAAAAGGCCTATCTCGTTTTTTGTCCGTGGAAGCAAAAGGCCTATCTCGTTCAGGCCTTTTTATCGCAATAAGATCGATATGTTGAATGTCTGGTAATTTAGGTTTTCAAATTGTATATCAGTTCTTCCGAATAGAGATGTCACATTAGAGTTTTTTTTTGCTATGCGACTATGAGATCTATGAAAAGAACAGGTAAGACTCAAGCTCGTATCACAAAAAAACTCTAATAATATGACATTTCTATCCGGAAGACCTGATATGTTAAAATGTTCTTTGCAAGCCATCGCACTAGATGGCGTGTCGGTACACTCTGGTGTTTAATAAATGTTTAATAATGGTATAAGTTCTGACTGTTTTGATCATATAGGATAGGTAAGCTATTGCTAAAAATTTACAAATTAAAAATAACGTTGAAATACAAACCTGAAGTGCTTCGATGCATACAAATTTATCAACTGAAGTCAGTCCCCCCACTTCTCCTTCTCCGTATCCCAGAACAGACCACAGTTTTCCAACAGCAAACGAAGTAGGTTTTGCAACGATATTTTCAGTAGTCCATGCTGCCCAAGATTGTCCTTTATATCCATGTTTAAGTAGATCATTATATAATACAACTTTTCCATCACTGAAAAATACATTATTTATTATTATCTTATCATAAAATGTAAACATATAAAATAAAAAATCTCACCTTTTAAGAGCCTCAACAACTTTCAAGATACAAGCTGGAAATTTATTATTACGTTCAAATCCTTTTCTAATTTTTGATTCATCAAAACATACAATATTATTATATACACAATATTTAATAATATATTTTTTCCAGAAATTAATTTTAGCATCATAACTTATTGGATTTATTGACCGATTTTTGAATGCACAATATAAAAAGTCCATTCGTTGATCATCATACCAATCTTCTGGTATATCATCTGGTGCTAATTTTAAGCTAACTTTATCATTATCACTTTTAATTTCACTACTCATCTTATTTAAATACAAATCAATACTTAATTTATCAATTAATTAAGAAAAATGAACCACTTTTTACTTGTTTTCTAAAATATTTCATGTGCGCGATAATTTTTTAACAGCTGTTTTGGGGAGGAGTATTAATAAAAGTAATAGCCATGACGTAGCTGCGTAGTAGATTAAAATCATATCAATTTTTCGTACTGCGCATGTTTAATTTATACTACGTTTGTTTTATGAGCCATTTAGAGCATTATCTTGGAGTTAAAGTGTATAATCAGACAAAAAGTGAGTTTTTCTACGTCATAATTTTAAATTTTATATTTTTAAGTGCTTTATTTTACATTATAAATACAAATATGTGATTATTTAACTACTAAATACTTTCATCTATATTTTATTGTTTATTTTAAATTGAAGAAAAGTACAAAAATGTTAATATTTAATTTTAAAAATCCCACTGCAAAGAGCCATTATAATGGCCTTTAAACTTTGCTGATTTTCACATTTACAAGTCAAATTTATCATAATTTTGCTGATAATTTAAATTAATATTTATTATTAACAATGTATATTGAATTAATTATATATATTACATCTATTTAATTTTAAATTTTAGTGTATTTTAGTTAAAATAATCATTTATTTCGTACGATAAAAATGGGAATCAATCCAAAACATATGTTTTGAATACGCAGTGAAGATTTTTTGACCTAGTTAATTTATTGTTCTATTTTTGCAAATGGAGACAATTTATGAACTAAATTATTTCGTAAGGTAAATATACAATATATAATGAACTTTTTTAAAGTTCAAATATTAACATAAAAGTTCAAGGATTTTATATAAATTAACAAAGAAAAATTGAACATGAAGGAAGGGGGCGTGTCCATATTTTCATTTTTCTATCTAATTTTTTTTTTCCCTCTACAGCATACCATTTTCATAATTATATATATTTTTTTAATATGTAGAGTTGAAGAGAGAAATTATAAATTCTTTTAACTGTCTGTGTATATATTTAGCCTAGATTTCACTTTCTTTTATAGTACATACTTATTAATATAAGGTAAGGATATGGGTACTTAAAGTTGAAAAGTCTGAAAAAAGATGCACATAAATTTTTACTTTAATTTTTTTATCAATTAAAATTTATCTTTATTTTTATAAAAGCTTAAAGTTCAAGATCTCGTACTTATATAATAACAATTATATAATTTATAAATGTAAAATAAATCAGCTCTTTTGAGTTCATTTAAAAAACGAATGGAGTACGAGCAGGTAACGGTATGCTTGTTGTTTTTTGTGTCAGATTCATGTTTTATGGGAAAAAGTGAATAAAAATTGCATTTGTAAGTAAAAATTATAGTTATAAAGAATGATTATATGGATAAAAATTTAAATGGCTGGTTGATTAATTTAAATTTTGAGCATATGGTAATGAATTGAATTTTTAATGTGACTACGTTGCTTTTTTTTTTTTTTTTTTTTTTTTCTCTCTCTCTTTTTCTTTTTCTGAGCAGGAAAAAAGAAAAATAATAATTATTATAAAAGATTATTTAAAAGTAATGAAAACCAAATTTGCAGGTAGTTAAAGTAACTGATGTCATTTTTAATTATTATTTGAAAGACGTTTAAAGTTACATCCTAAATATTGTCAATGTCATGAAAGCTTTTTTTTTTTTTTTTTTTTTTTTTTTTTTTGACATTTTTATATCAAAATTATACTTTTATTAATTAAAAAAAAAATACGGAAATCACAAAAATGTTGAATCATTGCCATATTTTATGCAAAACTAATTTAATAGTATTTCTTTTTTGGCTTTAATTTTGCATTTATTTCATCATTATAAGTTTAAGTTCAAGGTTTTAATGACATCACACAAAAAAAAAAATCATTTTTCTCTCTCCTCGTTAGAAAAAAAAAAGGTCTAAATATAACACGATGAACTAGTCTATATTTTCCAACTTATTAATAGCATCATATAAGTTTTTAGGTTAAGGCAGCATATAGGTATAAGCTATAGAGAAGTTATTAGTGCTAAATTTTGTCATGGAGATACAGGTCTGTACATTATTTTAGTCTCTTTAATTTATAACAGAATTACTGTGTGTTTTTAAAAAGATTAAATTTATAAGTTAAAGATGCTTTGGCATTAGTTATATTGTTGTTATTTTAATGTATTAAAGTAAGGTTTATATTGTCCGATTCATAAAATTTATATTAATGGCTGCTGCCTTCTCTCTCTCTCTCTCTCTCTCTCTCTCTCTCTCTCTCTCTCTCTCTCTCTCTCTCTCTCTCTCTCTCTCTCTCTCTTCCTCTCCCTTACCTCCTCCCTCTCTCACGTGAATTTCATAGCCAAAAAATTAATGGATTCAAAAAGAATGTGCTTGCATTTTTAAATTTTCTTTCTTTTAAAAGAGAAACCGATAATATAAAACTTACATTCAATTTTTAAATCATTACCATTGCTATTGAAGTTATCACCAAAAATAGGCTAAATTCCTGTATTTAATTGTTAAGAAATAGTTACAGTACAGTATACTCAATTATTATTAATATTATTCTTTCTTAATCTCATATATAACTCCTTGAAATTTTACTAGAAAAATAAAGGAAAATAAATCATCATGGTTAGGTTAATAATATAAAAGAATAGAGGAAACCAGCAAGGGTCTTACTATAGTGAAGATAGTCCCATAGTTTAGGGAATATCTTGCTAGCATGGATAAATTGAAGAAAAAGAAAATACTACTAGTGTATTTATGCACAAAGAAAAGTAAAATTACCGTAATGAAAGTTTAACCATGATAATGTTCCTAGTTTAATGCAATCCGTGCCATAAAGGTTTTAGTCCATGATAGATATTCATTTAATATTGTAAAAGTTACCTAGGGTCTTACCTGAGTTTAATAACAAGTGAATCGTGTAGGTCAGTTAGCGGAATTGGGCTATTTAGTTACGGATATCATTGTCGTAAAGCATTTTTTATTTTATTTTCTTACGTTAACCAGTAGTTACAAACTGCCCAAGCAACTGTTCACTTCCAGCCTTACTTGAGGCTGGAGGAAGTGCAAGGGCTTCTCTCTCCTTGCCATGCTAATGAGTCCCAGTAAGGACAAAACAGCTGTCCATGGCTAGAGATGAGGTTGCTATGTGTTTTTGCTCACACCATCTAAATCAATTGCAAAACCAACCACTGATTATACTCTCCCTCTACAGTTAATTATTATTAATTAAAACACAATAAGCGTCTCCTCACATTCCGTACTTACTGTACTGTTAAATGTACCGGTATTCAGTTTTGGTATGGTTTATTAATCATTCTCTCTCACTCGAGGAATCCCTGTTAGAATTTGTTAAAAATTAAATTATGTGCACTAGAAATTCCCAAGTATTCTAGTCCCATACAACATTTCTATGATTTTCTTCATTGTTGAAAGGTCACTTATGCCATTTAAATGCATATTATTTTAGTGAAGTTTTCAAAAATACAGTCATTTAGTCGGTGTAATAGGTATCATCTGTAGGGACTTACGCTAGCATCCTTTTGCCTATACTTAAAAAATATATCTGTGTTTTCTATCCAAATTTAATTTATTAATTGTATCCTGCAGACAAGTTCTTTTCCTCAACTTTTATCATGAATAACAATATACAAACCATAATGGTCTGACAATTTTATTTAACGAAGAATATGACTTTTATTAATACGTATATTTTGTCTGATTTCAGATTCTAAGCTATAATAGAAAACAATTAGAAGAACTGGATTCTTCTATACTAGTGGCCGATAATAAATTATGGATGGGGGCTTTAACAATTGAAGAGGAACCTTGCCAATGTGCAGCTTGCAGAGCATTTGCCATGGCAACAAGTAAGCAACAATTAGAAGAACAAACTATAACAACAACAACAACAACAACTATTAATGGAATCATTAATACAACGACGACAAGTAACGACAATGCAACTAACGGCATCGACGTTGATTCAACGCATGCTTCTACCTCAGCGTCTTATGAGGAACACGCTTATAATATGTTAGGAGGAAATGTTGTTGGCGGGAGTTGTTATGGGGATATTAGTCATAATATAACTACTGCTTCTACTGTGGAGATACGTGGGGTTAATGTTATGCCATGTGAGTGATATCACTTGTTTTTTTATGTTCTTTTTGTTTTTTTATACTGTCTTTATTTGGGGTATCGTGAAGAATTTGAGATTTTTCTTGTGATATGTGATGTGTCCAGTGATTATATTGTGCAGTTATGATTGCTTTTTTTTTTTTTTTTTTTTTTCAAAAGTTAGCCACTGATATAGGTCATAAAAATCAGATAATCAAACCACTGTTTTTCATAACCTTTTTTTTTTTTATTATTATTATTATTATCAGGTACAGCTCTGGACAAAAGTGTTCCCAAACGGGGCACAAGCAGCCGCTGTGTTTTCTCATAAAGATAACATAGTGAGGTTGCGGGTTGCCTATGCTAATAGTTAAGGAACTTTTGGCCAGAGCTGAACATACATGCATATAACAACATTGAATAAGTGCACACAAAAAGAAAGCAAATGATTGTTTAATAAGTGCTATTTTTTTCTTAAATCAAAAACGTTCGCCAATTTGAAATTAAAAAAATGATAGGCCTAATAAAAAAAAAAAAATAAAAAAAAAAAACGAACTGTAAATTTTAAGAATTTTATTACTATTTTTATTATTTTATTCACTTTTATTGTATATTTATTTTACTTTACTTATTTGCCCATTTCGATAACTTTGCTATTAATATTGCAGCATAAAATTTTAAGCTACTAGTATTTTCTGACTAATAAAGTATTTTTAATTTATTTTTGTAAAAAAAGATTGAATTAGTGCCAATAAAGATAACTCAACACACACACAGTATGTCAATTGTAAAATCTACTTTTAAATTGTTATTGTATGGTTGCTGTGTGCTAACAAAAGAACATTGTAACACATTAATTGCAAAAATATTTAATGAAATTTGAATTTATCACGATAAATATGATTTACTGTACTAGTATATTTAATTGTTAATATCAAATGCACATTTTTTTATGTCTAAATTAATGCCACTTTAATGAGTTTAAACTCATAATTTAATACTGCGGAAATTTGTATTAAAATACTTTTAAATGGTCAGAATTTTTCAAAAAATGCTGTAATTTCTCACAACTTTTTTTTCCCCTTCAAATAGTAAGTGATGAACTGATGAATTTTATATTTACAAAAAAAAAGTATTAAGTAAATAAACAATTTAATTGCAAAGATTGCAACAATGGAGAAAAAATATCTAATTTAAATTTTAACGGGTTACTTTTTTTTTTTTTTTTTTTTTTTCTACATGTTCTTAGAACTTTTAATTAAATGAAGTCTCAAATTCTTCCTGATCATTGTCTGTGGTATTATATTGTTGTGTTGGTGTGTTTCTTGTATGGGGATTTGACTAGAAAATTTATAACTTTTTTCCTCTCTCTCTCTCTCTCTCTCTCTCTCTCTCTCTCTCTCTCTCTCTCTCTCTCTTACCCAGGAATCATTGCACAGAGTTGTGTGGTTTTTCTATTCTCTCTTTCCTTCCTCATTTCTCTTTCTTTTTCTAGAAAACCACAACAAAATTTTGGTATTAATAAACTAATAATAATTTTTTTAAGAGCTGCTATAGAAAAATTCTTCATGGTGGTTATAGTTTCTACTGACATTTATTTCCAATTAATAGGCCTAATATATTTATACAGAAATTATAATTTGAAAGAAAAGGATAGGAAAAAACAGTGCTGTCATTACCATAGTGACGAGAGTCCCATAGTTTGGTGAAAATCTTGCTAGCACAGAGATAAAAACTAACACATTGGAAATATTTTGGTAATAAACTCCAAGAGAGATGGAGTGTGTTATGGCTTTATCAGTCCTTACAGACTCGAAGAGAAACTTTATTCAATGTTTCTTTCTAAGTCTGTAAGGACTAAGGACTGATGAAGGCATAACACACTCCATCTCTCTTGGAGTTTATTGCTGAAATATTTCCAATGTGTTAGTTTTTATATCTGTGCTAGCAAGATTTTCACCGAACTATGGGACTCTCTTCACAATGGTAAGGCTTTTTTCTCCTAGCACTTTCCTTCAAATTATCATACCTACCCTCAATGATATATTTTCCTTCATAAAATATCTCTTTATATGGAAATGGTTTTTATTTCCTAATTCCAGTGAATGGTTGCTATTTATCTTAAATTTTCTAGTTGATTTCTCCCAGCATGTTGTATGTCCTCGTTCGTGTGTTTATAATATTGAATGGGGGCCTTAATTAAACATGCTTGACATAAGACTATAACACATCGACAATTATACCTATATCAATGTTGTCGTAAACAATATGTGTATCTTGTTATTTGTCATGTGTAACAAAATGTATATCTCGTTATTTGTCACGCATGGGTGTAGCAATAATTATGCGTACTCTTTTTTTTTTTTTTTTTTTTTTTTTTTTTTTTTTTTTTTTTTTTTTTTTTTTTTTGTCACGCAAAGCAATACGTGTAAGTTCAGCGCCATCTCCATTACATTCGGAAATGCCTTACACATTTTGCTTAGCTTGACAAAAAACAAGATACACATATTGCTATGCGTGACAAATAACGAGATAGACATTTTGCTATGCATGACAAAGAAAGGCTTAAAACACCTTGAACAAAAAACATGTCTAGTATCCTAACATACCTAAATATCAACGTTGCACTATCCGGAATCATTGATTTCTAATTAATTTTCCATATACAAAATGACAGCTTTGGGTTTGTGACGTCACAGCTCACCTGTTTTTGCACTCGTGGACTAGTGAGCTGTGATGTCACAAACCCGTAGCTGTCATTTTGTAAATGGAAAATAAATTAGAAATCAATGAGTCCTGCCAAATTAATGTTGATATTTAGGTATGCTAGGATATTAGGCATGTTTTTTGTTCAAGGTGTTCTATTCCTTTAATTATTTGAATTACCTATAAGTTCGTCAATGATAAATGATTTCTATATGATGATATTAGATGATTATGCAATTAGGCTAATATTCCCGTACTTGTTCAGCAATGCCATGGTTTGGGATGGATATCGGAGGAACCCTCTCAAAGTTGGTGTATTTTGAACCCAAGGATATCACTCCAGATGAAGCAGAACTTGAGGTGGAAACATTGAGGAATATTCGCAGATATCTTACCAAGAATTCTGCTTATGGTACTCAGGGACATAGGGATATACATCTGCAGGTAAAGATAATATCTTAATACTTTCTTAATTTATTATTATTTAGCACAATTACAAAATTTACTTAAAAATTATCTCATACATGGTCATATAAAATTAATAACAAAACTTTAAAAAAAATTAATTAAAATAGGTATAATTTGAAGGCTGATTCTGTGACTTAATTCTATGACTTGATTTTCTGTATAATCCCTTGCAAACAAATATGCATTAAAAATCAAATAATTAGTATAAGTCTACAGCATTAGCCCCCATGTCCAGGGGCATATTCAGGGGGGGGGGGTGTTTTTGGGGTCCGGATACCCCCTGTCAGGTCTGAAAAAGCGTGGGAAAAGGGGGTGGTTCCCCCTTTTGCCTACGCTTACTGTAGGCTGAACCCCTACCATTGCAAAATCCTGAATACGCCCCTGCCCATGTCACTCATTGAAATGACAGAAATAGGTAGAAAAGCAAGTAACAAAAAAAAAAAACTTTTATTAAATACCATTAAGCATAAACCATAGATTTATTTAGTCATGGATGAAAGGATGTTCAGGAGTAAAATATAAATAGAAAACTAGTTTGTTTGTTTGTTTGTGTGCTTTTTTTTTTTTTTTTTTTTTTTTTTTTTTTTTTTTTTTTTTTTTTTCAATTGTCCTTTTCAATGAATGGTTAATTATACAAAATTTCATTATCATTGGCCTCAAGAGTCCTTAATTTGTGACATAAAAAAATATAAAAATTAAAATATTCTGCTTTGGCTTGCCTTGTATGTTTTTAGGACATAATGATCTAGTAAGTGAACCAATAATTATGTGTTTCAGATGGATGATGTGATAGTGCGAGGTAGACGAGGTTCTCTTCATTTTATACGCTTTCCTACCAGTAGTATGGGCAAGTTCCTAGCCTTGGCCAAGTCTAAAGGAATGGCTACTCTTGTTAGCTCTGTGTGTGCTACTGGAGGTGGGGCTTACAAGTTTGAAAACAACTTCAAGAAGGTAAATCTATCTTATAATCATCAATTTAAGCAAAAATAAAAACATTGTTGTTAGAATCAATTGACTAATAAAGGAACAACTGTTTTGAGGCCGACTATAAATGATTTTGCTCATATCTGCTTCCGTTTCTCCATACTGTGCATACGTAGTAAGTAGAAACGGAAGCGGATGTGAGTGAAATTGCTTATAGTCAGCCTCAAAACAGTTGTTCCTTTACTGGTCAATATTAAAAATAAAAGATAGAAATAGCAGTGCTGAACTTACTTACCACAGTAGAAGTTGTATGGAGAGGCCGAAGTCTCACCTGGCACACAGTTTTAGTTACTGTATAATTTTTATATAACTGAGAGCTTTCGTCATCGTAATGACATTATCAATCAAAGAAGAGATTTACTTGAGCACATCACAGAGTAGTGTCTTGTCTTGTACTGTACTGTGATGTACTCAAGTAATTTTCATCTTAGATTGATAATGTCATTACAATGACGAAAGCTCTTGGTGATACAGTATTAACATTTATGACTATAACTGTGTACCATGTGAGACCTCGACCTGTGCATAACTTATACTGTGGTAAGACCAGTGCTGGTATTTGTATCCTTTACTCTCTAAGCTAAATGATTAGGTGGTGATAATTAAAATATTTGTTAGAAAAGCACATAGCTATAGATAAAGAATAAATAGGGTATGGGAGATATTATAGTAACCCCATTCTCCAATTTTTCCTATTGCACAGTAAAATTTCAATTTTGTGAAGTTCAATTCTGTGGAATACTTGATTTTATGAAATACTCAGTTGGGTCCGCAGTGGACTTCCACATAAGAATGGCAATGTAAAAGCTCTTAATTTTATTAAATGCTCATTTTCTGGGGATTTCACAAAATCAAGAGTTTCCTGTATCTATGCGTTTGTCTATCAAATCTTTTAATTATCTATTATTCGCATACTCAAATTTTCCTTGATATTTACTAACATCTTGTGTGTTTTATTCAGGACTTGAACATGACGCTGCACAAGTTTGATGAGCTGGACTCACTGTTAGTTGGACTGCAGTACGTAGAGATGAACAACCCCAATGAATGTTACTACTGGGCACATCCCAGGTCACATCCCTTGATAGAAGAGAACTGTAACAAAGTCGTCTATGACTTTAGTGATCCTTACCCATTCCTCGTAAGTTTACTAAACAATTGAATAGTCAATCAAGGTGACATTGAAATTGAACACAGACCTGCTTTCAAAGTGCCGTGTATCTAGTAAGATAAAGAAAAGCGAAGATTGAGTGTCTTCAATTTTGCCCATATTTTCAATTTCACCGTGGGTGGCTGTACAATATAGTATCAAAGGGAAAGAATAAGGACACAAACAAGTAGAGTGTCTGTTCCGTAAATCCTCATGAGAAACTCGGTACCGAGAAAGGGGGCATAACTCACTTGTTTATTATAGATTATTTGTGAGCCATGCCCCCTTTCTCAGTACCTAGTTTCTTGTGAAGCCTTACGGAACAGACCCCCAGCTCTGGCCACTAGTTTGAAAACAGGGCAGCGGAGGCCACAGCATTTTCTCATAAAGATAACATAGTGTGGTTGCGGGTTGCCTATACAAATCGTTCTAAAACTTTTGGCTAGAGCTGTACCTTACTGTGATAAAATATGTAGCTATGAGAAGATATTGATGGCATATTTAAAGTGTTAGAGAATTTTTAGAGTGTAAGGAACTAAAGTCTTAACTGCCCCCTGAAACGTCTCAACGAATATAAACATTTGTGTTAACTGATAAATTGAAAGAAAAGGATAGGAGAAAACCAGCAAGGGCCTTACCATAGTGAAGAGAGTCCCATAGTTCGGTGAAAATCTTGCTAGCACAGATATATATAAAATAACTAACACATTGGAAATAACTAACACAGAGAAACTATTCATAGTTTCTCTCTGCGTCTGTAAGGACTGATGAAGGCATAACACGCTCCATATCTCTCTTGGATTCGATTGCCGAAATATTTCCAATGTGTTAGTTATTTTATATCTGTGCTAGCAAGATTTTCACCGAACTATGGGACTCTCTTCACTATGGTTAGGCCCTTGCTGGTTTTCTACTACGTATCCTTTTCTTTCAATTTATCATACCTAACCGCGATGGTTTATTTTCCTTAATATACATATTTGTGTTAACTGTGTCATCAAAATCTTCACATAGCTACTGACTAATAAAGAAATAACCATTTTGAAGCCAACTTCAAGTGATTTTGATCACATCTGCTACTGTTTCTTTGTACACAGAACCGCGATAAGATATTTTACCATTTAAATCCAGCACTTGTTTTTCTCATAAGAATAACATTATAAATTTAGCATAAGTTTTTGAATGGTAAAAGTTCTTATCATGGTGCATATGTAGAAAGTTGTGTGTGGATGTGATTGACATCACTTAAAGTTGGCCTCGAAACCATTATTATTATTATTATTTCTAAATTAGTCAATATGGACTTCATCGTGGTGTGATATTTGTTGGTTTTCCTATTCTTTCCTTTGATAATACATATATTCTATATAAATATAGTATTTATTCTTACAATTTGATTGTTATTGATGAAATGTTGATGTTTTGTGGTATGTTACAGATTGTTAATGTTGGCTCTGGAGTCAGCATTATTGCAGTATATGGACCTGGTATCTACAAGAGAATATCAGGAACTAGGTAAAGTAAATCAGTACTCATCAGCTCATTACCAGGATTTCATAGAACTGGCTACTGGAGCTTCTAAATGATGCTAGGAGCTTCAATAGCCAGTTCAATGAAATCAGCTCATCTCCAGGATTACATTAAACTGGCTACTGGAGCTTCTAAATAATGCTAGGAGCTTCAGTAACCAGTTCAATGAAATCAGCTCGTCACCAGGATTACATTGAACTGGCTACTGTAGCTTCAACTACTGTATAAAAATAACTCTAAATTTCTAAATTACTTGTTACAGTTTGGGTGGAGGAACCTTCCTTGGCCTGTGCTGTCTATTGACAGGTTGCAGTACATTTGAAGAAGCAATTGAGCTGGCATCTCAAGGTGATAACACAAGAGTTGATAAACTGGTCAGGGATATCTACGGTGGGGACTATGAAAGATTTGGACTACCAGGAGACCTCGTAGCTAGCAGGTAAATGTTTGTTTGATGTTAGTAAACCATTGTTGTTTTTACTTCAAACCATGCTGCTGAGCTTCTGTATTATTGCCCTATCTTAAAAACTTTCCCTTAATGATGTAGTTCAAATTTTCGCAGCAACAAACAGCATGTAAAATCTAAATTGCACTGTGATTTAGGAGAAAGTTTAAAAATGTTCCCCTAGAGCACAGTGCCACTAATGGTGTTCATGCTCCAAAAATGCGCAATTGCATTTAAAAAGCATTGGCTGATTGTCATTTTTTTGTGTTCTGGAACACGAAGAACAGGGTTTACGAACACCAGTACTTTTATATGTACTTTTGTATTCTTGCATTATTGCGGCAAAAATTTGAATTACATCATTAAGGAAACGTTTTTTCAACTATAGCTTTCAATCTTGTTTATATACCCATGCTTAAACTTAATACGTAATAAAGAAAAGGATAGAACTGCCAGCAGTAGAAGTTCTATAAAGAGGTCAAACTGGTCAAAGTCTTGCGTGGCACAGTTTGTTTGTTTGTTTGTTTGTTTGTTATAAAACAGTCATTTCATAACTGAGAGCTTTCGTCATATGTTATGTAATGACATTATCAATCAAAGAAGAGATTAAATTGAGCACATCACTGAGCATACATAGCATAACATATTGATAATGTCATTGATATATGACGAAAGCCCTCAGTTATGAAATGAACTTTTTTATATACAATAACAAAAAACTGCAATGCAAGACCTCGACCTCTTCATAAAACTTCTACTGTGGCCCTTGCTGGTAATTCTATCCTTTTCTTTATAATTGATCCTAATTGCCATGGTTTTTTCCTTAAATGGAGGTTAGCGGTTTAAAAAATTGTTAAAAATTTTCTATGGCTTAAAACACGTAAAAGTGTGTCTAGTATTTCTCATTCAAATTTCTCCAAAATCGGTGGAGTAGTTTTCTCAAAAATCGCAAAAAACGTGTTTTTCTCCATAAGCGTAATGTTAAATTAGGGGACCCTTAGCTTTCCCCGCAGCACCCCGCGCGCTAAACCGATAACGTCCATTGATTTTTACTTCAAACTAAAAAAAAAAAAAAATGATGATGATGTTTTTTAAGAGCTTATTGGTGTAGTGTGCGGGAAACACTAAGGGTCCCCTATTTTTACATTTTTACGCTAATCAAAAGAAAGAAGAAACTTTTTTTTATTTTATTTATTTAGCTCCCGTAAAATATTTAGATTGCTGTGTAATTAAATTGCACGGCAGCAACAACTAAAGGCGTATTCTAAAACTTATAAGCTCGTATACTAGAATACCATTTGCCTCACCTTTAACATGGGAACAAGTTGGTGACCATATCTTCTTTACAGTATCTTGCATTGACAAAGATTATCCTACAGTTTTTCCCCTCGGTTTAATGTATTAATGTTTGTTATATGTTTCAGTTTTGGCCAGATGAACTCCAAAGAAAAGAGAGCCATGGTGTCCAAAGAAGATTTAGCCCGAGCCACTTTGGTTACAATTACCAACAATATTGGTTCTATTGCAAGGATGTGTGCACTTAATGAGAAAATTGAGAAGGTATGTTCTATTTTATGTTATTGTCTGTATGTAAATCTGGCGTGTTTTGTCAATCTGTTTATGTATTAAGTATTAAATAGAAATACATATTTTAAGGAGGGGGGGGGGGGATGCAAATTGTATATAAATTTTTTTAGAGAAAATAATAATAAAAACAGGACCTTGTCATAGAAAATTTTATTCTTTGTCTTTAGTCTAAGCAATTGACTAATAAAAAGGAACAACTGTTTTTAGGTCGACTTGAAGCAATTTCACTTACCTCTGCTTTTGTTTTGGTATACTGCATATGGGCAGTAAGTAGAAACGGAAGCGGATGTGACCGAAAGCACTTAGAATCAGCCTCAAAACAGTTGTTCCTTTATTAGTCAATAGTGTTGCAATTTGCAAGAGTGTGGCAAAACAGTCAGAGAAAAAATATGCAAGTTGCAAATTCTGTTAAAATTATTCCTTATGTCGCGTCAAGATGAACAATCTACACTTTACAAATTTGCGACTACCTGGAGTTTCACCTACCTGTGTTTTATATAGCAGAAGCTCCGGGTAGCCTTCATCTTGACGTAAAAAGATCAATGTGTCACCTTTGATTTTTTTTTTTTTTTTTTTTTTTTTTTTTTTAGCCTCACATAGCACAAGGTTAATTTTATCATTCTCTCTCTCTCTCTCTCTCTCTCTCTCTCTCTCTCTCTCTCTCTCTCTTGTCTCTCTCTCCCTCCCGCTATCGCTATCTCACTTAACCTACGACAACTTTACTAAATATATTTGAAACATTTGTGTTCTAGGTTGTGTTTGTGGGTAACTTCCTGAGAGTTAATCCAATAGCCATGAAGTTACTGGCCTATGCTGTGGACTACTGGTCTAATGGATCATTGAAAGCTCTCTTCCTGGAACATGAGGTATACATACCAAATATGCATGCTATATTACATTATTAATATTATTATTAATTTTATAATAATACACAAGGGACTCAGAAAATAGCCATTTCACAAAAATGAAATTCACAAAATCAAGAGCTTTAAAGGTGTAGAACACATTGTACAAAAAACATGTCTAGTATCCTAACTATCACCTAAATATCAACATTAATTTGACCGGAGTCATTGATTTCTAATTTATTTTACATTTACAAAATAACAGATGCATGTTTATGACGTCACAGCTTACTAGTCCAGGCGCGCGGAAACAGGCAAGCTGTGACGTCACAGACTTGCAGCTGACATTTTGTAAATAGAAAATAAATTAGAAATAAATTACTCTGGCCAAATCAACGTTGATATTTAGGTATGTTAGGATATTAGGCAAGTATTTTATTCAAAGTGTTTTGTGGCTTTAACATTGGCATGCTTATATTAAGGTCTTTATTTATTTACTTATTTATTTATTTATTTATTAATTTGTTTGTTTGTATAATATATTACATTAGGATAGCGTCTAGCACTAGAGTACTAGTACAGAAACAACTGATTTGAGGCCGACTTTAAGCAATTTTGCTCACATCCGCTTTGTATTTCATAGAAGTTAAACAGATGTGAGCAAAATTGCTTAAATTCGGCTTCAAATAAGTTGTTTTTTACTAATCAATTGATTTTCCACAATTAAATATTGATTATTAATTGTTTTTCTTGTTGTATTTTCAGGGCTATTTTGGAGCAGTAGGCTGCCTACTACAACTTCATTGTTCCAATAGTTGAGTTAAATAATAATAAATATAAGGACTATAATCTTAAGTATAATTCATAATAATAATAATAATAATAATATAATGGTTATTGTTATATTTATTTTAATAGTGAAGAAACAAAGAAAATTTAAGGCAGCAAGCACAATTATTTTGCATTCCTAAAGATTTTTACATCCGATGGACCACGCATTTTCTTACTTTGCGCCAACAAAAATAAAACTATATACATAATATAAAATAATAGCACATACCAATAATAGCAATGAAATAGAATAATAATTATATTATAAATAAAAAAAGTTTTCTACTAAGAATCAATTTTCATGTAACGTTGATTGTTTTTAAATGTCTGTCATTTTGATTTTTTTTAACTGCATAAATTAATTAATGCATTAATTAATTAATTTAAATGGGTCAAATTTTATGAGCAAATTTTGTTTGTTTTATTTTGTGGCAAAAAAAAAAAAAAAAAAAAAAAAGTGGGCAGCCACTTAATGCCAATTTATAGGCCTACTACATGCCTCTATAAAAAAAAAACGCCCATTACAAATATAACTTAAAAAAATAAAAATTTAATTCTCCCCACCTGCCATACTAATAGCATAAAGTTATTTGCAATACCAGCGCCTCATATTTACAATCGATTTTTGAAAAGTATTGCTGAAAAATAGCTTTTGAAACAAAAATCTAAATCATATTATGTTCTGCTAAAATTCTCTTGTAAAAAAAAAAAAAAAAAGTGAAAAGTGAAAAGAAAAAACGAAAAAAAAAATACAAAATGCCTTGCTTAATTCATGTACAAACAATTTTTTATTGATTTAGTGGGATAAATCAATTGAAAGGGGCAGAAAAGGTGAACTTAACAGTACAATAAGAATGAGCACCGATTTCCATTTCACCCATATAAAAAGTTCCCATTATATTGTATACTTAAGGCTAGGCATTAGCAATGTAAATTTATCCTACCTTTTTTTTTTTCCATTTGTTTACTTATTTATTGGCTAATTTGTGAAAAAATTTCCAATGAATTATAACAATAGCAAATGCAGACATTTTAAAGACACATCAATGGATTCTGATATTTTAAGTAGAAGACTAGTATACATATATCTTAGTTATTTATACTGAATAAAACATTAGACTTTCAATGAATTTTACTAGAAATATGCATGATTATATAAATATACTCAGGTATTGTAATGGGTTTTTAAAATTTATGTAAAATTAACAGTAAAAAGAAGGGAAAAAAATGCTACGTTTTTTTTTTTTTTTTTTTTTTTTTTTTTTTTTTTTTTTTTTTTTTTGAACGATTTGAACAGATAAATTCAGTACATGAAATGAATTTTACTTTGCAAATTTTTATAGGGAAAAAAAAGAGAAATTGTGTCAATTTTTAAAACCCATTCTCATAACTACACCAATTCTTCCCTGTAGTAAAAAATCAAAAACTTAAAGAAATAAAAAATTATTTTTTATGACTTAAATTTTAATAGCCTAGAATCTTTTAAATACTTTAAAAACCAGACAATTAAAATAGATTTTTACATAAAATTTAAAACCTAAAAATATAAAATAACTAAGAAATATGTACCCAAAAATAATAGCATAAAAATAAAATTTGAGGAATTAAAAAGTTTTTATTAAAAAATATATATAAAAGAAGAATTAAACTTAAAAAAAAGGTGTAGTTGTAATTTATTAAAATAAAAAGTGCCTCATTTAGGTGTACTATAAAATATTTAAAGAAAACTTGTTAATTTCTCATTTTAATACGCAGGTTTTTTCTTAATTAAATTTTGTTGCTTTTCTTTAGAAACTATAAGTTATCTGTATAAATTATTTTTGTATTTGATATTACTGTTTAAGAATATGTTAATTGTGTTTTATTATTATGTGTGTAATTACTGTATTGTGTTTTGCTTGATTAGTTTTGTAGATTTTCTAAATGTTAAAAAATAAGATTTCCTTTTTTTTTTTTTTTTTTTTTTTTTTTTTTTTTTTTTTTTTTTTTTTTTTTTTTTTTTTGAGAACTCTAAAATAAAAACTCAATTTGGTCTGAAATATTCCAAAGGGCTGGATTAAAACTTTTTATTGTTATTATTACATATTTGTCCAAAAATAGAAACCTCAATTTTGTTTAAAGAGGAAGTTCAGGGGTTACAACATGGTTTTTTCAATGTAAGATAATGAAATGAACTGTTCATTGACTCACATATGATGCCCCAACGCCCTTCCGTAGCCCCATGGTAGCCCCTCAAACTTGCGCTCATCCTGTGAGATATGCAACCCGCTACAACATTTTCTATAGTAAAGCCGTAACTATGACGTAAAAGATACGGGACGGGTTGCATATTTCGCAGGATGATCACGAGTTTGCGGGGCTACGGAAGGGCTTTGGGTCATCATATGTGAGTTTATGAACAGTTTTTCTCATTATCTAACATTGAAGAAGCTACGCTGCAACCCCTGAACTTCCTCTTTAATATCATATAAAGTCAAATAAAGAATTTAATTGTAATCTTTAGCCTTTTACATAGTTTTTTTTTTTTTTTTTTTTTTATAAAATTTTTACTTTAAAATTCTTTGTTTAGAGTTTTGTAAAAATTAATTATTGTACTAAATTTAATTGAAAAATTATAATTTTAATTCATAATAGAGTACTTGTATAAAATAGAAAATTACATTCTTTTGAGAGAAAAAAAAATGTTAGAAAAAGCTCATTTAATGAAAAAAATAAATAAATCATCATTTTTTATTGAAAATAAAATAACTATTGTATGCAAGTACTAAAATTATATTTTCAATTATATTGATGACCAAATTAAATAATTTGATTAATTCATATAAATATACATATCATTTTAGTGTTTTTATATAATTGTAATTAGAATTATTGTTTGTTGAAATATTAATGCAAAAATTGTAGACATTAGGCTTGTTTGTAAACCTTTTTTTTTTTTCCCCCCCTTTTGACACGAAAATATAAATATCGTCATTTTTAAATGGGATTGCACAATTTTGAGGGCATGGTAACACATTTACAAGCAAGGCTAATAGTATATTAAATGTATAAATAAAATTAACTCTATTTGAAGAATGAAGCCCCCCATTACCAGAAATATCTGATAAAGGATTTCGATGTATTGGTTTGAAATGAGATTCTTGTCTCATACTTTTATTGACGTGAAAGAATTTTGCTTTGTTAAATTTTTCAAAAAAAAAAAAAAAAGTATAAAACTTGGGATTAGAAAACTTTGGCCAGTTTTTAATTACAGTAAAGACTTACACAAAAATACAGAGAGTTCAAGGAAAAATTATGCAAACTATGGTGGATTATTTTGGGTGAAAAATTGGATTTCATAAATAAAATATTGGTGATTTAAATTTAAAAAAAAAATAAATAAATAAAAATTGAAAATGTTTTGAGACTTAATGTGTTTTAAAATTATATTTAAGAAATTGTTAATTCGTTTGCATTATTTTAAATGGAATTACCTTCAAAATCTTTTTTTCTTTTTTTTTCTTTTTTATTAATCGGAAGAAAAACATGAATTTGTAAATAAAAATTAGCTTTTCTGAAATAAAAAATACACTAAAAATTTATAGGGTGTATGCTAATGATGTCATACTGAATGCGCTTTGACGCCATACTGGAGCAATGAATAATAAAACATAGGACAAGCATCATTTTTTTTTTTTTTTTTTTTTTTTTTGAAAATATTTTTTTATTATTATTATAATTATTTTTTTTTGCATACTTGAAAATATAATAACAGCATAAAGGCTCTCAAAAATATTGCTAAGCATACCCTATTTTAAAACTAGAAAAATGAGTAGTTTTCCCATACCAACCCATGTTATTTAATGCTTACATATGCAACCACCCACATTGCAAACTCAAAAATAGAAGAATCGTAAAAAATATCTAAGCTATTACTGAAACTATACTAAACATTAAGAAACCAAAGTTTGCATATATCCTTGAATACTACTTATAACAAGTCTTCTATTAAGTAAATTTAATATGTAGTTTTATAGTTTATGATATTGTAAATTAATGTAAATAATTATGTCTTCTTTTTTCTGTACTTTTGGCTCAATATTTTAATTATTAAGTTTTTTGTCATTCATTTTTTTTATCATTATTTCTTTTCCTTTTAGATTTTATATATTATTATATTTGGTGCTTCCATTTATAATTTTTACATTATTATATTTTAGCTTTTTAATTTTATTGTAAAAATAATAATATATTTGTTGTTATTATAATTTTTAGAAAATATAAATAAAAAATAAGAGTTATTGAATTTTTTTAAACAAATTGTTTTATTATTTTTTTTCATATACCTATATAAAGAGTTTTGGACCATTTTTTAGATACATTTTACATTTTGTTTTTTTCAATCTTACAAGCTAAAATAAGAAAACAAAAATTAGAGAATGCATTTTAAAGTTCTGAAACTTAAATTAAGTCCTCGCTTTTTTTTTTTTTTTTTTTTTTTTTTTTTTTTTTCCTGAAAGAGCACAAATTTTTATAAAATTTATTTTTCATTTTTTGAGCATTGGAAGTTTTTGAATATTAATAGAATTTCGCCTGGCAATACAAATAAGTTAGTTCTATCATTATTAACTAGGATATTATCAGAAATATCCTATTTTGAATTAAGATTATCATGAAAAATTAAATAATAATAAAAAGCTCTTTCAGAAATATTTAATTATGAAAAATGCTAAAACTTTATTTTAAAGAAAATGTATATTTTTAAGTAAAAAGATTTTTTCTTTTCCTTTAGCTTTGATATGCATTTTCCAGTTACAATATTTTAAATTTACAAAAGAAATACTGTAGTATTAATTTACATAAAATGTCAAAGAAATTTGTCCAGTTATTTTTTACAGAATTAATATAATTTATTGATATTTATATATTTAAACAATAATAATTATAATATTAGAGGTATGTTGTTTATTCCAATTATCCCTGATTACTGATTATGTGTATTTATTTTTGTTACCTATAAATTAAAAAATATATTTTGAAAAAAATTCTGTCCTTAAATTAAACATAAGAAAAAAAAAGTAGCAAGTGTTTCTTTAAAAAAAAAAAAAAAAAAGTGAAATTTTTTGCATTTTTTTTCCTTGTTGTAATAAATGCTACCTTAAGTTCTTAGCAAACATTGATACATCATTTCAATATTAAGCTATTACACTGATAAAAAGCTTTAGTAGTCGAGCTGCGTTCTTCTGGTTAAACCATATTTCATAACCAACAGCAGTCGTTAAATTGAATTAAAAAAAATAATAATAAAAAAAGTAGCTGTACAGATTGTAAAACTGTAAACGTTAATTGAAAGTTGGTATGAAACCTGTATGCTTTTTTTCAGTATAAATTCAACCACAGTAGATGATACAGTAGTCCATCTCCTATACTGGGAATGTCAGATCAAAAAACGCGCCATAATTCCGACTGGGTGAAGCGGACTGAACTAAAAGTAACTGAAGTAACGTTACGCGTGTAGTTCAGCCCGCTTCACCCAGTCGGAATTATGGCGCGCATTGATCTGACATTCTCAGTATAGGAGATGGACTACTGTATCATCTACTGTGAAATTCAACCAAATGAACAGAATTTTAAATCCCTTACTTTAAAATTTTAATGTAAAAATTGATACAATTATATTCATTTAGAATGAATTAACAAATAGGACAGAATTCATAAATATTTTTTACTACCCAACAAAATTTATACATTATGTAGCCTAAAATTCTGTTTGATATAAACTTGCTATTAGCTTATTGTTAAATACACATGAAACTATTATTTGTTATATTATTTTCTATTTCTGAATTATGTCTATTTTTTTAGATTTTTTTAAATACATTATTGAGAAATATTTTTTGTTGGAAAATAATGCAACTCAACCATTTTACAATAATTAACCATGGAGTATAGCATGTCATAATTTTTAGATCTTCAAATTTTTAAGTATTTTTAAATTTAAGTATTTTTAAGTATTTACGAAAAGTAAAATAACTTTAATTTTTATAATCCTCAAAAATATAGTTGCTTTTTTTTTTTTTTTTTTTTTTTTTATGTTAATTGTTCCATTTATTGGGTAGAAAATAAGAAAAAAAAAATGATGTACAGAAAATTAAATGGTACAAAAATTACCATAAGAAAAATTTAAGGTTAAAAATCTCCATTTTTTTCCTGCTAGGTTTTTAACAGCTGTCGAAAATTGCAATGATCCTTTTTTTTTTTTTAATGGAGAAAAACAACTTATTAATGTATTACCATGAACTATTTATGACATGCTATACCTTATTTTTGTAACAATAAAGATAAATTTACAAGGCATTTTTTTTTAACGGACACTGTAATTAAATTACAATGCTTGCTTCACCGCATTTCACGTTGCAAAAATGAATGCAACGTTACTTTGCGGCAAAATGCAGTGCCAAAATATAAAATTCTTCACAAAGAAAAAAAGTGCCATGTAAAAATTATCTTTTACATTTCATGTAGAAATGTGCAACCTGTATTTTCTACATATTTCTTTTATAATAGCAAAAAAATTATTATTATTTTATTTATTTTTTTTTTATTTATTTATTATTATTTTTTTTTTTTTGCTATTATACAAGAGATATGTTATGTGTAAACTTAATCCTGGTTTGATTTTTGTTTTATAGGGATATGTAAATTCAAAAATAGCTTACGTGAATATTATAGGCCTATGTTTTACAGAATCTTTTTGTAATATTGTTTGTATGTTTACAAATTGAGGTATTTTATTATGTTTTACTTACTCGTTTTTCCATTTTTTTTTACTAAAAATATAATTTATAATTTCAAATAAAAAGAAATTTAAAAAAAAAAAAACATTTTATTTTACAAATAATATAAGTTTTTTTTTTTTTTTTTTTTTTTTTTTTTTTTTTTTTTTTTTCAAAGTAAAAATTATATAGAAACACGAACCTAATGGTAATGAATAATGATACTATTAATGTCATGCACATTTTTCACATAATATTGGCTTAAAATATATGAGTACTATGAAAAGAATAGATTTTTATTGTCTTTCTTTGAAGCAAAAAAAAAAAAAAAAAATACTTCCATCGCTGCAAAAAAAAAAAAAAAAAAAAAAAAAAAAGTGAAAAATGCATCTATTTGCATGGAAAAATCAGCAATTATTAGCTATATTTATTTACATATCCCACATATAAAACTGTTTGTTATGTATATATATTGAAGGCATCTGTGAAACATAGTTGAGGTGTACTGTGTTATAATAAATAATTATTTAAATATTATTATAATTATTATTAAAAAACATTTATATTATTTTGATCAAAATATTATGGAGATTTTTTTATTATGTAATTATTATTACATATAATTTTAAATATCATTGCTTTTTATTCAAAGAATTATAAATAAGGAGCAAAAAAAAAAAAAAAAAAAAAACATTTAAGATCAAAAGTTAATGAAGAAATTTCAGTTTTCAAATTTTTTATTTTATTTTTATTTATTTTTTTCATTGTTTTATTTATCATTTTTTTTTTCAAGCAATGATATTATTAATTAATGTATTATCCTAACACATACATTTTTTAAATCTTGTTAAAGAATCCCTAGTAAAAAATAGGGGAAAAAACACATTAACAATTATTATTGTTGAAAACATTTTATAATAATTCACTTCAGAAAAAATCACATAGAAAAGTCATTTTTTTTATTTATTGAAATTCTTCCCTAATTTGTTTTTTACTTTTTAATTCTTAATACTCAGTAACCAGTTTAATGTGATCCTTGTGATGAGCTGATTTTAATGAACTGGCTACTGAAGTTTATAGCATCAATCAATATTGATTTCTATACATATATCAATTAATATTGATTTTTATGAGCTAAAAGCTTTCATAGCCACTTTAATAGAATCCTCGCGACAAGCTGATTTCAATGAACTGACTACTGAAACTCCTAGCATTAATCAATCAATATTGATTTCTATGCAAGTTAAAATCTTCAGTAGCCAGTTTAATAGAATCCTCATAATGAGCTGATTTCATTGAACTGGCTTCTAGCATCATTATTATGATTATTGTGTATTTTCAAGAGGGAATTTCTATTTTAAAAAAAATGACTTTAAAAAGTCTGTATTACCTAATTTAGGCAACAAAGTCTAAAGGTCTATTGAAACCTCCTTTTCTATTCATATACTGACGATATTTACGTTTTAAAATAACGTGAACTGCTCCTGGATCTTTCTCAAGAACTTGTTTACCTTTCGTTGAATCAAACGAACAGAAACCCATTAACTTCATCATTTCAATCTCTTCTGGACTTTTACCTTCTAAGTCTTTATCTGAAAACATAGATCATAATAAAGTATGAGACGTAAGCATCAAATTACATTACAACTATACAAAAAATTAAAAAAAAAAACTTTTCTTTTCTCTCTCTTTCTCTCAATTATTATTGTTGAAAACATTTTATAATAATTCACTTCAGAAAAAATCACATAGAAAAGTTTTTTTTTTTTTTTATTTATTGAAATTCCTCCCTACTTTGTTTTTTTACTTTTTAATTCTTAATACTCAGTAACCAGTTTAATGTGATCCTTGTGATGAGCTGATTTTAATGAACTGGCTACTGAAGTTTGTAGCATCAATCAATATTGATTTCTATACATATATAAATTAATATTGATTTTTATGAGCTAAAAGCCTCTCTCTCTCTCTCTCTCTCTCTCTTTCTTCTTCTGTGCACTGGAAATCAACTCTTTCATAATTTTGCATAGTGACAATAAAAATCCCTAACCAATATGCTAATAAAACTAGTTCAGTTTGCTAAATATCCTGTTCAAAAGTGAATGACCTAAATAAGTTTCATAATAAATGCAGTCAACTATTTCATTTCCTATATTTTATCACTACACTTTTTTATGGTAGAAGAAAAAAAAAATTGAAAACAGCAGAACACTTTACAAAATTAAAAGTTGATGCATAAAATAAAGTTCAAAACATTAAATTGCTTAAAATTATAATTAAAGATCTTATTGAAAAATTAATAGTAGGCCTAATAAAGAAAAAAGAAAAAAAAAGTCAAGAAAAAGGAACCATCGAGGTTTAATAGAAGTATGCTGTAACTTATTAGAAGGAAAAAAAATAATAGTTGAAAAAATATTCATATAATTAGCCTATTGTTAATATTGAACCAATATTTACTACATCAAAGGGGTAACTCAAAGAATGGATTGTAATGTACAAAACCTTACTAATACTAGCAATTTAAACTTTTATGGTCTGTGCACAATGACGCGTAAATTCACGTAACTTTCACGTAAGAATCCAAATAACATTGTTTGTCCTATCTTCACGTAAGAGTTCCGTAAATTACGCGTCATTGTGGACAGACCTTTAAAAGAAAAAGAAATTTATTGAAAATACTTATTATGGTCAAAAAATTTACAAATCACTTTTAAAGCATAAATTTTAAACTATTTTTATCACATTGAAAAAAAAAAATAATCATACAATGATCCTAAAGGTACAGCTCTGGCTAAAAGTTTAGGAACGGGGCAAAGGCAGCCACTGAGTTTTCTCTTAAAGATAGCATAGTGTGGTTGCAGGTTGCTTATACTATTTGTTCTCAAACTTTTGGGCAGAGCTGTACAATCATTTTACTAACAAAAAATCAATTTTTATTGGCATATGAAAATACCATATACAGTATTTAAATGTAGTTTTGCGTCAACTGAAATCTTCAACTGATAGCATTGAATAGCCATTAACCAATAGAAATTCATTTTTAAGTCAAATGTTTGTACAATACGGTAGAACACAAACCACTTCTTTAAATTTCCGATATCATTTGTTCAATGTTAAAAGATAGGGAGTTATGTCAAAAATTTGACAGTTGATAGTGTAGTCACTTATCTAGTATATCCACTTATCTCTACTTGGGCACTCATTTCAAAATTTTGAAACATGTCATTTAGATCAAAAACAAATTTGAACAGTAAGATTCTTCAAATTTCTAAAATGAGCCCTCAAGACAAAGATAATTGGGTTTTCAAAGTCACCCCAGTTGATGGTATCGTATTGTACCTTTAGAAACGTCACCCCAAAATATAAGATGTAAATAATTACCTGAGACGACTGGTTTATCTCCATTAGTTTTTCCATTCTTACTTCTTGAAGTTGACCTTGGTGACCTAGATCTTGACCTTGACCATGACCTACGATGTCGAGAAAATTCTCTGTCAGGACCTGTAGTGCTACCACCAGGTTTATCTGATCTTTCTCGTTCTCTCTCACGTTCTCTATCTCGCTCTCTGTCGCGTGGTTCAGGGGATCTGGAAAATATAGAAATCATCCGAGATATTAATATTTTATCAAGTCAATGGAGCTGCAGTGAAAGTCATGTGCCTGGCAGGTGCAAGACAAGTACAGACTCAGTCATAGAAAATTTTATTCTTTCCCTTTAATCTAAAGCAAAAAGCAATAGAGTAAAATTTTACATGTCACAGTCTGTACCATGGATATATAAACAGGATAGGAAGCTATTGTTGAAAAAACGATCCCTTAATGATGTAATTCAATATTTCGCCGCAAAAATGCAAGAATACAAAATTACGTATAAAAGTGGCGCTGTAGTCTGCGTGTGAATTTTAAAATTCACACGCAGACTACAGCGCCACTTACATTTTACATGTTGATTGTTGTGGTGAAAATTTGAACTACATCAACAAGGGTTCGTTTTTAGTATAGGGCAATAACACAGCAGCTCACGAACCTGGTCTGTACACTTTTTTTCATATACCGGTACTGCTCTGGACAAAAATTTCAGAACAGGACAATCTGCATTTTTCTCATAAGAAAAGCATTGTGCTGTCAAAAGTTATCTAGAAACTTTTGTCCCAGAGTTGTATATTTCCACCACATGGCACTTCAGGAAAAAAAAAAATCATATTTCCTGCACTCAATAAGTACGAAAATGACGTATAATATACAGTATTGAAATTTTTAATTTTCAGAAATTTTCTTATTTTGGAGCAAAATATGAATATGCAGTAATATGAAGCAAACATAATTTTAGTAAAAAAATCAATAATAATTTACAACACTAGTGCCAAATAATAGCAACAAAATGCTTGAGAAAACCAGAGCGTATATTCTCAATGTTTACTTTAGGAAATGAAACAGCCAAATTAAATTTAAAAAGCAATTTAAATTGGGGGGGGGGGGGGGGTCTGGCTCCTGTGCGATTTGTGTAGAAAGAATATATAGTTGTAATAGAGTCAAACAATAAAGTATGATAAAAATTAAAACAAAATAATTAAAATTGAAAAAGAAAAAAATTATGCGGCTGTTAAATATTTATGTGCAATGCCTAGTTTAATAAAAACGTATTTCACATTTAATTAGCTACATTTTAAGTTAAATATTAATGTATAACTTTTCATATTATACATAAGCTTATTAATAATAACTATTCAAATCCTTTTTAATTCTGTATCATCTTTTTGAAATAAAGCAGCCCGGAAAATATTGATTTTTTAATTCTCATTACCCCCCACCTCTATTTTTCTCTCATCTCTTTTTCATTAAAAAAAAACTTCGATTCATGTAACCTATACGATATGTTATGCATATCTATATACATGTATATATCTTACGTATAGCGTAATAAGAAATCAATAATCTTATTTGAACACCCTCTTAATCCCTTAAATATGGAAATGAAAATACGTGAATATCTCTCAATTCTATCAATCATAAAACCACCCCGCCCACTATTTTTTATACATAGTATTTCATAAATACCTTATAAATACATAACAAGTAGTATTTTATAATAAACTTATGTTTAAACATGTTTAAATAATATTTTCTTAAAGTTAAAATTTGATTAAGATCGTCCTCCATTAAGAACGTTCTTAAAACGTAAAAATGTTGAAAACTTTTCTATTACCTTCGTCTCCGTTCGCCTCTTTCTCTCGATCTTCCTCGTTTACGACGTTCCCTATCACGGTCTCTTTCGCGTCTACGTGGACTTGGTGAACGACTGTATACCATTATAATATTAATTAAACCTAAATATTAATTTTAACTAATGAAAAAAATGATTTTTAATTTTTTAAAATATACAACACTTTTCTATTTAGGCAGCCATTTTTAAAATCAATAATTTTTTAAAATGGCTCTTGAATGTGCTGCTCTCTATATTTTTTTTTATTATTTTTATTTTTTAAAAATTAGCGGGAATAAAAAAATGTGTGAAACATTTTTTTATTTTTTAAAACTTATACTTTTTTTGAAAATATATTTTTGAGATTTTACTTTTAATTTATAGGAAAACCTTTATAAATAAAACAGATACAATAATTAATTAATGACAGATCATACATGATGAAAATACTTAATTTTTTGCAGAAAATTTTCCAAAGTTCTAAAGTCATATCCTTTCAGAAAATTTGTTTTGCAAAATGGCTCTCGCTCCCTTATATTTTCACTCCCTCTAATGCATAGAAATGTCTTTAACTTAGTCATATGTTTAGAGATTATACTTTGTCCTATGCTTGGGAGAAACTACGTAGGTAAATTTTATTGATTTTTCTAGGTGGTAAAATATTATGTATTATTTCAGTTTCAAAAGAACGCGGTTGATATAATTATGCGCATTTTAAGCTTCACTTGTCAATTTGTTTGCGCGCTCTTTTCAGCGAGTTGCGATTGCGAGTTGTGAAAAATCAGACAGGTGTATTTTATGCGAAGAAAAAAAAAATCTTTAATGTTGAGGTTGATTTAGTTCAGTATTAATTAATATGGTAATAAGTGTACTTATAAAACTATTAATTACGAACAGTGGGACAAAATACACGTGATCGCGTGATTGGCAAAATGGAATTTGATGTAGATATTTTTATTATCCAAAGTGCACGAACTTTTATTTGCTCGTTTCTGACGAAGAGTGCGACGATGAAAAAAAAAAAAAAAAAAACTTTCTGAATAAGTTTGTTAATTATTGTATTGTGTCCAAATTATTATTGATTATGCAGTATGGATAAAAGCTTTATCCGTATAATGCAATTAAATTATAAACTCGTCTTTATTTTTGTTAATTAATTAATTAACAATAATTATATTATAATTATTATTATATTTTGTAATTTAGTTAATTAATTATATCTTAAGCTATATAATATGAGGTAAAATACTAGATTAACTTAATATAAAATAATAATTGATAGGCTGGAAGTGGTGAGTATCATTATTATATTATACAATGATTTGATAAAATGTGATACAGCACAAAATCTTAAAGAAATATTACTTATTGATTGATATTTTGCATGCTATTATTTTTATATTCATAGCGCATAACAATCAAAAAAAAAATATTTATATATATTTATGTAAGATTGAAGAAACAACTTTACATTAATAATTAATATATTGTAAAAATATTATTCTATAATTTTTATTATAGTATATATTAACTAATTAACTATTAAAATACTAACAATCAAGGGCGGATCCAGGGGGGGGGCGAGGGGGGCGATCGCCCCCCCCAAACGGCCCACGTGGGCGGAAAAAAAAAGAGAAAAAAAAAAAGAGAAAGAAAGCAAAAAAAAAAAAAAAAAAAAAAAAAAACAGGAAAGGAAAGGAAAGAAAGATGATCTCCAAAAAAATGAAATAAAAATCGCAGCTACAATGCATTTCTTTTTTACCTATAATACATGATTCATTTTATTTTTTAAGGCCGTACTTTAGGGTAGCATTTTTGTCGTAACACTCAATTATGACATTTTTTTAGCTTAAATGAACCAAAGAACTTTAATTCTCTAAACTCCAAGTTTCAGCTAAAATTAAATCTTTCGCAAATAAACCGCCTTAAGCGTGTATATATAGATACGAAATTTCAAGCTCACCGTGTGCAAAATTAAATTGATCAACTTCTCAACAAAATACCAGCGTAATCTGCAGATCTATTCTTTTAATGAATTTGAGATTTAAAACAAATTTAACAACATTTTAAAACAAAGAAAAAAATATTGAAGATTGCATATATATATTAAATATTTAAAATGGGCCAATTTGTGATTTTTTTTTCTCGGCAAATGCGTTCTGGAAAAAATATGAAAGGTATTTTTCATTAAAAGTTTATCTTTAGTATTTTCTTAAACCACAGTAAATTCGCATTAGCAAAGGTGATTTTCCAACACTTTGATGCTCTGTTCAATTGTGACGATAGTTTTTGAGATACAATTTTTTTAATTTCATTTTTGGGTACAGCAACCTGAACTTAATAAAAATGATAACAATAAAAATACACCACTGCAAAGTATAGTACCTTATAATTATTTTACTTTCTTCGCCCCCCCCCCCCCCCCACGCATCCCTCCCTAATAAACCAATTTGTTGAGGAAAATTTAGCAAAATAACAAGAATGGACCACTGCTTATAAGAAACGAACTCCTTAAAATAAATTTGAACTTTCAAGGAGTTCTGCGTTTTATTTTTTATTTATTATTATTTTTATAAATCTTATTCATGATCACAGATTAAAGGCTATTGGGTTAAAAAATTCTTTGACATTGATATATATCTAAAAACACATGCAAAAGTATGTCTAATTTCTCCAGGATCGCGCGGTGGAGTAGTTTCTCAAAAATCGCAAAATACGTGTTTTTCCTCATCAGTGTAATGTTAAGTTAGGGGACTCTTAGCTTTTTCCGCGCGCTAAACCACGATGAGCTTCATTAAATTTAATGTTTCATGTTCTTGCTTTTATAATTTTATGTTTATTGTTTTGAACCAATTTGTTCAAAAGTCTTATTATTTTATAAGCTAGGTTCTTAAAATTCTGTATAGGTGACAAATTCCGTCTCAATTAAAAATGTTATGCAAAAATTTCAGTTGCATGATAAAAATTAAGCCCTATGGATAAAACTTTTTTAATAAAAATTTTTTATTCTTATATGAGCTCAATTTTTAAATTAAATTGAGGTGAATTATTTTTGTCATTTAAAATATAACAACTTGCTAATCGTTTATTAAGCATATAAAACTCTTGTGGTTACTCTCTGTATTTAAGATAAAATTTAAAACATATAGACTTGGAATTTCAAAAATATGAAATACCCAAAAAAAGGAAAAAAAGGAAAAAAAAAAAAAAAAAAAAACGCAGTATTTAATTTTTTTTTTTTAAGGTTTCAGTTAACAATTTCCACATATTTTCCAATGTCATTAAATAAGGGTGGAAAAAAACACGATTGACTGATAAAGGAACAACTGTTTTGAAGCTGACTATAAGCAATTTTGCTCATATCCGCTTCCGTTTTGACTTACTGCGCATGCGTAGAAAGGAGAAACGGAAGCGGATGTAACCGAAATCACTTATAGTCAGCCTCAAAACCGTTGTTCCTTTACTAGTCAATAAAAAAATTAAAAAATTAAACTAAAATTATTTTAAAATTATTTTCTCAAGTATACTAATTTTGTGTTTTTCCCAAAAAGGGGCGTGTCCCTAAAAAAATTTTCGCCTGCGGCGGGCTGCCCCCTACCCCCATCCTCACACTGGAAAAGTTTCCCTGGTATCGCCCCCCCCAAACCAAATTCCTAGATCCGCCCTTGCTAACAATCCATTTAATTGATATAAAAGAAAGGGATAAGAATGATAAGATTAAAAGCAATAATGCTGTTCGTAAACCCTGTTCTCTTGCTCCAAAAAATGCGCATTCCATTTGAATTACCATAGGCGATCGTCATTTTTGGTGCAGAGAACAGGGTTTACGAACAGCATTAATATTTCCGGCACGAGTATAATATTAGATCACATTTATTTGCCGCAGTTGACTATCTAATAGGGCGGCGAATAGTGAACAAATATTTTTATATGTCGATTCTTCACAGAAATACCAATGCAATGTTTTGTCAAAAGCAGTTTTTTTTTTTTTTTTTGTTTTTTTTACCTCCTTCTACTTCTTCTTTGACTTTGAAGGTTTTGATTCATGAATAAAAGTTAGGTGTTGTGATATTTCATAAAGATTGTTATAGGTAAAAAGGAATGGAAATATTAATAATTGTAATAAAATAATGATATCATTAAAAATAATTATAATAAACTATAATATTACATCATCTTACATTTTTTTTAATAGTGTGTGTGTTCTACAAAAATAAACACTTAAAATTTTCAAAAACAATACAAAATTATAATTATCATGTTTGTATAAAAAGAAAATACTAAAAACTTTGTTAAAGATAAATTCGAATGCTCTTTTATTTTATTCATTCTTTCCAATTTCCAATCGTATATAATATACAAATTCAAATTACACATTCTATTCGCCAAATAATTTTTGTAAATTTAAAACTAGAAAATATTTACTCAATGAATAAACTGAAACAAACTTTTCATAATTATGGTATTATTAAAGGCATAGAACACCTTGAACAAAAAACATGTCTAATATCCTAACATATCTAAATATCAACGTTGATTTCGCCAAAGTCATTGATTTCTAATTTATTTTCCATTCACAAAATGATATCTGCATGTTTATGACGTCACAGCTCGCCTGTTTCCACGCCTGTGGACTATAGTGATATAACGTCATAAATCTGCAGCAGCAGCTGTCATTATAAGAATGGAAAATAAATTAGAAATCAATGACTTAGGCCATTCAACGTATGTTTGGATATAAGACAATTTTTTTGTTCTGTTATGCCCTTAATTTAACAAATTTATACAAAAAAAAAGAAAAAAATATATATATTTTGATACATTTTTTTAATACTATTGTTGTAAAAATTCACACACAAGCACATGCATATCAAATTCATACAGTAATCTCCTAATCCTAATCTTCGTAATCCTTAAAAAATTTGTACTTTTACTAAAGTAGCACCATATTTATACATTATTTATTAGGTCTTCAGAATTTAAAAAAAAATAAATAAAAAAAAAACAAAAAAACATTTAGTTAGAGAGCTTAACTTTTATTGTTTTTTAGATTTTTAAATTTTAATTATTGTACAAATTTTAATATAATTTGAAAAACATATATTTTAATAAATAATATTGATAGGAATTGTCATATTATAGTATAAGTATTAATAGGTGATTTAATTAAGTATTGCCTCTCATCGTTAATTTAAAAAACAATTAAAATTGCTTCTAAAGTACAAAAAAAAAAAAAAAAACTTCCAATTAACTAAAAGAAAAACTCTTTAGGACCTATAATTAATTTGTATATGGTCACCAAATTTACTCAAACTTTGATAAACTTTATAAATACTCAATTTAACTTGTAATACTAATAAGACTATGTTCATCATCTCCATTATCGATGATTTGTTCATTGTTGGATTCTGAACTAGATTCAGGACTTGCATCTATTGTGGTGGTGATCCCCGCAAGCTGCGAAAATAAAATTTAAATAAAAATCAATGGAAAGGAAAAATATTAATAAAAATTAATAATAATAAAAATAAAACATTCTTATAATATGATAATACGGAGTAGGAG
Source organism: Ecdyonurus torrentis (assembly GCA_949318235.1). Lineage (NCBI taxonomy): Eukaryota > Metazoa > Arthropoda > Insecta > Ephemeroptera > Heptageniidae > Ecdyonurus > Ecdyonurus torrentis. The sequence continues at coordinate 10,977,335 of OX439133.1, read as the reverse complement.
TGGGGAGTGGTATATTTTATTTCTAGTATTACTTATACATATACACATATTGATGTTTTGAAATCTAAAATTGATTTTTAATAAAAAATGCATTATAAAAATTAAATCAGGTATTTTATAACTTTTGCTTAATTATTATTATTTTTTAATTATTATGATTTGGCTATCCTAACCAGAGTACAGTATATAAATAAATCATAAAAAAAAACATTATGATAATATATTAACTATAAATTATAATAATATATAAATCCACAACAATATCTTGCTTGAGAAATAAAATAATATTTCCAAAAAAAGTTTTTTACCTGATTTGATCTTCTCCATTTCGCTCGACGATTTTGAAACCATGTTTTGACCTGAAATATGGAAAATGTAATTAAAAAAGATAATAAATTGGAAATGTGCTTAACATTTATATAATGTATTTATATTATGAAAAATGCAATAAAATTTAAATAAACATATCTTAGAAAATATATATTACAAATACAAAGCTCTCTCTCTCTCTCTCTCTCTCTCTCTCTCTCTTTATTCTCTGAATTTAAAAATTCTAAGCCAATATCATTATAATTATTTTTATAAAAGTAAATAAAATCTAATTCCTTGTATTTTTTGTTATGTTAATATAATAATTCATAATGATAATTTGACAATTTAATACATTGTATCTATAATAAAAATGGTGTGAGTGTAAGAAGTAAGAAGTAATATTATTTTCAAATTTTTCAATTTCGCAAACAAACAAACAAAAAAATTAAAAAAAAAAAAAGGAATAATAAAAAAATAAAATAGAATAAAATAATGAAAATCTTTTTTAGAATGTATAAAATGGAAAATTGCTATGGAATCTTGATAATCAATTATGCATCTTGTAGATGACGTATTTTGAAAACAAAACTATATAATTCATCCTTTTTTCAACTTCGATCAACAGTATACATTTTACATATCCTCCAATAATTAGTTTTTTTTTTTTTTTTTTTTTTTTTTTTTTTGAACACTTTTGAGTAATCTAATAATATAATAAATTTTGTGTCCAAACGAGTCCTGTAAAGAATAAAATTATGATCTACTCCCAAGTTCCCTAATACATTTAAAATCCTATTGTATTTAAAAGTAAACACTCCACATTATATAAATATTTAGATAATTCCAGATGTCATATAATTTTAAAACAAGAAATGGATATAAATCTATGCGATATTAATTTCCACTCTACTTCTTTTTTTAAAAATAGTCCTTATATAAATATATAATACTATCGAACCGCAAAATATCACGATTTTCTTCCGGATTTATTATACGCAATTTACGAAACGCCACTTAAAAAAAAAAAAAAAAAAAAAAAACTTTGTGGAAAAAGAAGAAGAAGAAGAAGAAGAAGAAGAAAAACTTATTACAAAAAGAATACTATGAAGGAATTAAATGCTAAATTTACTATATTCTCATAATATAATGATTTTCTATGTTTCTGTTTATGTCTAAACAGGATTTGCTAACAAAGCAAACTACAATAAAAGCAACTATATATTATAAACTTGAAACATTTACATTTTAGCCTACTATACGATTTTAGCCTACTATACTATATGATATTTTCATAGGCAAAAGTCTTTAAGAATGTAAGATATTATTTTGACAAAGATATTATTATGTACTGATTACTTTAACTGGTTACTGTAAAAAGAAATAAACAATCTGACATTTGGAAACAATGATTATTTCCAGTGATGACGTAGCAACAATCAAAAGAGGTACGCTAGAAAAAGGACCTTTAATTAATTTAACATTAGGCTGAAACTCTACTTTTTTTTCTTCTTTTTTTTTTAATTTATTTATTTACTTTATTATTATTATTATTATTATTATTAAAATGCTGTATTGCGATTACGGGAAAATGTATATGAAGGATACTTTATAAGCATATAATTTAACGTCTTTTATGGTGGGAAATCAGCTACTGCGTGATTTGACTAAAAAGTGGTTACAAGAAAGAAAAATCTGAACTTTAGCATAAATGAATAGCGATAGGAACAATACAGTATCTTCAAAAAAGGAAGGAAAAAAAGAAAGTAAGAAAAATGGAAGGTAACTAAACAAGATTTTAAATTTTGATTTTTTTTTTTTTTTTTTTTTTTTTTTGATTTTTTTCTTAATTTTAATTTTTAGTCTCTTTTATTATTTTTTTCTTTTATCTAACGGCCTAAGTTTTTTTTTATCAGTACTGTTACCAAAACCATCATAACATAAGTCATAACTTTCAAGTGCGATACATCATAAATTTTGCAAGGTTTCTTAAATTTTAGTTTTTTTATATCTAAAAAAAAAAAAAAAAAAAAAAAAAAAAAAAATATTGAAGCCATCGACAGTATAGAGTATAGTATACTACAACCCTTGCTAATTTTATTATGTATTATCACTGGTAAGAAAGTAATTACCTGTCTGTCAGATAATTTAAGTTTAGTTGCAAGTCCTCTTCTCTCCTCCGGACTGAGATATTTATGTGAAACAAAACGTCGCTCCAAAGCTGCACTTTGCTCTGCAGTAAAACGAACTTGACCTCCCTTACGTTTACTTGAAGTAACTCGAGGGTTTAACATGGAACTGGTCATCCATCCTAGCCCAGGACCTGGAAACATAATATAATAATAATGTAAGATTAGTACCCTGATAATAATGTACTGTCGAGAGTGCAAGTCTCGTAAAGCTTAAATTTTTATAGGATTTTGAACCTTATTTCTAATTTTAATAAAGGTTAAGTTAAAGTCACATAAAACATTTTTGGATATACGATACTGACGATTTATATTATTAATTATTTGAACAGCATCAATTTGATCCATTAATTTTTTTTCTCTTAATACATATATTCATAGCTCACTGATTCATCAATTTATGTTACAAAGTCAAGTTTCATAACTCAAGCCATGGAAGAACCCGCGAATCTTACGTATGATAGCGTTTCGGAAGTCTCGGGAGTGTAAATTCAGTATAAATGCATTGTAAATATGTAAATAACTAGCATAAGTTGTACCTCGCCTAAGGTTTGATAAAAAAAAAAAAAAAAAAAAAAAAAAAACTCAAATAAGTGAGACACAATCATTAAAGACGTATTTTTAAACTGGCAAAATTTTCCTATACTGGCCCAATGTTATTTAGAGCTCACTTATAATGTTGACACTTAATAATGCTCACTTATTATATTTATGTTGACTTTAACATAAATGAAACCACCCTATAGGTGTATCAGTTGGGCATAATTAACTATAATTAGATCAATCACATTAAAATACACAAATAAATCAACATTATATTATAAATTTATAAATAGAAGCGAATCTAATTAAACATAATAATTTCGTCATACTAACTATAATTACTCTAATTAGTAAATTAATGATTTAAAAAAATTATTTATTTATTTTATTATAAAAAATACATATTTAAAACAAAAAGCAATGTGGTTATATGAATGCAATACATAATAATACATTTTTATCATCAAGTTATATGGTATAACACAGGAAGTTTTCAACTTAAACAGCGCATTGTGGTCAACATCAAATTTCCTATTTCCTTGTAATATTGTGTTATTATAAAATATTAACAGCTCAGGATGGGTGGGGGATATTTTCCAAAATTTATAAACAAAATATTTTTGTCCTCAAAAAAAAAAGTAGCAAAAAATACAGTTTTGTAATAAAATTAAAATATAAAAGAAATACTCTATATAATATCATAATTCTATACATTTAAAAAATATTTAATAATGTATTTAAATTATTTTTATTAGTTAAAGTATCATATTTTTTATATTATTTTATTGATTTTATTTTGAATTATATAATTATAAATATAAGCATTTTAAAAATTATTAAAAAATATATTTATATTTAAAATTTCAATACTTCAAACTAAACAAACTTAACGCAATCTATTTTCATGCAATATAAAATCATGATCCGATGATCGTGCGGTGACTGCGATTTTGATATCAATAGTATAGAGTATAGAATGTCTTATAGTGAGCAGTATATTATTATAAAGAATCAAAATTATTTCATAATGACGGAGCACTATAAATATATACCATAATAACATTTTGCCTTTACTATTTAAATATTATACTTAGCTAATTTTAATTTTGTTTTCTCACAGATCTAATGATAACGAGTCGTGTAATTTTTATCATGGTATACAAAGCTGGATTGTAAATGTTGATTTCAAATGAGACCAAGAAAAAATTAGGGGTAAACTTTGGAATTTTAGAAATATGAGTTCTCTATAATAGTTGCTACCTTGAAGCCAAGTTTTACATTTTTTTTTTTCAAATATATTATTTAGAAAAATAAGCACAGTTAATAATATGACAGCAAATGCAACATCATGCATAATTTTTATAATCTTAAAAAAAAAAAAAAAAAAAAAAAAATCATAAAACTATTATTCTCTATTTTCAAAATGTATATATTTTTCAAAGATTCCATTAAAGTTGCTATATATAAAGAGGATTTTTTTTATTATTATAATCTTTTTAAATATTATGTAACTATGATGGATATTAAATATAAATAATAAATAATGCACATTGCATTGCAATCTATATACTATCGGCATATTTTACTACAGAAAATTACAGGTGGTTTGCAAAAAGGTGCACTTCTACTTGTTTAGAATCCTTTATTAATGCGAATTTTTTTCTCTTCAATAAAAAAAATCAATTTTTTTTTTTTTTTTTTTTTAATAATTTATTATTAAGTGAATATACCAGAACAAAACAAGCACTTATATCACAAAACACTTGACATAAATAACTATAGTTTGTCTAAAAAAAAAAACCAACTGCAGGCTGCAGCTCCGTAGCAGTGGATCAGAAAATTTCGATTTATGCAACCCGCACAACAAATTTTTGTTACTAATTTTTGCATGTTTCTGACATCAGAAACATGAATAGTCACGCAAATTGCATACTTTACGCATACTTTACGCTCTCTCGTGGGGTTACATTAAGATTCTGGTAAAAATTGTCATCAGTTTTGAAGATCCCAATTCGTGTTTAGTCATTAAAAAGCACATGTTGTTTTATGTGGTCTATATAGCTTTAAAGTTTTTTAATAAAACTATAAATACACATTTGTACGTGTTTTAAAATTTGAGAACAAAAATCAATAGAAATACCTAAACATTATCATTATATCAATAATTAATATAGATAAAAAAAATATGTATGATAATTATAAATTATAATATTGCCAAGTAATTTAATTAGCAAAATAACATGAGATATATTATATTTTTTATCATAAATGTCTCTTATTAATATGATAAGAACATTTTGAACTCTTTAAAAAAAAACTTGTTAGATAAGAAAGAATTACTTTATATAGTTCTACATATTACATACTATTGAGTATTGATTTAATCCAAAAGATAAATAATATAGAAAAATTAATTCTTTAGTGTGGATTAAATTAGATTAAATTAATATTTAAATTTATATATCTTATCACAAAGTTTTTTTTGTCTTGTTATAGTGTTCTATTAATTATACATACATCATTAATATTTTTTTTTTAATTAGGTCCTGGAATGTTACCACGGATTTAGATAATTACAGATAATAAATAAAGTAGCTCGTTAAAAACTATATATATATATATAAATATATATATATATATATATATATATATATATATATATATATATATATATATATATATATATATATATATATATATATATATATATTTATATATATATATATATATATATAAATAATATAATATATATATATATATATATATATATATATATATATATATATATATATATAATATATATTTATATATATATATATATATATATATATATATATATATATATATATATATATATATATATATATATATATATATAATATATATATATATATATATATATATATATATATATATATATATATATATACATATATATATATATATATATATATATATATATATATATATATATATATATATATATATATATATATATATATATATATATATATATATATATATATATATATATATATATATATATATATATATATATATATATATATATATATATATAAAGCTATGAACTATTTTTAGCTTAAAAAAATATATACAAACATTATTATTTTTTAAGTAACAATTTGTTTTATGCTTTCTATTAAGTAATAAAATAATTGAAATTTTTAATTTAGTGTCATGGTTAGGCTTGAACTGACAATAAGGATGGCCTAATGTCAGTTTAGCTCCTTTTTTTGATCTCACAGGGTTTATTTACTCCCCTTTTTGTTCCAGTTATAACCCAAATAACCCAAAATCCTTGGTTGCACTTTGGGGGGGGGGGGGCAGTTTGACTTTATTAGTAGTGGTAAAATTATTATTAGTAATATATAATCATCATAAATATTAAAATTTGTAAAAAAAATAATAATAAAAAATAAAAGAGACTATAATAATCCAAAGTTCACAAAAGTCTAATTGTCACAAAAGTACTGAAAGAAACTAAAATTGAATATTTCTATGAATTTTTGGTCTATTTGGATAAAACTACCACCCACCGATAGGGAAAATATTCTACATTTTTGCCATGCGCATGTATTTAACAATTAACCCTTGTAGTTTTTACCTCTTTAGGGGGTGCATATATAATTAATATATAATATATATAATAATATTATATAATATATATAATATATAATTAACCCTTGTAGTTTTTTCCTCTTTAGGGGGTGCATATATAACATATACAGGGTGTTTTTTTAAAAGCGCGCATTTTAAAACGCTAATTAAAATATGAAAAAATAAAATAAAATTAACTTTTTATATATCATTTTGTAGCCAAGGGTTAGACATTTTTAAAACTGTTCTTAGAAATAAAATTGAGTGACCAGTTTTCTTGCACCGAGCGTCAACGTAAAAATGTGCTATCTTTTTTTCCAAACGTCTTTTTTTCTGCAAAAATTATTAGAAATTTGCTTTTTTAACTATCCTTTATTAACAATTAATGGAGTCTGTTGGCATAAATAAGATTTCTATAGCACTCTAAACATGTTCTGTGATAAAAATGGAAGGATATGGCCACATTGGTATCAGGGTTAAGGTGAAAACATTTGCGTTAAACATGGCTAAATTTGCCAACATTTCCTCTAATTTGAGAATTTTGTTTAATGATTTAACGAAATTTTTAGTTTCTCTATAATGGCTTTGCGCTCACAGTTTTCTTTCAAATCTAAGTAATGTTTGGTTTAATTATTTAAAAAAAATCAATATGATTCAGGATGCAAAGAATTAATGAATGCAGCAAAAACCAAATGAATGTGCGGATTTCCATACATGAACCAACTTTTACAGAAAGAGATGCAAATTAAATGTTTCCATTCTTTAAAATGAAATGTTTAAAGTTTTAATCATCAAAGCAACCCAGTTTGTAAGAATTGACAGAAAATGAAAGTTACAAATACAAATAATGTTATGAAAATTAAAGTTCATACAAAATCGGTAAAAAAAAAAAAAAAAAGTTTGATTTAAGAGAATTTTTTAAATCAAATTTAGCACTGTTTAACGCAAAAGTTTTCACCTTAACCCTGATACCAATGTGGCCATATCCTTCCATTTTTATCACAGAACATGTTTAGAGTGCTATAGAAATCTTATTTATGCCAACAGACTCCATTAATTGTTAATAAAGGATAGTTAAAAAAGCAAATTTCTAATAATTTTTGCAGAAAAAAAGACGTTTGGAAAAAAAGATAGCACATTTTTACGTTGACGCTCGGTGCAAGAAAACTGGTCACTCAATTTTATTTCTAAGAACAGTTTTAAAAATGTCTAACCCTTGGCTACAAAATGATATATAAAAAGTTAATTTTATTTTATTTTTTCATATTTTAATTAGCGTTTTAAAATGCGCGCTTTTAAAAAAACACCCTGTATATATATATATATATATATATATATATATATATATATATATATATATATATATATATATATATATATATATATATATATATATATATATATATATATATATATATATATATATATATATATATATATATATATATATATCATGATTCTTATTATATAATAGATTATGAATATTGTAAATTTTTGATTATATATAGAACAATATGCTATACAAATTTTACTGCAAACAAACTTCCTTAAAAAAATATGTTATCAATTTTGTATTGCGCAGTAAAAAATAGACTCCAAAAATTTATCACATAATTTTTTATACGTAATTTTTGCTTCCACTGAATAAAATGCAAAAAATTACTTAAAATAATAATTCAAAAAAAAAAAAAAAAAATCAAAGATCTACAATTTATGATTAAAAATGAAATAATCAAAATTTACACATTATATATACAAATATAATTTTTATTATAATAATAGAAAAAAATACTAATAAAGCCACAATGAAAAGCCCTAGGAAAAGGATGAGGTGGTCATATAATATAGGTTTAATAATAATAAAGTGTGATAATATCTTGCATAAGAATAAATTTCCACCGGATATGTTATAAGTAATTAAAGATTATTATTATATAGTCTGGATTATTATACTATGATAGATCGTAATCAGGGTCGGGGGACTTTTAAATATTAGATCAGCTTATATTGTACATGGACATTAATAAATACATGATTATTATGCTAGCTCAATTCTCAGTCAGTATACAATTTAATTAAAATGCAACATTATAATGGAGTTTATCGGTTTAAAAAATTCTTAAAAATTTTCTATGGCTAAAAATACTAAAAATTATGTCCTGTATTTCTTATTTTAATTTCTCCAAAATCGGTGGAGTAGTTTTCTCAAAAAACGCAAAAAATGTGTTTTTCCTCATAAGCGTAATGTTAAATTAGGGGACCCTTTAGCTTTAAATTCCCCGCACGCTAAACCGATAAGTCCCACAATAGCATAAATATTATGTTTTAAAGGCATAATGATTTATAATATTCTAATTTAATATCGATCTTACGTATCAGAAGTTAAAACTCGTGTTTACCCCCCTATTCCAAAAGTTGCGATTTTTCAAAATTGTTGAAATTTTTACCTGCGGGGGGGGGGGTGGTTTTAACTACTTTCAAAAGCCAACAGAAAGAAATATTTTTAAAAAAACTTCATTTCTTGAGAAAAAGCATTGAAAACGATATATTGAAAACCATGTTTTTGGTTTTCTTTATCTCCTGAAGAGGTAAGAACACTAAGAGTTGTTAATTATAGGCATGGCAAAAATGTCGCAAATTTATCCTATCGGTAGATGGTGGTTTCATCCAACTAGTTTTAAAATTCCCGGAGATATTCGATTTTATTTCAGTACTTTTGGGACACTCTGTACGTATAACGTATTATGCTATAATGATATTAATACTTCAAAATACAACAATTTAATCAATTGTGAGATTTATAAAAATTAGTATAATGGATCATGTACTGTATTATAGAATAAAAGGCAAGAATATAAATTATTTTTATAGTATTTTTCAATATGTTAAATTTAATTTTCTTTCAACATTTATTACAAAAACTTAAATTCAAAAACCATTAATATTATATAATACTGAAAAGTATTTGCAAATATTTTCCTTGATTTGTTATATAGTTGAAATCAGACATGATTATAAAAATAGAGTAGAGGTTATTTTGGTGACGTGCATGTGGGAAAAGCTTTTAGCGTCGATCATCAATAATATGATAATATCCCATATATTATTCACGCGAGATCTTTTTAGCGAGATTTTGAGGAAAGTATAAATTACCACGTATAGTCAGAAATATTGAAATTTGAAATATTGTAGAAGACAAATATTTACGTGTTTTATAAGCTATATACTTAAAAATAATAATGATAATAAACAGATGTAATTTTGTGGAGGTTATCGGTTCAGCGCGCGGGGAACCGCGGGGGAAGCTAAGGGTCCCCTAATGTAACATTACGCTTATGGGGAAAAACAGGTTTTTTTTTTTTTTTTTTTTTTTTTTTTTTTTTGCGATTTTTGAGAAATCTACTCCCCCGATTCCGGAGAATTTTAAATGAGAAATACTAGACATACTTTTACGTGTTTTGAGCTACAGAATTTTTTTGATAATTTTTTATACCGATAACCTCCGATTTAGAGGAAAATGGAAATAAAGTTTTTTTTTCTTTTTTTGCACAAAATGCAAGATTGTTCTTACCGCCGGTAACGTAGCACTAATCAGAGGTACAGTACAGCTCTGCTCTGGCCAAAAGTTTGAGAAAATGCAAATCATTCGGGAACTTTTGGCCAGAGCTATGCACTAAAAAATGGAACGGGAACTGTAATTTAACATTACGCTTATAGGGATTTTTTTTTTAATTTATTTATTTATTTTTTTTTTTTTTGCGTATTTTGAGAACTGCTGCATTGATTCCGGGGGAAAAAATATAGGAATACTAGACATACTTTAAAGCGATATAGTAACTTTTTTTTTTTTTTTTTTTTTCATCGCAATTTTTTATAACTGCAGCATAACCTCCGCATAATGCATACTTGCTGGAATTTCAATAAGGTCCTAATGCAAGGTTAATCGTATAACCTTGAAGAGTTTGCAAATTCAAATACAATATGAACAACTTCAAAGATTAAAACTTATACGTGTGATTCAAAATTTTGTTATCAGATTTATTTTCTAGTGGTTTGTGTTGAATTAGATGACTTGCATGAATTATAGTACAAATTACGATAAATCTTTTTATGCCAAATTTAGAACCATATATTATTAAAGTCTATTGTCTATTGATCGCGCATGACGTCATATTTAATGCGCTTTGACGCCATGACTGGATCAATTTCTCAGCATAGGACAAAATTCGTTTTCGGCTATTTTCTATGGGAATTCAGTTTTTTTTTATCACATACTTGAGATACTAATTCAACCTATAAATAGCATCATTGATTTTAAAATTATTTCTTTGTATTTTTATAAACTGGCAAAATGAGCCATCTTACTTCCTATATGCGGCAATGTTATTGAATGATTCAACATTGCGTCGACTTTAAAGAGGAAGTTCAGGATACAACATGGCTTCTTCAATGTTATATAATGATTAAAAACTGTCCATAAACTCACATATAATTCGACCTAAAGCCTAGCTTTCCATAGCCCAGCAAACTCGTGATCATCCTGCGAGATATGCAACTTGTCCCGTATCTTTTAAGTCATAGTTACGACTTTACTATAGAAAAAGTTGCATATTTTGCAGGATGAGTGCATGTTTAAGGGGCTATCATGGGGCTATGGAAGGTCTTTGGGTCATCATATGTGAGTTTATGAACACTTTTTCTCATTAAATAACATTGAAGAAGCCATGTTGTAACCTCTAATCTCTCCCTTTAACATGAATGCATTCGCCCTTAGCACTATTTTTAATTAGTTGGTGTATTTCATTTTTTCCCCATCCCATAACAATTTTTTTTTTTTTTTTTTCTTCATATTTCTCTATAGAAACAATCGATAAGTTCTTCTTTTTCTCATGTTACCCATCACTCACAGTTCACAGTAGACTAAAATTCAAATTGAATTGAGCATGAACTTTCTCTTGAAATGACTTTTATTAAATAAATTAAAATAAGCAAATAAAGTTATTCATTCAATAATTTAATCAGCAACAGAAAAGTCAAAATGAAATCACTTTAAAATTGTAATTCATATTATATTTTTTATTTAATACTGTTATATAGATATTTATAACTATTTCTTACCTATTTTTAATTTGCATACCATAGTAAAAATATATTAAATAAAACAAAAATAATAAAAAAAAATTAGGTCAATCGTAGTAAATTTTACTACTAACAACTTAATTTGGTTAAGAAAAAAACAAATGCAAAATATAATATTAAAGCCATATACCACATAAAACAACATGTGCTTTTTAATGAATAAACACGAAATGTGATCTTCAAAACTATTAAAGGCGTAGAACACCTTGAACAACAAAGTTGCGTAATATCCTAACTAACCTGATAATCAACGTTGATTTGGCCGGAGTCATTGATTTCTAATTTATTTTCCATTCACAAAATGCCACTGCCGGTCACTGACGTCACAGCTCGCCTGGTCCACGCGCAAGTAAACCGGGCAAACTGTGACGTCATTGACCGGCAGCGGCATTTTGTGAATGGAAAATAAATTAGAAATCAATGACTCCGGCCAAATCAACTTTGATTTTCAGGTTTGTTAGGATATTACGCAACTTTTTTGTTCAAGGTGTACTACGCCTTTAACAGATGTTAATGTAGCCCACGAGAGAGCGTGAAAAAACTGTAAAGTATACCCTTTGCGTGAAAATTCATGTATATGACGTCAGAAACATGCAAAAATTAGTATAAAAATATCGTGAGGGTTGCATAAATCGAAATTTTCTGATCACTGCTACGGGGCTACTGTTTGGTTTTGAGACAAACTAAAGTTATTTATATAAGTCCCATCAAGTGTTTTGTGATATAAATGCTTATGTTTTCTTCTAAAAAAAATGTTTAAAAAAATGCAAAATCTAATATTAATACTAATTGACCTTATTGAAAAAAAGATAAAGAAGAACATACTTCATCAATAATAAAAATATCAAACTTAATTATAAAAACTACAAGAGATAAGTTATATTAATGATTGACTTTTTATTTCTATTTCACAATTTAAGACGTATATAATATACTGTATATACGTGAGTAATGAGATTGAGAGAGAGAGAGAGAGAGAGAGAGAGAGAGAGAGAGAGAGAGAGAGAGAGAGATGATTGAAATTTTGTCAATAAGTGATTGAACATGATAATTACAAGCCATCAAAGTTTGATTGACTGTTAAAATCTTATCAATAATTTGCTGATAATATTTTAAGATCACTTTATACAAAGCTATATAGAGCTTATCAATTTTTATATATTATAGATATACTTATAAAATGACACCTATCATATTATATTGTATACGTTTATAATGTGTGCTTAGATTTTTATTAATTTTAATGGTAGGAAGGGATGAAAGCTTTATAATGGTATAGGTCCAATATTTTTATATAGATTTGGATGTAGTATCAATTGTTATCAAAATTGTTGAAAGTTAACAGCTTATTCTCAGCAATCACTGATAAAAAAAAAACTCAGGGTAGGTAGCAATTAAAGACATAGACAACATGAAAACATTAGCATTTATATCATAAAACACTTGATGGGACTTACATAAATAACATTAATTGGTCTCAAAACCTAACTGTAGCGCCGTAGCATCGATATAAAAATGTCAATTTATGCAACCCGCACAGCATTTTCAAGCTAGTTTTTGCATGTTTCTGACGTTATAAACAGAAGTATTCACGTAAATTGGATACTTTACAATTTTTTTATGTTTTCTTGTAAGGCCACATTAACATTCTGGTAAAAATTATCATTAATTTTGTATATCCCAATTTGAGTTAAATAACATATTCTTTCATATTTTCTATGCCTTTAATGGACATATATGTGTTTTTATTATTTATTATTTTATTTATTTATTATTATTGTTATTTTAACCTTTAAAATGGGCTCCAGTTTTAAAAATCCTATAATACTAGATTTTTTAGGTAAAAACGGATATTTTTAAAATTCTAGGTAAAACGCTAGTTTTATAAGTATACTTTTTGCAGTTTAATCAACATTATGAAAAAATTTGCTTCTCATGTATTTTATAATTCTAAAACTATATTATAATACTGTTTATAAAAAAAAATCGTTTGAAAAGTATTAAAAAGTGTTTAGCTTTTTATATTTTAATAGTTTAAATTTAAAACAAATAGAAGCTATTATTTAAAAAAATTAAATATATTATTATTATATTTATATTATTTAATACATTATATTAAAAATTTGTTTTATTTAATAATTGAAGAATATTTTATAAAATTTATTATACGTAAACGTCGTAAACTAATTTAAATTTTTATTTTAAAGGCCCTGGATACCCTAAAAAAAAGTTTTGTATACTTCAATGGGACCGAATTTCTGATGACCTGTCGAAATCGCCATCTCTCTAGCTCGCGGCATAACGTCGCACGGCACTATAACGCACTCGCCGCCGCCGCCGCAATTCCGCACCAGGCAGTTGTGACGTAGCAACTGCCCATCTCTAGCACCCTATAACCAGGGCAACCCCCTTTAAACCGACCCTGCACCCTTAGTATCCATGGTAATCGATCCATCTCACTTGACAGGGGGGACCACCCTTTCATCTTTGAACCCTGAAAGTTTGTAGATCCCAAATTAACCCTTTCACCCTTTTAAGGGGTTATTAAGGTACCAATACGATTACTAGGGTGCAAAGTAAAACCCTTGATAAAAATATAACTCACGATAACACATATTAAAATTTCAACCTAGAAGGTATTAAAAGATGAGTTATCCAAATGAAGGTACCAAAAGGTTATCTTCCACCCTCTGGGTCCACCCCCTGGAGGTCAATTAGGGGTGTACAGTACTGAAAATTAAAGTTCTCCGATTTGGACGCAGCAAACGTTGAAATCGGGGTAAATTGACCTTCTGAAGACAATAGTGAGCACCAAAGGGTTATATACTCAACCCCTGAGGATTAAAGGGGCGGTTCAACCGTAAAATTAAAGTACCCCGATTTGGATGCAACAAACGTTGAAATCAGAGTAACTTGACTTCCATATAACGATGGTCAGCACCAAGGGGTAAAATAATCAACCCCCGAGGATTAAAGGGGCGGTTCAACCGAAAAATTCAATTATCTCAATTCGGATGACACAAGCGTGGAAGTCGGGGTAACTTGACTTCAGTATAACGATGGTCAGCACCAAGGGGTTAAATATACTCACCCCCGAAGAATTAAAGGGGCGGTTCAACCAAAAAATTCAATTAGCTCAATTTGGATGACCCAAGCGTGGAAGTCGGGGTAAATTGACTTTTATATAACGTTGGTCAGCACCAAGGGGTTAATACTCAACCCCTGAGAATTAAAGGGGCGGTTCTTCCGAAAAATTCAATTATCTCAATTTGGATGACTCAAGCGTTGAAGTCGGGGTAACTTTAATTTCACATAACAATAATGAGCACCACAGGGTTATATATTTACTTCCTGAGGATTGAAGGGGCGGTTCAACCGTAAAACTCAAGTATTCCAATTTAGATTACACAAGCGCAAATCTCAGGGTTACTTGGGATCTCAAAAACTACTGTGAGCACCAAAGGTCTATAACTTAACCCCTGAGAATTAAAGGGGCGGCTCGACTATTACGTTTGAGTTCTGAGTTTTGGATGTGAAGAAGATCGTATGTGGAGAAACATAACTTTATAAACTTTATAATTAGCACCAAAGAGTTGAATATTCTCCTACTTTAATTGGCAACGTCACATCCAAAACTGAGAAATCAAACAATAAAACTGAACCACCCCTTTAATTCTTAGCGAGTTAGTTATAGACCTTTGGTGCTCACAGTAGTTTTTGAGATCCCAAGTAACCCTGAGATTTGCGCTTGTGTAATCTAAATTGGAATACTTGAGTTTTACGGTTGAACCGCCCCTTCAATCCTCAGGAAGTAAATATATAACCCTGTGGTGCTCATTATTGTTATGTGAAATTAAAGTTACCCCGACTTCAACGCTTGAGTCATCCAAATTGAGATAATTGAATTTTTCGGAAGAACCGCCCCTTTAATTCTCAGGGGTTGAGTATTAACCCCTTGGTGCTGACCAACGTTATATAAAAGTCAATTTACCCCGACTTCCACGCTTGGGTCATCCAAATTGAGCTAATTGAATTTTTTGGTTGAACCGCCCCTTTAATTCTTCGGGGGTGAGTATATTTAACCCCTTGGTGCTGACCATCGTTATACTGAAGTCAAGTTACCCCGACTTCCACGCTTGTGTCATCCGAATTGAGATAATTGAATTTTTCGGTTGAACCGCCCCTTTAATCCTCGGGGGTTGATTATTTTACCCCTTGGTGCTGACCATCGTTATATGGAAGTCAAGTTACTCTGATTTCAACGTTTGTTGCATCCAAATCGGGGTACTTTAATTTTACGGTTGAACCGCCCCTTTAATCCTCAGGGGTTGAGTATATAACCCTTTGGTGCTCACTATTGTCTTCAGAAGGTCAATTTACCCCGATTTCAACGTTTGCTGCGTCCAAATCGGAGAACTTTAATTTTCAGTACTGTACACCCCTAATTGACCTCCAGGGGGTGGACCCAGAGGGTGGAAGATAACCTTTTGGTACCTTCATTTGGATAACTCATCTTTTAATACCTTCTAGGTTGAAATTTTAATATGTGTTATCGTGAGTTATATTTTTATCAAGGGTTTTACTTTGCACCCTAGTAATCGTATTGGTACCTTAATAACCCCTTAAAAGGGTGAAAGGGTTAATTTGGGATCTACAAACTTTCAGGGTTCAAAGATGAAAGGGTGGTCCCCCCTGTCAAGTGAGATGGATCGATTACCATGGATACTAAGGGTGCAGGGTCGGTTTAAAGGGGGTTGCCCTGGTTATAGGGTGCTAGAGATGGGCAGTTGCTACGTCACAACTGCCTGGTGCGGAATTGCGGCGGCGGCGGCGAGTGCGTTATAGTGCCGTGCGACGTTATGCCGCGAGCTAGAGAGATGGCGATTTCGACAGGTCATCAGAAATTCGGTCCCATTGAAGTATACAAAACTTTTTTTTAGGGTATCCAGGGCCTTTAACATTTATTATAAATATTAAATTTTTATATATCAATAAAATATCCTTTCACTTAGAAGTTATGATATATAACATTTTAATCCTTTCGGATACTTGATCGATGTTACAATAGGTTTGAAATATTGATATTTAAACAATAATAGAAAAGAAATTTTTAAATTTTAAGCAGTTTAAGTTTTAGTATTCAAGAATCATCTTCTCTCAATTCGTTTTGTACAGTAAAATACGTTTTTGATTTGCTTTATTCAATGTTTTTCCTAAATATACAAGCAAATGAAAAAAGAAAAATAAGAATATATGAATGTATTTTTTATATCTGCATTAAGTTAAATAAGTAAAGATCTTTATATATATTATTATAAATCGATCCTTCATTTTTTTTTTTTTATTTATTTCTTCCAATATTTTATGAATAATCAAGGTCATTTTTTTTCTGAGAATTAAAACAATTTACGTGAAATGCAAAATCCACAGTAATTTTGCAAATGCATAAAATTTTACACATCTTACAAGTTAGTGGCCATTAAAATAACTACTTTGGCAGGCATTTAATATTAATGAAGTTTATCATTAAATCAAAATTGAATAAACAAAATTAAAATCCTTTTTTTTTTTGTTTTTTTTTTCTTAATCATCAGTTTTATTATTTTATTATTATTTCTTAATCTGATGAGTGATGGTGATGATCGTATTAATAAATATTTATCGTTAAAAAGCAACAGGTTTTGTAAAAGGTGCATTCTCATATTATTCAATTTTGTTATAACTTTAAGCAGCAAAATAAATTTTCCCATTTAAAACAATGATATTTTACAATTTCCTGCGAAAGTTATAACAAATTTAAGAGTATTATAAATTTACTATAATGGAATGTTGTACAAATTATCCCTATATTTTTAAATTGTTTAACAGAAAAATAAAAGAGAAAGACGATTTATACTTTTAGTAATTAATATCTGAAATATTACGTATAGTTATGTGATAATAATAAATATTGCTCTCCTTTAGAAAATAGAATTTGTTTAAATCTATTTGAACGAAATTATTTTATCAGGGGAAGTAGAAATCGTGAATCAACAATTTGATCACCAATATTATCTTGCATACTTTGAACCAAAGGCAAGTAAAAATATTGGGATGTATGTACACATTTTTTAAAATTTGTTATTAAATTTTTGAAAATATTTTTAAATTTTAATTGTATTTATTGGTTTGTGAGCTAGAGACAAAAATGTAAAAAATTAATAATAATAACACAAATAGTATGACCAAAAAAAAAAAATCTTGTTGCTGTTATTTAATTTATTTCATTTTTAGGTGCTTTTTTTTTTTTTTTTTTTTAGTTATTTACAATTCACCTGAGGCCAAATAGGGGTTTTAACACTTTTTGGTGTCCTAAAAATATTAAAAGCTAGATACAGTTACCCTGGAGTAAAAAGGACATTAACAGATGTAAAATTAATTTGATGCAAATAGATGATAAGAATACGAAACTATTACCTACTATACCATTACATATACACGAAAAAAATTTACTAAAGATTTAAGGCCCGCGCAGCTGTTTTATTTTATTTAATATTAATTAATTTAAGAAAATAAGCGTCTGTGATTGGCTGAGAGTTAACTCTCAGCCAATCACAGCCCCTTATTTTTTTTAAATTAATTTAATATTAAATAAAATATAAGACGGCTGCGTGGGCCTTTAGCATTTAGACTTTTTATATAATAAATTTGTTAAATATATACCAAGTTTTTTTTAAGATTTAAAGAGCTAACCATTTATTATACCGCTGAAGAAATTACGTTTATACTAACAAGTTACTGTTTAAACTTTTTTTCAACTAAGTTATTAGTTTATACTGAAGAGTTATATGTATGTAAATAAATAATTTCTTAAAGTTATGTTTTGCGTGTACAAAAAAAAAAAATATATATATATATATATAATTACCTTTAAAAGCGAGAGGACCTAAATAAGAATGTTGAGGTGTAGGTAAAACTAAACCAGGATGTTGTCTCCATGACCATTGATGATGTTGATGATGATTTAATGTCAAAGGTGATGTTGTTGATGACGTCACAGGTTCAGGGTATACAGGTACAGGTCTTGTAGGCCACCCTGGTAAAGTGACCGGTTCATCACGTAATATATCTTCAATTAAAAATGAAGAACGTCGTGATCTTGCTAGTTCACTCGCCATCGCTATACTATATTATTTCCACTGAAAATGCTTATCAGAATCTCACGACTATATATTATACTATACAACCAATTACTTCCTTAAAAATATACATAAGTTTTGTCTGATAACACATATTATGTTTTTTCCCCTTCCACTTTTTATATATAGTTGAGATTTCTTAGTTATCTTTTTAAGCTTTAAGTCTATACAAAAAAAAATTGGGAAAACCTTTTCTTTATTTATTATTATTTTTTTTTAACAATGTGGTTTAATAAATTCTTTAAAAAATTTACTTTGGCTTAAAACATATAAAAATATGTCTACTATTTCTCATTTATGTTCCTCCCAAATCCGTAAAGTTGTTTTCTTGCAAATCGCAAAAAAAAAAAAAAAAAAAAAAAAAAAAAAAAAAAAAAAAAAAAAAAAAAAAACGCGTTTTCCCCCAGCGTGTAATGTTAAATTAGGGGACCTTTAGCATTCCCCGCGACTTCCCGAGCGCTAAACCGATAAGCGTCATTGGGTTTGTCTCGTATTCCTTACTTAACATTTTCTATACAGTAGTTTTCTCAAATTAAAAATAATAAGAAATGAAAAGAAGGTTTTAGAATTTACAATGATTTATATAAAATGAATGGGAACGCAAATTTTACATTACAAACTGATGAAACTGCCTAACACGTAATTAGTATTGAATTTAAATAAAAAAAAATAATAAATCTAGTAAAAATGTCAAAAAATGTGCAAATTTTGCTCAGTTAACGTAAGTTAACGTTACAGGTAACGTTATAGTTGGGGATGAATTAGAGTTAACGTTATATCGTTTAAGTTATCGTTAGAGCCTATCGGTTTAGCGCGCGCAGGGTTACGCGGTGAAAGCTAAGGGTCCCCTAATTAAACATTACGCTTATGAAAAAAAAAATCGATTTTTGAGATAACTACTCCACCGATTTTGGAGAAATTTAAATGAAGAATACAAGATTTACTTTGACATGTTTTAAGACAGAATTTTTTTAATATTTTTTAAACCGATAACCTCCATAACGTTTACGTTATAGAAAATTTAGGTAACGACTACAAGCAGTTGAGCTTATATGGCACAACGATGGTTATGTCCTGTAACCTTGGTGTGTGCGCTGCAAGTACGGAGGTTCATTCCGCGCTCAGATACGACTAGATATCTCAACCATGGTAGGTTAGCTTAGGTTAGGTAGATTAGGGATTAGCTCCGGTTGAGGGGGGTGAGTTCAGAGTCACTCACAGCTACGTTTGTCTAAATGACTTCCGAGGGATTTAGCCATGGTTGGTGGTGATAATCGATAACTTTGGAAAGATAGCGAATGTGGGTTTCGTCATATATCGAAGCTGCGTGACAGTTTGGCTTCTGTAGCACATATCAAGCAGGTGTTTAAATTAAGCATCTTTTTTAAAGTTTGTAGTAACTTAAATTTATTCCTGTCCTTTGGAACGCCCCCTTAAAAAACAAAGAAGAAGAAGAAGAAAAGATTAAAAAAAAAAAAAAAAGACAGACAGACAGACAGAAAGATGGAAAATATTAAAACGTTGTTTTTGAAAAAACGAATTTTTTGAACTAGATGTTTCCTGTATTTCTTATTGTTACCCATAAGAAAAAAATGAAATGAAATAGGAAAAAAAAAATCAAATCGGAAAAATTAATATAATTTGTCTCAAAAATAAGATAAAAAACTTAAATTTATTATTGCTAGTAATCAATAGTGCATGAAAATATTAATAATTTTACGGACAGTGAATTGAAACTCCAATTCTATTTACAGTATCATTATTTTTAATTATACTTATATATAAATAAATTGTTTAAGAATTATGAATGGATACAAAATTTAATGCTATCTGGTTTCGTTCTCTTTAAAAAGTTTATTAAATTTTATCTAATTATGAAACCACGTTTATTAAAAATAATATTTTGGTTCTGAGTTACAATACTTGCCAACAAGTTACATACTAAATTTTTAGAAAATGCTATAGACAAGAGCCTTTTCATTAAGGTGGAAAATGCTATGCGCCATTTAAATGAAAAATTGTAGACAATAATTAAAACATAATAATAAAAAATCACTATATAGGATAAATTAGTTTCATAACAAATATTTGGAAATCTTACTATATGCTACGAGATTTAATTTATGATTATTATTATTTACACTTTTTTAAATTTTAGTTTCATACGAAGACCATGTTAATTTCATTATCTATCTTCATTCTCATCTGATTGTCACGGGATCTGAAATTTTTATAAGAGCTATAGGGTATTGACTAATAAAGGAACAACGGTTTTAAGGCTGACTATAAGCGATTTCGGTCATATCCGCTTCCGTTTCTCCTTACTACGCATGCGCAGTTAGTCGAAACGGAAGCGGATATGAGCAAAATTGCGTATAGTCGGCTTCAAAACAGTTGTTCTTTTATCAGTCAATAGGTGGTTACTTTTATCATTTATATGGCATATCGTAAAGTTTTAAAGTTTCGTTTTAAATTTCGAGATACAATCCATCTAAATACAACCCTTAAGCAGTTAGGCTTGCTTATATGTCACAACGATGGTCATGGCCTGTAACCTTGGTGTGTGCGCTGCAAGTACGGAGGTTCATTCCGCGCTCAGATACGACTAGATATCTCAACCATGGTAGGTTAGCTTAGGTTAGGTATATTAGGGATTAGCTCTGGTTGCAGGGGAGTGAGTTCAGAGTCACTCACAGCTACGTTTGTCTAATAAATGACTTCCGAGGGATTCAGCCATGGTTGGTGGTGATAATCGATAACTTTGAAAAGATAGCGAATGTGGGTTTCGTCATATATCGAAGCTGCGTGACAGTTTGGCTTCTGTAGCACACATCAAGCAGATGTTTAAATTAAGCATCTTTTTTAAAGTTTGGAGTAACTTAAATTTATTCCTGTCCTTTGGAACGCCCCCTTAAAAAAAAAAGAAGAAGAAGAAGAAAAGATAAAAAAAAAAAAAAGAAAAAAGAAAGAAAGACAGAAAGAAAGAAAGATGGAAAATATTAAAACGTTGTTTTTGAATAAACGAATTTTTTGAACTATATAGATGTTTCCTGTATTTCTTATTGTTACCCATAAGAAAAAAATGAAATTAACTTGGAAAAAAAAATCAAATCGGAAAAATTAATATAATTTTTCTCAAAAATAAGATAAAAAACTTAAATTTATTATTGCTAGTAATCAATAGTACATGAAAATATTAATAATTTTACGGACAGTGAATTGAAACTCCAATTCTATTTACAGTATTATTATTTTTAATTATACTTATATATAAATAAATTGTTTAACAATTATGAATGGATACAAAATTTAATGCTATCTGGTTTCGTTCTCTTTAAAAAGTTTATTAAATTTTATCTAATTATGAAACCACGTTTATTAAAAATAATATTTTGGTTCTGAGTTACAATACTTGCCAACAAGTTACATACTAAATTTTTAGAAAATGCTATAGACAAGAGCCTTTTCATTAAGGTGGAAAATGCAATGCGCTATTTAAATGAAAAATTGTAGACAATAATTAAAACATAATAATAAAAAATCACTATATAGGATAAATTAGTTTCATAACAAAAATTTGGAAATATTACTATATGCTACGAGATTTAATTTATGATTATTATTATTTACTTTTTTAAATTTTAGTTTCATACGAAGACCATGTTAATTTCATTATCTATCTTCATTCTCATCTGATTGTCACAGGATCTGAAATTTTTATAAGAGCTATAGGGTATTGACTGATAAAGGAACAACGGTTTTAAGGCTGACTCTAAGCGATTTCGGTCATATCCGCTTCCGTTTCTCCTTACTACGCATGCGCAGTTAGTCGAAACGGAAGCGGATATGAGCAAAATTGCGTATAGTCGGCTTCAAAACAGTTGTTCTTTTATCATTCAATAGGTGGTTACTTTTATCATTTATATGGCATATCGTAAAGTTTTAAAGTTTCGTTTTAAATTTCGAGATACAATCCATCTAAATATAACCCTTAAGCAGTTAGGCTTGCTTATATGTCACAACGATGGTCATGGCCTGTAACCTTGGTGTGTGCGCTGCAAGTACGGAGGTTCATTCCGCGCTCAGATACGACTAGATATCTCAACCATGGTACGTTAGCTTAGGTTAGGTATATTAGGGATTAGCTCTGGTTGCAGGGGAGTGAGTTCAGAGTCACTCACAGCTACGTTTGTCTAAATGACTTCCGAAGGATTTAGCCATGGTTGGTGGTGATAATCGATAACTTTGGAAAGATAGCGAATGGGGGTTTCGTCATATATCGAAGCTGCGTGACAGTTTGGCTTCTGTAGCACATATCAAGCAGATGTTTAATAAATTAAGCATCTTTTTAAATTTTGGAGTAATTTACAAAGCTTGTATATCTATATTATTAAGGGTTAAATTTATTCCTGTCCTGGAAACGCCCTCTTTAAATATAAATTGTAAAATTAAAAGAAAATTATTTTTGAATACGTCAAAGTTTTTCAATTTAAAAATTTCCACATAATTTCTATATAAACTGTAAAACTAATAGAAATGGAAAGAGTATGAAAATATCTCTAACATTTAGACAATGAATTGAAACATTGAATAGACAACTTCACATAACCAACACTTGTAACTAATAAAGGTCACCTGGTTGGTCACTGGCAAGGGTCATCATTAGTTTTATGTTAATTGTGACCTGGTATAGGGCTTACCATGTTAAATTAAGGGTTTTGATTTTTAGATTTCTCACCTCAGAATTTTTGATACAAGTTAAATCGCACATCATCATAAAGTAAAAAGCACAACTCAAAAAGTATTTAGGATGTGAACGAGCCTCAGTAAAGTTAACTAAAAGAAAATTTTTGAGGTACATATTAATTATACTTCTAAACTTTTTATTTAAATTATGTAATAATTTCCAAAGATTCAACAATGAATTTGACTGAGAAATAAATTATATAAAAAACAACAACATATATTTGTATTTTACATTCATACAGCATGATATTTGTTTTATAAAGATTTAATTTTTTTCTAAACAATTAACCACTATTGAAAATTAACTTTCAAGCTGCAGTTTATTTTTTTTTCTTTTTGTTGTTATTGTTGTTGTTGTTGTTGTAGTTGTTGTGTTGTTGTTGTTGTTGTTGTTGCCCATGACCACTTTCAGTTTATTAAGCTAAACACTTGCGGAGTAAGTTAAATTGGAGAGGATGAATAACAATTTTACATAATCGGCTGCTCGTAAATTTTGTTTTTCGTTCACCGCCAATACTATACTTTGCAACTATAAAGTACAGTTATCTCAAAGTCACTTTTCATACATTATTATATTATTAAGCAGCGAAGAAGAATAAAAATAATTTAGGTAGAAATTTTATTGCATATTCTTTAAAAAAAAAAAAATGATATTTCGATTAATTGATAAATCTTAAATTTGTTTTCAGTAATTTTTTTTAAATTAATTTTTGAAAATGAAGTCACGGTCGAAATCATTTTCCTATTTGCCCACAGTCATAAGTTACTGACTGTGACGTCACTTTTCTATTTCCAAAAATTAATTAAAAACACTTCAAAAATTTGAAATTCGCATATCAATCGATTCATGATAATGTTATCTTTTTTGGAATATAAAAATCAA
Organism: Ecdyonurus torrentis; assembly: GCA_949318235.1. NCBI lineage: Eukaryota > Metazoa > Arthropoda > Insecta > Ephemeroptera > Heptageniidae > Ecdyonurus > Ecdyonurus torrentis. The sequence goes on along the minus strand of OX439133.1, from coordinate 10,952,730 downwards.
ATTACTCTCGAAATTCGAAATTTTTGTTTTGTCTTTCTCATTTTTTTAATAAGAAAAAAAGTCTTTTTTTTTTATTAAGTAATTAAAATTTGATTGCATGTTTGATTGGAACGTGATTAGAACGCATCATAATTAGTCAATAAAATTTATTGCATATATTATTGAAATATTTTAAAGCAAGATTATGTTTAAGCCACTTCATTAATCCAAATTAAATGTCTTTTAGTAAATTAATATAATGTTAATATTATTTTTATTTGTTATTTTTAAATATTATTAATATATTTTTTTTAAAAACGTAATATATTTATGATTATATAATATATTAAACACAATTTTTTAGTTTTATAATTTTAAATACAATTATTATTTTTAAATAAATTGAAAGCTAATGTATTTTATTTCTTGAAAAGTATATTTATTACTGAATATATGCTACCTAATATATTGGATAGCACACGAATCACACGATGAGAAAAACTACTGCATGGTGTAGAAAATTATATAAAAGAAATGTACAAGGCTGTAATTAGACAATTAAAAAACACTAATACAGTTAAGGATTGTATATAGATGGCTTGTATATCAAAATCTAAAAAGAAAACTTCCAAATTTTACGATGCCATTTGAAAGTTAATAGTAACAGCTACCTATGATAAAATTTTCAGAACCCGTGAACATCAGATAAGAGAGAAATTAATTATTGAAATTAACATGGACTCTTATGGGACTAAAACTTCAAAAAATCATTTTTACATTTTTGAAGATACCTAATCCTAATGTATCACTGTACAAAATTTCAGATTTTTCTGTCTTTACAACTTTTTAGTCAAATCCCGCAGTGGCTGATTTCCCGCCTTAAGTTGGTTGATTAAAAGAGAAAACTAAACAGTATATTATAGTAAATGTATCTAGATTGAGTATTGTACTGTACTTAAAATTGAATTAATGCCATTTTTATATTTTAAAATATACGAATTACTTTTTATTGTTTTGTACACTCCCCCCGAATAAATCTGACCGCAGCGTTCATGTCTCCAAATGTTAAATATATGAGGAAACTTTAACGCGACCGGTCAGATTTATTCGGGGGGAGTGTACGTATGCGGTAAACTACTAGTACAATTTGTTTCATAAAAATCGCATTCTATTAGCATATGGAAATAATATGTGTTAAAATAGAGCTTTGCGTCAACTGAAATCTCCATCTGATCATTGAGGAAGGTGAATCTTTTTAACCCCCACTTTTTATGACATTTTTGAAAAGAGCGTAAAAAAATTTTGAGGCGCTATATTTTCTTAGAACGATTGGAGCATGGGAAGTATTTTTAATTAATTTGTGAAAATCGACCTAAAAAGTCTGTGACGTCATCAATTGGGCATTTATTTCGGAAAGTATTGACCGTAGAAGGTTCAATAGCCAGTTTTTTGAAATCCTGAGGATGAGCTGATATCATTAAACTAGTTACTGAACCTCGAACGATTAGTATTTGCCGAGAAAAAAGTGGACTGATGACGTCACAGGCTTTCTAGGCCGATTTTCCTAATCGTCCTAAGAAAAAATACCGCCTCAAAATTTTTTTAAACTCCTTCCAAAAATATCATGAACTCAACAAAAAAAGTTTCAATTCACCTTCCTCATTCTGATCGCATTGTATGCCCGATTATGTTTGATCATAAATCAGTAGAATGTAATTTTTTATGAACGATACTGGTACATAAATATAATACAAGAATATAGCTTTGGCTTTAATAAAAGCCATGATGGTAACAAAAGTATAAAATATTTTCACTGAAAGAACTAATATACCAAGTAAGAGCATGGACTAAGAGAAATTGTTTGGCTTGATTATGTAATATATATGACATTGTCATATATTACATAATCAAGCCAAACAATTGATGACATGCCAGTAAAATTAAAAAATTAATATAAAACTTTTTTTTTTTTTTTTTTTTTTTTGCATTTACTTTAAAATCTAAGTAGACATTATCCTGAATTGATAGAATTGCAAATGAAATTTCTCATATATTAGAGATATTTATTTACTATCTTTTTAAGTACCTCATCAACTCAAAAATTAAGAAATTGACGTGTATTAATCAAATCAGGATAATTTTCTTTTTTAGAATATGATATAAAATTATTCCTACAAAAATTGTTGGCTCTTCCTTATTTCTGAAATAAATATGCTAAAAAATATCATTTTATATTTTATTGTTATAATTTAATTCTAAGAATTTGTTATATCATTGATGTATACTTGTACAGTATGCAAATATTTTTTTAAAATAAATAAATAAAAATTAACATAAAAATTTTAAGTTTTATTTATGTATATAAATTTATTTTAATATATAATATATTAATATTAAAATAAATTTCTTTTTATATATCTATTTTTTATTAATTAATTTTAAAATTTATAAATAAATTCAAATTTCTAATTACTTTATATTTGAAAGTAATAAATTATAGACGCACTTCCTTCACTTCCTTTTTAAAGTACTAATAACATTATGTATTAGGTAGTTAAATCAAGAAACTGTTGAATTGGCAAGATGTAACTTAAATTGATTAATCATAATACTGATCTCAATAAATATAACGTCATATTTTATGCGATTTGACGCCATACTGCAGTATTGAAGAATATTACTTGGCATCAGGCAATCTCTGTTTTTGATTATTTTATTTAAAAGTAATTATGGCTAATTTTTGGTAATTTTTTTTTCTCGTATACCTGAGATACTAATTCAACCTATAAGGGTCTATACATTCATGTTAAAGTCGACGCCATGTTGGATAACTCAATAACATGGGTGGCATAGGAAAATAAATCATTTTGCCAATTTAAAAACACCTTGCAATATTTTTGAGATTATTGATGCAGTATATAATGTTGAATTAGTATCGCTCAAGTATGTAAGAAAAATAACAATAACAAAAAAATTACCCAATTTCCCAAAGAAAATACTGAAAATAGACTTAAATGAAGTTTGTCCTATGCTGAGCAATGCTATGCACTATTCCAGTATGGCCTCCAAGCGCAATAAATATGACGTCATCCGCATACACCCTATTATAAGAGGATCAATACTCTCAAAAATATTGTTTATTGTTTTTAAACTGGTAATATGAGTTATTTTCCTATGTAGAATATTATTGTTATATTATTATAATTAACCGACTGTGACGTCATTTTTCAATTTTCAGAAATTACAGTAATTACACATACAAATAATGCAATTAACTAAAAAAAAAAAACTAAAAATTGATTTAAGACAATGTCTTTTGTTAGAATATAAATATATTATATATTTTTTTTATATTTATATTATGTTTATTATTAAAAATTAAGCATCTCTAAGTTTGCATAATTTTAATATATTATGTAAATTTAAAAAAATATATTAATTTTTTTTTATTTATATTTACATTTGATATATTATTTGAATTACGTTTTTAATTTATTATATTTAATAAAGAATAACTTTAGTATTTATAAATTAATTATATTCTACAATTATTTATGTTCATCTTTTGTAACAATTTGTTTTATCTGCTAAGAGTTACGTAAGATAATATATTGATATTCACTAAGATGTGATCTGGATTTGAGATGTAGAGTATAAAACTTATAAAAGGGAGATATATGTATTACGTTACGGGAGTTTAAAGTACGTACAGGCGTCGGCCATTACACTACAACTTTTCTCGTCAAAAAAATCTGAACATTTGCACAATGATACTTTTCCTTTTTTTTTTTTTTTTTTTTTTTTTTTTTTTGCTTGCCCTATTGTGTTATTGTGCTATACGCCAATCCCAGTCAAGACAGTGTCTTATCGACAGGTAAGGACTTTCCAATTAATGGAAAAGCACACACGGGCCGGCCACGGCCTAAGTACACAGCCTGGCATTCGCCATGAGCCATGACAGCCTAGAGAAACCGTGGAAACATCTAGACAAACTGGTCGGTGCAATCACATCAATCATGCACCTCCCGAATACTGTGCGTCGTCATGGAATGCATGTAAACATGCATCGTGCAACGTATTGTGCTCTCACACTTCACGTACGCACCCAACAGTGGCTCGAACCTATACTCGGTGAGGAGTACAGAGGTACGAGTCAGCTGCCTTCTCCACTAGGCCATATCAGCTCGGTCAAATTAATTTAAAAGTTAATCATGTATTAGCTTGCATAATATTAGTATGTATAAATCAAAGTGTATTTAATTTTACGTTTTTTTTTTTTTTTTTTTTTTTTTTTTTTTTTTTTTTTACATTTACATAAGATATGTATTATTTTAGTTACGTTTTTAATTTATGATATTTAAAAAAAATTAATTTTAATATTCTACATATAAGAGTAGTTTTTTACAATCGTATTTGTGTGCCAACAGTGCAAAGTGTTACATACTTTCACTATCATGAGTATCATGTGATCTGGTTTTTAGGGATGTAGAAAATTAAAAGGGAGATATTTTAGTCGTCGGCCATAACACTCAAACTTTTATCGTCAAAAAAATTTACATTTTACACAATGATACTTCATCTTGATACAATTTCAAATATTTAAAAAAAATTGGGGGGATCACCGTGAAAATTAATTTTATATAGTTTTTTGAAATTTTAAGCCCATCGGGTCCTAGTTAACATATATGTTAATTTCAATATTTTTTTTCGGGACGGTCAAACATCCTGAAATTTATATCACGGCTTGGTGTGACCTTTAGCTACACAATGACACCAAATTGAAAACCCAAAAACCTCTAGTTTTTGTGATATAAGGTCAGTACCCTACTCCCTTAAGAAGATGGTGAAAAATGTATATCGAGGGTGTTCCGCTATAATGTCCTAAGTCCATTTTACTTTGAAAAACAATTTTTGGTGCAAATGACCTGAAATGGATTAATCTAAAATTTAGGGTCGATCTGACATTTTTTTATTTTTCAAGGTGAAGTGGACTTACAGTTAGGTTGTTATAGTGGAGCACCCTCGATATGTAACATAGACTATTGTGTAATTAAGTTAGTGTTAGGAAAATAACTCCAATGAATGAATGAACAAATTAATTATATATTATTATGTTCTGCAAAATATTACCAAGTAATGAATTAGCAATCTTAAAATTAATTTTTAATAGCAAATTAATATTGCATGAGAACTAGCTAAATATAATACAAGAGTACCATTAACTAATTAATTTTCGAAAAGTCTCATAATTATATCACGAGCGGTAAACTAAAGGCCAGCGCCGGCCAACTGAAATCTCCATCTGATCGCATTGTGTGATCATAAAAAGTCAATAGAAAGCAATTTTTTATGAAAGAAACTACATGAATATAATACTAGAATTTTAGATTTAACAAATCAATGATAGTAACAAATAAAAGAACTAAGAGGTATTATTTAGCTTGATTATGGCATGAAGTACATTAGAATTAATTTTTTTTTGTTTTTGTTTTTTTTTGTGTGCATATACTCAAAAAGAGGAAATTATTCTAAATTGATAATTGCGAATTTTTCATATTAAAGATCATTATGCAATCTTTCCAATAAAAAATGAAATTGTATTGGCTTATGGCCATTCAATACAATCAGATGGAGATTTCATTTGACGCAAAACTCTATCTAAATACATGTTATTCCCATATGCAAATAGATTTCCATTTTTTATTGGAATGACTCTACCGTAGCGTCATTAAAAATACCTCATCATAACTCATAATCTATAAAAAATATATAAATATGTATATTCACGTGTATCAATCGAATCAGGACAATGTTCTCTTTTAGAATATGACATAAAATTTACCTCTACAATAATTGTTTGCTCTTCCCCTCATATTTATCAGAAAAAAATTAAGGGTTGTATATAGATGGCTTGTATCTCAACATCTAAAATAAAAACTTCAAATCTTAGTGATGCCAATTAAAAGTTAATAGTAACAGCTACCTATGATAAAATTTTCAGAAACCGTGACCAACAGATAAGAGATAAATAATGATTGAAATTAACATGGGCTCTTATGGGACTAAAACTTCAAAAATCATAATTTCAAATCTAGCATGGTAAACCCCTGATTTTTATACATTTTTAAAGATACCATACCTTAATATTATCTCTGCAAAATTTTAGCTTTTTTTTTTTATTTTTCAATTCTTTAGTAAAATCCCGCATTACCTGATTTCCCATCTTAATCAAAAAAAATTTTTTTTTTAGTTCATGTTAAATGTTATGACTTTAAAAAAATCAAATTATTTTGTATTGTATTTTTTTAAATAATATATTTTTTTTATGTAGTATTATTTAAACAAATTTAATTTTTATAAAGTAATTCAAATTTAGTATTAATTATGCATCACTTGAATTAGTAAATTGAGTTGCTTGTTCATAACATGTCTTAACGTTGATCTATTAACAGTAAAGGGGTATAAAGTTTGTGGGAATGTGGAAATTGTTCATAATGCAATGAAATTTCAAATGATAAATAAAAAATAAGTACTATAAATACAGGGTGTATCTACTTGAAGTCATTAACTTTTCCCATGCCCACCTGCATAAATTACTAACCATGACGTCATTTTTGTACTTCCCCAAATTAATTAAAAACACTTCAAGCCATAGACCACATAAAACAACATGTGCATTAAAAATGAATAATCACGAAATGGGATCTTCAAAACTGATGCCAATTTTTGCCATAATTTTAATGTAACCCCACGAGAGAGCGTGAAATACAATTTAAGTGACTATACATGTTTACGACGTCAGAAACATGCAAAAATGTGTATAAATATGTTATGCTGATTGCATAATTTGAAATTTCTGATCTCTGCTGCATATATACAGTTGGGTTTTCAGACAAACTAAAGTTATTTATGTACGTCCCATCATGTCTTTTGTGATATAAATGCTTATGTTTTTCTATAGTCAATTTCTTTAATAAACTCTAAAATTAGAAATTCACGTATAAGTCGATTCAAGTAGACAATTACTTCTTATAGGATATCAAACAACACTACGCCTTTAAATTTACTGGGTCTTCCTCATAATTTATAGAAATATATTTAAACAAATTAAAACTCTAATAAAATATGTCATTAGATCACTAGGTAAATTATTTCATAAATTTAATTGCACAAGATTGCAGTATATCTTTATATTAATATTGCGTATACAATCTACCTTATTATTTACAATTTAAAAAATTTAATTTATTTTATGCAAATTTTTTAAAGTTTAAACAAACAAAAAAATGTATGAAAACTTTATAACTTTTTTATAATTTTAATAAAATATTAAATATTAATTTTTATAAATAAATTCAAATAACGCAATAACCTTTATCATAATCAAATAAAATCTTAACGCTTTGTGGTGTACCTTCACAGTATACAGATGAAGAAAAGTCATTAAGTTGTAGTTATGATGATTAAATTGTTTCAATGAAATAAGGAGTAAATATAGTGAAAATATAAAAGTAGAAGAAGGAAACTTCAATAAATTATACGAGAGATTCTAAAATTTAATTCTGCTCATCAAATCCGGATAACGTCATATTTAATGCGCTCAACGCCATATACTGGAAAAATGAATAATATTGCTCAGCAAAGGGCAAACTTTGTTTATTTGTTGTTGTTTTTTAGGAATTTGAATTTTTTTTTTAATTATTATTTTTCAGACATACTTGTGGTACTAATTCAATCTTTTAATTAAGAGCGTCAATGCTCTCAAAAATATTGCGTATTATTTTTAAACTGGCCTAACGAGTTATTTTCAAATACCGCGGCCCATGTATTGAGTTATCCTACATGGCGTAAACATGAATGCATACACCCACCCTATAATAGAAAATACTGCTAATGCTGAATATAAAGAATTTGTTCTGTTTTTGAAAAATTGAAAGAGGTAGGTAATATAATTTACCTCGATTTAGGAATAAAATTCCTTAAGCAGGTAGATGAGCGTAGATGGCAGCACAGGAATATATCGCCTGTTATCCAAAATGGCTGACATTTTTTATGACAATTCTCCGTGTTGCCATCTACTTTCCTCTACCTCCTTCAGAATGAAAACAATTAAGTTAAGGGCTTTTTTCTGAATCGCTTGATGTGTGAATTTCTTATTTTTTAGTTTATAAGGAATTTATTTAATTTTTGAAATTGGCAAATGATGTCACAGTCATTAACTTTTTCCCATGCCGAGCTGCATAAATTACCAACCGTGCCATTTGGCTGTAAGCTGCAACCTCTAGTTAAACCTTTGTTATCTTTTTTTTAATTGTTGCAACAATCAAAATAACAACTTAACTACGGTTTAACTAGTTAGTTAGTGTCGCAGCTTACGGGGGATATTATCTTTCTTATTTTTAAAACTTATGAAAAATACTTAATAAACTCAAAAATTAGAAATTCTTGTATAAATCGGTTCAAGACAATGACTTTTTATAGAATATGAAACAAAATTGCCCTCTTAAATCAACTTGGTCTTTCTTATTATCTATAGAAAAATAATAGATTGCTGTTTATTTATACAAATTTCAAATCTAATAGTCTGCATGTATATAATTGCATCACTAGCTAAATTATTCAATGACTAGTTGCACAAGATTACAAAATCTTTATATTAAGATTCCGTTTACAATCTCCTTTATCTCCAAAAATTTATAAAAATATATTGCATGCTGTATTTTTTTTTTTTTTTTTTTTTTTATATTTTTTTGTTTATTTATTAATTATTATTTTTTGTTCTTTGAAATTTTAACACATATATTTTTTTATAATATTTTTACATTATTATACAAATTTTATTAATATTTATAAATTAATAAAATATTATAAATTTTTATAAATAAATTCACATAAACAAATTAGCTCATGAATTTTAATATCATATATATATGTATTTCAATATTGATCTTGGACTGGGTAAATGTCACGTTATCATAACGTTACAAAGAGCATTCTATTGTAGTTGATATAATGAAGGTGGTACAATAAAGTAAAATCAAAAGTAGTAAAAAATTAGCAAATTATAAAATGTGAATTAAATAAGATTTATATCAGCACTTAAATTTCTAAAATATTATTAAATATAGAGTGTATCAAGATGACGTCATATTTAATGCACTTGAACGCCATATCGGAGTAATGAGTAATATTGCTCAGCATATAGGACAAACTTGGTTTTTATCTTTATTCTATGAAAAATGGGTGGATTTTTTGTTCTTATTATTTTTCTTACATACTTGATTTACCTAGTTAACCTATTAACATCATCATCAGTGCTTTTAAAAAAATATGTTGCTTAGTACTTTTGAACTGTCAAAATAACGAGCCATTTTCCTATGCTCTATGACTATTTTCAAAGTAATTCTCACTTAGAAAAAAACATTTTTTTTAGTATCTTCAATCGGCAAAATACCAAAATACTTAAAATAATCAATGCCATTATCGCATTTTTTTAAACTTTTTTTTATTTATTTAAGAATTCTATATAACTTGCTTTTTTCAACTACTATAGTTTACTTGATTTTGTAAATCCATAAGATTAAATAAACCAATATAAGATATATAAGAATGTACAAACGAAAAATATAAAGTTCTCATTTTTTTTTCTTTTTTTTTTTCATATAATTGCATACACCCTATATGGGGAAATTTTATCGTGACCAGACATATTTATACGGGGGGAGTGTACGTATGCTGTGAATATAGTACAATTAAGCTGTAACTAAATCAATGAGAGTTTAGTGGCAAAAATATTTCAAAGTTACACTGCAAGGTGATATAATTTACCGCAATTTTAAAATATTATTTAAGACTAAAAAAATAATAATAACAATTGGAAAAAACATTGTAGTATAAGAACACAGTTAAAAAAAGAGGATACGGAGTCAAAGAATGTAGGGGTTAATTTTAATTCATAATCTGAAAGAGTATCGTTATGAATCTATAGATAAGGAAATTTCTTATTTTTAAGTTCTATTAGAAATGACGTCATGGTCGCTTACTTTTTCGTATGCTCAAAGGCATCATTTACCGACTGTAACGTCATTTTTCGTTTTTGGTAATTAAATAAAAAATTCTTTTTATGAAATCAAAAAATTAAAAATTTCGTGGGACAATTGATAAAAACATTTTCCTCTTTCACAATATCAAATGAAATTACATTTCTTCAAATTGTTTGATCGTATATTTGGTTCTATTGTGATAAAAAATTTACCTTTACAATAATTGTTTGCTCTTCTTCATATCAGAAAAAAAAAGGGTTGTATATAGATGGCTTGTACCTAAAAACATCTTAATAGAAAATTTGCAAACTTTATGGTGCCATTTAAAAGTTAACAGTAACAGCTATCTATGATACATATTTCAGAACCTGTGACCATCAGATAAGAGAGAAATTAATTATTGAAATTAACATGGACTCTTATGGGATTAAAACTTCAAAAAAACATACAATTTTTTAGTCAAATTCCCAAATATCTAATTTCCTGCTTTAAGGCGGTGGGGGACTGACTTGGACCGGAAATCGCTAAAAGAAAAACTATATTTTCCAAATAATTTTTAGTACATTATTTAATTCCAATAAAACAAACACTATAATTTTCAAATAAAATCAAGTAAATTTAAAATATATTTTTTTATACCAAAAAAAATTTTAATGATATTTTAAATTGTAAAAAAGTTTCTAACTTGACTAAAATTTCCCGCTCAAATTTAAATTTCCACATTTACATGTTATCTTTAAAGTGTAATAACTTAAATATTTGATCGTGTTTTCACATGTTTGACATAATTAAATTTTTAAGTACCATTTCTTCTTTACTTTGTGTTATTTATTATTACTCGCAACCGTTCTAGTTTGCGAGATATCAGTCGGTCACCACAGTAGATGATACAGTAGTCCATCTCCTATAGCGGGAATGTCAGATCGAATGCGCGCCATAATTCCGACTGGGTGAAGGTGGCAGAACTAGAAGCCGTAATTTGAAGTAATGTTACGTGTAGTTCTGACAACTTCACCCAGTCGGAATTATGGCGCGCTTTCGATCTGACATTCCCGCTATAGGAGATGGACTACTGTATAATATACTGTGGTCGGTCACCTACCCCCTTAAATAAACAATATATATTTTTTTATAATATGTTATTACTTTAAAAATACAAATAATTACTTTCTTTTTTCATATAATGTTTTTTAAAATAATTTTAATTTTTATAAATTAATTCAAATTTAGTAATAGGTTACCTTTACCCTCGTTATCTTCTTTCTTCTTTCTCTAGTCAAAGTTAACCAGTTATCTTATTGTTGATGTGTTAACAGTATTGGTAAAATGTTTGTGTGAATGTGAAATGTTAACTATGACATAAATTTTAAATGATAAAATAGAAAATAGCTTTAATGAATATGTATCTACATGAAGTCATTAACTTTACTCTATGCCCACCTGCATAAATTACTGACTATGACGTCATTTTTGTACTTCCCAAATTTAATTAAAAATACTTAAAGCCTTAGACTACATAAAACAACATTGGCTTTTTTATAAATAAACTCGAAATAAGTTCTTCAAAACTGATGACAATTTTTACCATGAAATGTTAATATAACCCCACGAAAGAGCGTGAAATGCAATTTAAGTGACTATTCATGTTTATGACGTCAGAAATATGCAAAAATGTTGTGAGTGTTGCATAAATTGAAATTTCTGATCACTTTGCTACGGAGCTACAGTTGGGTTTACAGACAAACTAAAGTTATTTATGTACGTCCCATCATGTGTTTTGTGATGTAAATGCTTATGTTTTTCTATGGTATATTCCTTTTAATAAACTCAAAAATTAGAAATTCACGTATAAATCGATTCAAGTAGACAATTACTTCTTATAGGATATCAAACAACACTACGCCATTAAATTTACTGGGTCTTCCTCATAATTTATAGTAATATATTTATACAAATTTACAATCTAATAAAATTAATAACTACATCACTAGGTAAACTATTTGATAAATTTAATTGCTCAAGATTGCAGTATCTTTATATTAATGTTGCGTATACAATTTACCTTACTATTTACAATTAAAAAATTAAAAGTTATTTAATGTTTATTTTTTAAACTTTAAACAAACAAAAAAATAATAAAAATTTTATATTTTTTTTATAATTTTGTTAAAATATTTAATATTAATTTTTATAAATAAATTCAAATCACGCAATAAACATTAGTATGAACAAGAAAATTCCAAAAAGGTTCGTGGTGGAGTTTCATCAGTGTAGATGAAGAAAAGTCGTTAAGTTGTAGTTATTATGATAAACTTGTTGCAGTGATATAAAGAGTAAATATAGTGAAAATATAAAAGTAAAAGAAGGGAACATCAATAAATTTTACAAGAGATTTTACAATTTAATTCTGCTCATTAAATCCGGACGATGCCATATTTAATACGCTTGAACGCCATGCTGGAGAAATGAATAATATTGCTCAGCATAGGGCAAACTTTGTTTATTTGCTATTTTATTTAAGAACTTGGTTTATTTTTATGTAACAAGTATTATTTTTCTGACATAATTGTGGTACTAATTCAATCTTTTAATTGAGCGCCAATGCTCTCAAAAATATTGCGTATATTATTTTTATACTGGCCTAATGAGTTATTTTCAAATACCGCGGCCCATGTATTGAGTTATCCTACATGGCATAAACATGAATGCATACAACCCTTTAATAGAAAATACTGCTAATGCTGAATATAAAGAATTTGTTCTATATATGAAAATTTGATCAAAGAATTAGTGAAATTTAAAATTAAATAATGGTAACGAACACGGTGAACCAAGAGTACATGAATTTAAACCAAGAATAACTTTGACTAAACCAATGATTGTAATAAAACTATGAAATATATTTACTGAAAGAGGTAGGTAATATAACTTACCTCGATTTAGGAATTAAATTCCTTAAGCAGGTAGATGAGCGTAGATGGCAGCACAGGAAAATATCGCCTGTTATCCAAAACGGCTGACATTTTTTATGACAATTCTCCGTGCTGCCATCTACTTTCCTCTACGTTCCTCTACCTCGTTAAGAATGAAATATATTAAGTTAAGGGCTTTGTTCTGAATCGCTTGATGAATGAATTTCTTATTTTTTAGTTTATTAGGCATTTAGTTAATTTTTGAAAATTGGCAAATGATGTCACAGTCATTAACTTATTCCCATGCCGAGCTGCATAAATTACCGACCGTGACATTATCTTTTTTATTTTTGAAACTTATGAAAAATACTTAATAAACTCAAAAATTAGAAATTCTTGTATAAATCGGTTCAAGACTGACTTTTTATATAGAATATGAAACAACATTTTCCTCTTAAATCAACTTGGTCTTCTTCATTATCAATAGAAAAATAATAAATTGCTGTTTATGTATACAAATTTAAAATATAATATTCTGCATGTTTAATTGCATCAATAGTTAAATTATTCAATGAATTTAGTTTATTGCTCAAGATTGCAGTATCTTTATATAAATATTCCGTTGACAATCTACTTTATTTCTAAAGATTAATAAAAATATATTGCATGATGTATTTTTTTTATTATTTTTTGGTTTATTTATTATTATTTTTTGTTCTTTTAAATTTTAACACATATATATTCATTTTTAAATTTTTACAATATTATACAAATTTTATTAATATTTAATAAACTAATAAAATAATATTAATTTTTATAAATAAATTCACATTTACATATTATCTTATGAATGGCAAATTCAAAAATTGCCGCTTCTAATGTATGGAAATGAGCTTGTGCTGGGTGAATGTCATGTTATCATAACGTTTCAAAGAGCATTCTGTTGTAGTTGATATAATGAAGGTGGTACAATAAAGTATAAGCAAAAGTAGTAAAATATTAGCAAATAATAAAATGTGAATTAGATAAGATTTATTTCAGCACTTAAATTTCTAAAATATTATTAAATATAGAGTGTATCAAGATGACGTCATATTTAATGCACTTAAACGCCATACCGGAGTAATGAGTAATATTGCTCAGCATATATAGGACAAACTTGGTTTTTACCTTTATTCTATGAAAAATGGGTGGATTTTTTGTTCTTATTATTTTTCTTACATACTTGATTTACTTATTTAACCTATTAACATCATCATCAGTGCTTTAAAAAATATATTGCTTAGTACTTTTGAACTGTCAAAATAACGAGCCATTTTCCTATGCTCTAAGACTATTTTCAAAGTAATTCTCATTTAGAAATAACCATTTTTTTAGTATCTTCAATCGGCAAAATACCAAATTGCTTATATTAATCAATGTCATTATCCCATTTTTTTTTTGTACCTTTTTTTTTCAGTAATTTAATAATTCAAACTTGCATTTTTTTAACTGCTATAAATTACTTGATTTTGTAAATCCATAAGATAATAAACCATATAAGATGAGAATGTACAAACGAAAAACATAAAATTCTCATGTTTGTTTATTTTTTCATTAAATGCATACACCCTATATGGGGAAATTTTATCGTGACCAGTCAAATTTTTATACGGGGAGAGTTCCGTATGCTGTATGAATATAATACAATTAAGTTGTAACTAAATCAATGAGAGTTTGGTTGCAAAAATATTTCAGAGTTACACTGCAAGAACTATATAGGTGCTATAATTTACCGCATTTTTGAAATATTATTCAAGACTAAAAAAAAAAAAAAATTGAAAAAAATTGAAAAAACATTGTAGTATAAGAACACAGTTAAAAAAAACGATATGGATTCAAATAATGTAGGGGTTAATTTTAATTCATAATCTGAAAGAGTATCGTTATTAATCTATAAATAGATAAGCAAATTTCTTATTTTTAAGTTCGATTAGAAATGACGTCATGGTCGCTTACTTTTTCGTATGCTCAAAGGTATCAATTACCGACTGTAACGTCATTTTTCGTTTTTGGTAATTTAATAAAAAATACTTTTTATGAAATTAAAAAACTAAAAATTTCGTGGAACAATTGATTAAAGACATTTTTCTCTTTTAGAGTATCAAATGAAATTACATTTCTTCAAATTTTTTGATCGTATATTTGGTTCTATTATGATTTAAAATTTACCTCTACAATAATTGTTTGCTCTTCCTCATACCAGAAAATAAATAAGGGTTGTATATAGACCCCTTTCACATCCTTGCGCTTTGTCGCCATGTTTGTGGTGCCTAATGTATTGTCCAGTATAGGGGAAACATCATTTCTCCTAATTTTTCACTTAATAAGAGTTTATTTCAACTGGACAAATTTTTCTCATGTTCTTCGAGCTTATTCTGAGCTTATTATAGGAGCTAGTAATAAGTCTTTGGATGAGGTTTGAAGCTTCTTTTGCTATTGAAAAAATATAAATGTCGTTTTTCCTATGCTGGCCTATGTATTCATAACCAGCAAAATGGCGGCTCTCAATATGAGTGCACAATAATTGTCTGCTCTTCCTCATATCAGAAACAAAGGGTTGTATAAAGATGGCTTGTACCTAAAAACATCTAAAACGAAAATTTGCAAACTTTATGATGCCATTTAAAAGTTAACTGTAACAGCTACCTATGATACATATTTCAGAACCTGTGACCATCAGATAAGAGAGAAATTAATTATTGAAATTAACATGGACTCTTATGTGATTAAAACTTCCAAAAATCATAATTTAAATTTAGCATGGTGGCCCACCAAATTTGTATACCAAGATGGAAAAGTTTACATTCGTGAAGATACCATAACCTAATGTATCATTGTGCATAATGTCAGATTTTTCTTTTTTACAATTTTTTAGTCAAATTCCTAAATATTTGATTTCTTGTTTTTAATAAATAATATATATTTCTTTATATTAAATGTTATTACTCTAAAAATAATAATAATTAAATAATAATAATTAATTTCTCTTTTCATATAATGTTTTTAAAATAATTTTTATTTTTATAAATTAATTCAAATTTATTAATTGGTTAAGTTATCCTTGTAATCGTAATCTTCTTTCTTCGTTCTCAAAGCAAAGTTAACCAGTTGTCTTATCGTCGATGTATTAACAGTATTGGTATTGGTAAAATGTTTAAGTGTGAACGTGAAATGTTCTACTATGAGTACTATGACATAAATTTTAAATGATTAAATAGAAAATAGCTTTAATGAATATGTATCTACATGAAGTCATTAACTTTACCCTATGTCCACCTGCATAAATTACTGACTGTGACGTCATTTTTGTACTTCCCAAATTGAATTAAAAATACTTAAAGCCTTAGACTACATAAAACAAACATGTGCTTTTTAATAAATAAACTCGAAATAGGTCACGCTCCTGAGCTTCTATGTTAATGCCCTATCTAAAAAGCGATCCCTTATTGTTTGTAGTTCAAATTTCTGCCACAACAATAGAAAATAAACAAATGTTATATTTGGCGCCACCGTCGCGGCCAACACCATTTGGCCGAGGCGGTGGCGCCACCGTTACATTTATTTATTGTTGTGGTGAAAATTTGAACTACAAACATTAAGGGATCGTTTTTTCAACAATAGCTTCCTATCCTGTATGTTTATCCGTGAAATAGGTTCTTCAAATTTGATGACAATTTTTACCATATAATGTTAATATAACCCCACGAGAGAGCGTGAAATGCAATTTAAGTGACTATTCATGTTTATGACGTCAGAAATATGCAAAAATGTTATGAGTGTTGCATAAATTGAAATTTCTGATCACTTTGGTACGGAGCTACAGTTGGGTTTTCAGACAAACTAAAGTTATTTATGTACGTCCCATCATGTGTTTTGTGATATAAATGCTTATGTTTTTCTATGGTCTATTCATTTAATAAACTCAAAAATTAGAAATTCACGTATAAATCGATTCAAGTAGACAATTACTTCTTATAGGATATAAAACAACACTAAGCCCTTAAATTTACTGGGTCTTCCTCATAATTTATAGAAATATATTTAAACAAATTTACAATCTAATAACATATGTCATTAGATCACTAGGTAAATTATTTCATAAATTTAATTGCACACGATTGCAGTAACTTTATATTAATATTGCGTATACAATTTACCTAACTACTTACAAATAAAAAAATTTAATTTATTTGATACAAATTTTTTAAAGTTTAAACAAACAAGAAATTTTATAAAAACTTTATAACTTTTTTATAATTTTATTAAAATAATTAATATTAATTTTTTATTAATAAATTCATATATTGCCTAATACCTTATAAAGAAACAAATAAAATCCTAAAGATTCGTGGTGCAATTTGAGAGAATACAGTACAGACGAAGAAAAGACAATAAGTTGTACTTATTATGATCAAATTGTTTCAGTGAAATAAAGAGTAAATACTGTACAGTGAAAATAAATGTAGAAGAAGGAATCTTCAATAAATTATACGAGAGATTCTAAAATTTAATTCTGCTCATTAAATCCGGATGATGCCATATTTAATACGCTTGAACGCCATACTGGAGAAATGAATAATATTGCTCAGCATAGGGCAAACTTTGTTTATTTGCTATTTTATTTAAGAATTTGGTTTATTTTTATGTAACAAGTATTATTTTTCTCATTGACATACTTGAGATACTAATTCAACCTGTTATAAGAGCATCAATGCTCTCAAAAATATTGTGCATTATTTTTAAGTTAACAAAATGAGTTATTTTCCTATACCGGCCCATGGATTGAGTTATCCAACATGGTTTAAACATGAATGCATAATAATGCATACACCCTAAAATAGAAAATACCCCTAATGATAATAAAAAAATAAAAAAAAAATCTGTAAAATTGAAAATATTATCAATTAAAGAATTTAGAGAAATTAACATTTAAAATTGAATATCATTTCATATTATTTATATGTACATTAAATGTGTATAATATTATTTACGTTTTTATTTTACATATTGTTTTAAAAGAATAATTAAGTTTTATAAATAAATTATTTTTATTAATGGGTTTATTATATATTTCAAAAAAAATTATGTTATTAGATTTTTTCTCCTTCACTATGATATGATCTGGATGTAATATATGATTATAAAAAGTAGTTATGAACTAAGGAAGAGAAGTGGTTAATTATGGGTAAATAATGAACATGTAACATAATATAGTGTAACATGCATGTAACGTAGACTAGTAGAATTAGATTATTATTGGGATTGAAAACTCCAATGTAAAAGATTTTCTATTTCTGTACTTCAAAATATTACCAAGTAATGAATTTCCAATCTTAAAAATATTATTATAGTCAAATAATTATTACAGAGCATGCTAGTTACATATAAATATAATACTAGAATAGTATTAACTAATCGTAGTTAATTTTTGAAAAGTCACATACTGATATCGCGGGAGGTAACCTAAATGCATGTGTGCATAGGAAATCAAACGTTACCGACTGTGACGTCATTTTTCGATTTTCCAAAAAACATATTTAAAAATACTTCATAAACTTGAAAATTAGAGATTGAAGTACCAAGTGATTCAGAGCAATGTACTCACTTAGAGTATGTAACTCATTTGCCGTTAAAGGATCAAAGTTGTGGAATAATTTATCAGATAGTTTCTATAATATTGAATCTAAAAAACTATTCAAAAATAAAGTATCTTGTCTATTTTTTTAATAAACAATGAAGGTTGTAAAAGTTAATTTTTATTGTGATTTTTTATTTTAGTACATACGTAATTTGTAATTCTATTTGCTCATTTCTATTTATCTTTGATGAAACATTGTGTTCAAAAATCGTCGGACTGGCAGGGGAGGGGGTTTTTGGGACTGACATTCGAGGATTATGCGTGCGCCCGCTCCCGTTTTGAATTGCTGCATATATGTAGTAAGTCGAAACGGGAGCGGGTGCAGGGGGTTTCCGTCGGGGGTCGGTTCCGGGGGTGTTCTTCCTTGTCAGTCGGTGGATTTGAGACACATGTTTATGGATATAAATTTAGAATTCCTACATTAAAAAAATGTTGCATTAAAATGCTGATATCGCTATTAGTTAAAAATAGCAATCAATGTCACTATAATTTTGTTTATTGTTTAAGTCTGAATAAAAGAATTAAAGACTAGATAATTATCTAAATATTCGTTTTGAGTATGTAAAAGATATTTTGATTATTATTATTTTATAACATAAAATACATGTCAGTAAAAATTGTTTATCATAATTGTATAAGAATAAGTAAATAAGAAATATATATATGCTCTTTATCATGTTTTATTACTATAATGAAATAATATTATATAATATGTTTATGTATTTTATGATTTTGCTGTAAAAATTAAATACTCTGACGATAATATCTAATTATGTTAAGAATAAGTCAGAGGACCATGTAAGTGGGTATGTACCCTTTTTGGCCTCGTAATAAAAACCATTTATTATTATTATTAAATTTCACCCTAAGATAGTGTTTTGCCTTCCTCAGTATTGTTTGTTTTTTCTCTCTTTGATTATTTATTTTTTTTATAATGCTTCTAAACTAAATTTAACTGAAATAAAAATTTTCAGTACAATTTATTATACCTCTCTAAACATAATACTTTACAAAAAAATGATTCTTCAATGAAATTGATTGAGACATAAATGATCAAAAGAACATAAATTTCCATTTTACTTTCAAAGAGCAAGATATATAATTACATATATATATATATATATATATATATATATATATATATATATATATATATATATATATATATATATATATATATATATATATATATATATATATATATATTTTATATTATTATTAGAGATTTTTTAACAATTGATGACTATTAAAAGTTATCTTTCAAGCTGTAATTTTTTTTTTTTTTTTTGTCTGTGCTGTTATTTATTTTTAGTTTATGCGTAGTAAGTTAAATTAGATAGAATGAATTTATTTTTTATATAATCAGCAGCTCGTATATTTTGTTTTTCTTCGATCGTCAATACTATACTTCGCAACTATAAAGAAATCTCAAAGTCACTTTGCATATTATAAACATTATATTTATTATTATAGCAACGAAGAACTGTAGACTAAAAATAATTTGGGAGAAATTTCATTGCATAATCTAAAAAAAAAGAAAAAAAATTAATCGATAGATATAATGCGAATCTCTACCTTGTGTAATTCAGTATTTTTTTAATTAATTTATGAAAATCAAGGCACGGTCGGTAACTTTTTCCTATATATCCACAATCACAAGTTATCGACTATGACGTCATTTTTCAATTTCCAAAAAGTAATAATGTACTCAAAAATTAGAAATTTACATATCAGTCAATTCAGAATAATGTTCTCTTTTGGAATATCAAATCAAATTACTCCTTAAAAACTGTTTGGTCCTCCTTATTTTTTTAAGAAAAAAAAAATGAGGTTTATTATTATGTACCTGAAATCTGATTACATGTTTAATTGGAACCTGATAGGAACGCATCAGTTAAATTATTATACAAATAAGATAGCATAAGATTGGATATGATTGCAGTGTCTATATTACGATTGAGTGCAGTCTGCATCATTATAAAAAATTATAAGTCTCTGACGCTAAAGTAGAAAATAAAGTTGTAAAATTTATTTGAATATTAATGTATAATAATAATGATTATTTTTTTAATATATAATATCAATATAATATACACATGTAAAACTTATTTACAATTTTTGTTTATAATAAATATTTTTATATTTATTACTTTTAAATTAAATTAATATTTTATAAATTAATTCAAAATTTGATGATAATATGTATATCAAACCTTACTGAAAAGTAAAATCGGATGGAGAAACATATTCTTTATATTGAATAATGGATTTTTGTTAAAATTCTGCGTTATGAATAAAATATAATATTTATGACAAATAATAGACAATAAAAGAAAAATCAAATTAATTTGTTGAAAATAGGAGAAGTGTGTAAAGTTAATAAATCTAGATTTTGTTCCGCACTTAAAAGTGAATCAATGCAATTAATATTTTTAAATAAGATTTTTTTTATTGTATGAAGTATACTAGCTGTATACATGGTAATCCACGAGTACAATTTATTTCATATGAATTGGATTTTATTGGCATTGCATTTATATAGAGTCAACTGAAATCTGTATCTAATCGCATTGTATAGTCATAAGCCAACATGAAAGCGATTTTTTATGAAAGTGACTGTACATGGAGCATGGAAGGCAGCACGTTTTTTTTTTTTTTTTTTTTTTTTTTTTTTTTTTTTTTTTTTTTTTTTTTTAGATGGTATAATATCAGCTGTTATCCAATATGGCTGACTTATTCTTATGAAATTTTTACTTTGCTCACATCTACGGTCCCCTACCTTCTTAACAAATAAAATATTTAAGTAAAGCCCATCTTTGTAAATCGCTTGATATGTGAATTTCTAATTTTTTAGTTCATTAGGTATTTTAGTTAATTTTTGAAAACTTGCAAAATGATGTCGCAGTCATTAACATTTTCCCATGCCAACCTTCATGAATTATCTACAATGATGCCATCTTTCTGTTTTCAATATTAGTTAAAAATACTTAATAAACTCAAAAATGAGAAATTCTCGTATAAATCGATTCAAGTAGACAATTATTTCTTATAGAATATCAAACAACAGTACCTACCCCCTTAAATTTATTGGGTCTTTCTTATACAGAAATAAATCAAATAAAATATATTTATACAAATTTAAATTATAATAGCACTTTTGATTGGATATCTTGTTAAATTATTTTTAATCTTGATTGCATAAGTTTGCAATATTTTAATATTATAAAGATTCAAAGATTGAGTATATAATTTTTCTTAATATTTGAATTTTAAAAAAATTAAGGTTTATTTGATGAATTTTTTAAAGTTTAAAAGAAAAAAAAATTGTTATAAAAACTTTATTATTTTTTAATAATTTTATTTAAATACATAATATTAATTTTTATAAATAAATTCAAATTACAATTAAATTTAGGATTATTAATTTGACCTTCATAAGATACAGATGTTAAAAGTTATTAATTATTATGTAATACGATAGTTAATGTGATAGAAGACTTACATAGAAATAAAAGTAAATATAGTGATAATATAAAAGGAGAAGAAACAAACTTCAATAAATTATACGATAGATTCTAAGATTAGATTCTGCTCATCAAATCCGGATGACGTCATATTTAATGCGCTTGAACGCCATAATAGAGAAATGAATAATTTTGCTCAGCATAGGACAAACTTTGTTTATTTGCTATTTTATATAAGAATTTGGTTATTTTTTTGCAATTATTATTTTTCTCACAAACTTGAGATACTAATTTAACCTATTATAAGACAATCAATTGCTCTCAAAAAGTTTGTTTTTGTTTTATTTTTAAGCTAGCAAAATGAGTTATTTTCCAATTCCGGCCCATGCATTGAGTTATCCAACATTGTTTAAACATGAATGCATAGACCCTATAATAGAAAATACCCTTAATGCTGAATAAAAAAAATGGGTTCTGTATTTGAAAATATTGCCAATTAAGGAATCAGTGAAATTTAAATTTGAATTTTGTTAACGAACATGGTGAACCAAGACTACACGAATTTAATACAAGAATAGCTTCGACTAAAACCAATGATTGTAATAAAACTATGGAATAAATTTACTGAAAGAGCTAGGAGATATAATTTACCGTGATAAGTGAATAAAATTCCTTAAGGAGGTAGGGGGACGTAGATGGCAGCACAGGAAAATATCCCCTGCTATTCAAAAAGGGTAACATTTTTTATGAAATTTTTACTGTGCTGCTATCTACGTTCCCCCACCTCTTTCAGAATGAAAACATAAATTAGGACATCATTCTAAACCGCTTAATGTGTGATTTTTTTTTTTTAAGTTTATTAGGTATTTTAGTTAATTTTTGAAAATTTGCTAAATGATATCACAGTCATTAACTTTTTTCCATGCCCAACTACATGAATTACCGACCATGGTGTCATTTTTCTACTTTCCAAAATTATTTAAAAATATACTTATAAACTCAAAAATTAGAAATTCTCATATAAATCGATTCAATAAGTCAATTACTTCTTATTGAATATCAAACAAAATTACCTCCTCATAAATTATATTAAAAAAATATTTATTTGTACAAATTTAAAATCTAATAGCATTTGGATCTAATTTGGATCACAAGTAAATTGCTAAATAAATTTGATAGCACATAATTACAGTATCTTTATATTATGATTGTGTATACAATCTAATTTAACATTAAAAAATTAAACATTTTTGTGACTTACATAATGTAACATTTTTAAAATAAAAGCATACAATCTAAGTTTTTTTTGTAATGTATTTACATTAATATAAAAAATTTTAACTTTAATAATATTAATAAAATAAATAGTTTTAAATGTTATAAATTAATTCAAATTACGTGATATAATAAGAAATTTAAGAAATAAATTTACGTTGGTGCCTGGTGTTCCATCACATTTAAAAAATCATGACTCAATCATGTTGTAAATAAATAGATAAATGTCGTAATATGATATAAAACAGAAAATAGTGAAATATTAAAAGAAAGAAGAAAAGAATTTAAATGAACTATATAAGATTATTTCTGCTCTTCAAATTGTTAAATATATTAAACGGTTGACGTCATATTAAATACGCTTGAACGCCATACTGGAACAATGAATAACAATGCACAACATTAAAGCTACGTTTTGTTTTTTGTTTTTGTTTTTCTGTGAAAAATTGGTTAGTTTTTTGTTGTTATTAATTTTCTCACATACTTGAGTTACATATTCATCCAATTAACAACAGCATCAGTGCTCTATAAAAATATTTCTTATCATTTTTAAATTGTCAAAAAAAAATGATCTATTAAATTTTCCTATGCGTCCCATGTTATTCAGTGATCCAATATGAAATGCTTTGTGAAAACTATACTTCAAAATTTTTTTGGAATGTGTTCTGTAATAATTTGTAACTGTATTATTTTTGTCTTTTATTTTTTTGTATATCATGCAATTTGTATATTATGTACTGTGTGTACCACCAATGTATTGGACAAGTAACATTGCCTGTTTTTGGATAACATTAAACAAATCAAATCAAATATGAATGTATAGACTCTAAATAGGGAAATTTTAAAGCAACCGGTCAGATTTATTCAGGGGGAGTGTACGAATATGAATATAATACAATTAAGCTGTAACTAAACCAATGATAATTTCCAGTCTTGGGTTCGATACCCTAAATTTTTATAATGGTACTATATTCTAGCCTTACACTATAACGATATCGATACTTTTAAATATTGCCCACGACATCGATAGTTTTTTGATAACGATAACTATCAATCATAGTGCAATGTTTTTAATGAAATAAAATATTTTTAATTATTGCTTCATGACTGTACTATACCTCGCCTCATTTGTATTATACTTTTTGGCGAAATTTCCGTGTTTTTTTATGAACTTTTCATTTTTTTTTAACCTTATTTATGGAGCATAAAGTATCGTTATCGATGCTTTAATAATATCTTCAATTTTTGTTAATCTATAATGGTAAATTTTATAAAAAAGGTTAATCTATAACGTATTGATATATAATCAAATAACGAATATCGTTAGTATCGTTATCGTATTTAACATTTAAAATATTTCTTTTAATGGTAAAAACCACGTGAAGGTGATTACAATACAAGAATACTTACCAAAAATCTTTCATTGTATCAAAAGTATTTAAGATTATCCAATGTAATAAATATGTATCAATGAAAGCATAGGAAAGTAAATATTACGGACTGTGACGTCATTTTTCAATTTTCAGAAATTACACATACAAATATACAATTAAAAAAACTCAACTAATAATCGATTTAAGACAATGATCTCTTTTAGAATATGAAATAAAATTACCTCTACAATAATTGTTTGCTCTTCCCCTCATATTTATCAGAAAAAAAATTAAGGGTTGTATTTAAGATGGCTTGTATCTCAGCATCTAAAAAGAAAACTTTAAAACTTTATGATACCATTTAAAATAGTAACAGCTACCTATGATAAAATTTTCAGAACCCGTGACCATCAGATAAGAGATAAATTAATTATTGAAATTAACATGGGCTCTTATAGGACTAAAACTTCAAAAAATCATAATGTAAAATATAACATGGTGACATCCCCTCCTAGTTTTTTTAAAATTTTGACGATACCATATCCTAATGTATAATTGCGTAAGTTTTCAGATTTTTCTTTTTTTATAATTTTCTAGTCAAATTCCGCAGTTTATGATTTTCCACCTGAATTAAATTTTTTTTTTTTTTATTTTTAAATTATATTTATTGTTATGACTTTAAAATTGAGTTATTTTATATAGTATAATTTAAATAATAATTTATTTTTTTATATAATAACTTTTTTAAATAGTTTTAATTTTTATAAATTAATTTAAATTTGGTAAAGTTTACATCTCAATTAATTTTGAAATTTATGTGTTCGAAGATATTCTTGGAGATTGGAGATGTCTTATCAGTAATGCATTAACAGTAGTGGTTCAAAGCTTATATGGGAGCAGTATGGGAGTAGGTTACCGAAGTCGGCTATTAGACTCAGAATTTTCTCATCGTCATATAAAAAAAAAATTGCTCAATGATACTTCAGCTTGAGATAGTTTCAATTATATAAAAATTTGGAGGGTCACAGTGCAAATTATTTTTATATGGTTTTATAAAATTATAAGCCCATAATAAAAGGCCCAATGTCAATTTCAATAAGATTTAATACTGCTCATCAAATCCGTATGACGGTATGACAGTACTTGAAAGCCATACTGGAGAAATTAATATAATATTGCTCAGTTTAGGGCAACTTTGTTTATTTGCTATTTTATTTTGGAATTTAGTTGTTTGTTTTTTTAATTATTATTTTTCTCACATACTTGAGATACTTATTCAACCTATTATAAAAGCATCAATGCTCTCAAAAATATTGTTTATTACTTTTAAGCCAGCAAAATGAGTTGCTTCCTATACCGGCTCATGTATTGAATTATCCAACATTGCGTAAGCATTAATTAGAGTATTAGTGAAATTTAAATTAAAAATTGAATAATACGTAGTAACAATTATGGTGAATCAAGAGTACATGAATTTAATATAAGAATAGCTTCGACTAAACCTATGATTGTATATAATAAAACTGGTGAAATAGATTTACAGAAAGAGGTAGGAGATATAATTTACCGCGATTAAGGAATCAAATTCATTAAGGAGGCAGGGGAGCGTATAGATATGGCAGCGCAGGAAAATATCAGCTGTTATACAAAATAGCTGACTTTTTTAATGAAATTTTGACTGTGCTGCCATCTTCGTTCCCCCACCTCCTTAAGAATGAAAACAATTAGGTTAACGTCATTGTTCTGAATCACTTGATGTGTCAATTTCATTTTTTTTTTTAATTAAGTATTTTAGCTAATTTTTGAAAAATTGCAAATGATAACTTTTTTCAATGCCCAACTTCATGAATTACCGACCATGACGTCATTTTTCTACTTTCCAAAAGTATTTAAAAATATACTTGTAAACTCAAAAATTAGAACTTCTTATATAAATCGATTTGATAAGTCAATTACTTCTTATTGAATATCAAACAAAATAGCCCCCTCATAAATTATATTAAAAATATATTTATTTATACAAATTTAAAATCTAATAGCACTTGGATCTAATTTGGAACACTAGTAAATTGTTCAATAAATTTGATAGCACATAATTACAGTATCTTTATAATGAGATTGTGTATCAACAATCTACTTTGGTATTATAAAATTAAATATTTTGTAAATTACATAATGTAAACTTTTTAACATAAAATCATACAATCTGTGGATTTTTTTTAATGTAATAAAAATTTTTAATTTTAATATTATTAATAAAATAGATAGTTTTAAATTTTATAAATAAATTGAAATTACTTGCTATTTTAATAATATAAGACGTAAAAATCCGTCAATACCTGTTGATCATTCGTCACAGTTTAAATATTTGACTTCAATATATGTTGTACGAGTTAATATGATAAATGTTGTACAATGAAAGTTAACAAAATATAGTGAAATGTGAAATATTAAAAGGAAATAGAAAAGAAATTAAATGAATTATAAGATTTATTTCTGCTCTTCAAATTGTTAAATATATTAGACGGATGACTTCATATTTAATACGCTTGGACGCCATACTGGAACATTGAATAATATTTCTCAGCATAGGTAAAGCTTCGTTTTATTTCTGTGAAAAATTGGTTAGTTTTTTTGTTCTTATTAATTTTCTCACATACTTGAGTTACTGATTCAACCTATTAACAGCATCAGTGCTCTAAGAAAATATTTCTTAGCATTTTTAAATTAGTCCCAAAAATGAGCCATTTTTCCTATGCGTCCCATGTTATTTAGTGATCCAATATGAAATGGTAAAAATTCAGTGGTTAATATGAATGCATAGACTCTAAATGGTGAAAGTTTAAAGCAACCGGTCAGATTTAATCGGGGGGAGTGTACGTACATGAATATAATACAATTAAGCTGTAACTAAAACCAATGATAGTTTCTAGTCTTGGGTTCGATACCCTAAATTTTTATAACGATACTATATTCATAGCCTTACACTATAACGATATCGATACTTTTAAATATTGCCCACGACATCGCGATAGTTCTTTGATAACGATAATTATAAATCATAGTGCAATGTTTTTATTGAAATAAAATTTTTCTAATTATTGCTTAATGACTGTACTATACCTTGACTCATTTCTTTGTACTTTTTGGTGAAATTACCGTTTGTTTGTTTGTTTTTGTTTTTTTTTTTTTTTTTTTTTTTAACTTTTTTTTTTTTTTTGTAGTTTATCTTAATTATGGAGCATAACGTATCGTTATTGATGCTTTAATAATATCTTTAATTTTTGTTAATCTATAACGATAAAATTTATAAAAGTGTTAATCTATAACGTATTGATAATCAAATATCGTTAGTATCGTTATCGTATTTAACATTAAAAAAAAAAATTATGGTAAAAACACCGTGAACGTGAATACAATACAAGAATACTTACCAAAAA
The DNA here is from genome assembly GCA_949318235.1 of Ecdyonurus torrentis. Taxonomy (NCBI): domain Eukaryota; kingdom Metazoa; phylum Arthropoda; class Insecta; order Ephemeroptera; family Heptageniidae; genus Ecdyonurus; species Ecdyonurus torrentis. Next base: position 10,924,564 of record OX439133.1, on the reverse strand, counting down.
TCATTCATTGTGTCAAAAGTATTTAAGATTATCCTATGTAATAAATATGTATCACTGAAACAGCGAACAGTAGGATAATATATAATTTATCTTTATTTTGGAATGGCATTCCCTTAGAATTTAAAATAAGTGGAAAAACGTTGTAAAAAATTGTGTATGAATTTCAAAAAAAAAAAATAGTCTTTTGTTGTTGTATACTTCAGAAGAGGATATAGCCCTGAATTTATAGATATGCAAATTTAATGTATGAGCTTATATTAATGAGTATTTTTTGAAAGTAAATATTACCGACTGTGACGTCATTTTTCAATTTTCAGAAATTACACATACAAATATGCAATTAAAAAAAAAGAAAGAAAAAGAAAAAAACAACAACTAATAATCGTTTTAAGACATTGTTCTCTTTTAGAATATGAAAAAAAAATATCTCTACAATACTTGTTTGCTCTTCCTCATATCAGAAAAAAAATTAAGGGTTGTATATAGATGGCTAGTATCTCAACATCTAAAAAGAAAACATCAAAACTTTATGATGTCATTTAAAAGTTAACAGTAACAGCTACCTATGACACAAATTTTAGAAACCGTGACCATCAGATAAGAGCTAAATTAATTATTGAAATAACATGGGTTCTTACGGGACTAAAACTTGAAAAATTATAATTTAATATATAGCATGGGGACCCTCCAATCTTTTTATATTTATGAAGATACCATATTCTCCTAAAGTATTACTGTGCAAAATTTCAGACTTTTCCTTCTTTACAATTTTTTAGTCAAAGCCCGCAGTACCTGATTTCTCACCTAACTAAAATTTTGTTATTGATAATTTATTTATTGTTAGAACTTTAATTAATCTAACTAAGTAAGTAACTAACTGTAAGTTTGCAAAAAAACATTTAAATTATTTGAAATATATTTTATATTGTATTTTTTAACTATTAATTTCTTTTAAAATTTTTTAAATTTTTATTATAAATTTTTATATAATATTTTAACATAATATTATAATATTTTAAAATATTTTTAATTTTTATAAATAATTTCTTAGGTAACAAACATTAAGTTATAAAGTATAATACATAACTCTTTTCTGCAATTGAAGCATGTGTCTTATCGATGCTGTATTATATTAAGGTGTGGAAGACGTTGCCATGACAACGAAATTTCAAATGATAATATAGAAAATATGTTTAAAGAATACAGGGTGTATCTACAATATAGTCATTTTCAATATTTGCCTATGCCCACCTGCATAAATTACTAACCCTGACATCATTTTTAAACTTTCCACAATTAATTAAAAATGCTTAAGCCATAGACCACAAAACAACACATGCTTTTTAATGAATAAAAACGAAATGGGAACATCAAAACGGTTGACAATTTTTACCAGAATTTTGATGTAACCCAACGAGAGAGCGTGAAATGCAATTTAAGTGACTATTCATATTTGTGACGTCAGAAACATGCAAAAATGTATATAAAACTGTTGTACTGGTTGCATAAATTGACATTTCTAATCACTACTATGGAGCTACAGATGGGTTTCGAGACAAAGTTTTTTATGTAAGTCCCATCAAGTGTTTTGTGATATAAATGCTTATGTTTTTCTATGTTCTACTGCTTTAATAAACTCGAAAATTAGAAATTCACGTATAAATCTATTCAAAAAGACAAATTACTTCTTATAGGATATCAAACAACATTATGCCCTTACTTATTGGGTCTTCCTCATAATTTATAGGTACTATATATAGATTTTAATTATTTCTTAAATTTGACTGCACAAGAATGCAGCATTTTTATATTAAGATTGCATAATATAAAATTTACTTTTGCATTTAATATATATATAAAAAAATAAGGTTTTTCAAATAATTTTTTTAAGGTAAAACAAACAAACATTTTTACACTTTTCCCAATACTAGTTCGAGCGGATACAGTGTAATTAACTATGTAAAGTCTACTGTGATTGGCTAGTAGGTATATAACACGCTCTCTAATTGGTTTAGTACCGCGGATACAGCTTTTGTCGGGAACGACCTTGTTTTGGTCAGAGTGTATAATAACTTCATTAGTTTTTAATAATTTTAATAAAATAGATAATATCAATTAAAAAAAAATCATATATTACACTTCTTAAATTGTTTTTAAAAACAATTATATTGAGTCGAACTTCACATTATAAAGATGTTGAATGGTCGTTAAGTTGTAGTTAATATGATAAGGTGTTACAGTGAAATAAGAGTAAATATAGTGAAAATAGAAAAAGGTGAAGAAGAAAACTTCACTAAATTAAACGAGAGATACTAAGATTAATTCTGCTCATCAAATCCGGATGACGTCATATTTAATGCGCTTGAACGCCATACTGGAGAAATGAATAATATTGCTCAGCATACGGCAAACTTTGTTTATTTGCTATTTTATTTAAGAAATTGTTTACTTTTTTGTAATTATTATTTTTCTCACATTCATGAGATACTGATTCAACTTACAAGAGCAACAATGTTCACAAAATTATTGTTTATAATTTTTATATGCTAGCTAAATGTGTTATACCGGCCGATGTATTAAATTATCCAACATGATGTACACATGAATGCATACACCATATTTATAATAGAAAATAAGGTTATTAGTTTGCATATTATTAAACTGTTTTAATATTAATAAAATTCAAATATTTAAAGTATTTATACTTAATATAAAATATTTGCGCTTTTATTTTACTAATTTCTGTAAAATAATAGTTTTATTTTTATATAAATAATTTAATTGCATGTGTTTTTTATGTTTATACAGATACTATATCTTCTATAGGTTGTTGGATGGAATCCTTTTCTGAGATATTATTGTAGCCTTGATTTAAATGGTGTAAAAATGGCAATTTAATATATGAATGTATTAAAAATAAAAATTCAGTGGTTGAAACCTCAAATGTAAATAAAATTCCATATCTCTACTATAAAAATATGACGAACAAGAAGTGAATTGCCCGTTTAAATTTTCAATAGAAAATTATTATTGCATGGAAGAAGTGAACTACATGAATATAAAATAAAAATAGCATTAACTAATTAATTTTCGAAAAGTCACATAACAAAACGAGCGGTAAACTAAAGGCCTGCGCCGGCCAACTGAGTACAATCGCATTGTATGCCCATAATTCTATAGAAACCAAGTTTTTATGAAAGAGACTGTACAGGAAGCTAATACTAGAATTTTAGATTTAACAAATCAATGAAAGTAACCAAATAATTAAATATTTTCATTGAAGGAACTAAGAGATATTATTTAGCTTGATTGTGGAATAACATAACATTAGAATTAGAATGTGTGTGTATGTGTGTGTGTGTGTGTGTGTGTGTGTGTGTGTGTGTGTGTGTGTGTGTGTGTGTGTGTGTGTGTGTGTGTGTGTGTGTGTGTGTGTGTGTGTGTGTGTGTGTGTGTGTGTGTGTGTGTGTGTGTGCATACTCCAAAACAGGACATCATACTTAATTGAAAGAATAGCATAATTCTCATATTGGAGATCATTATAATATCATTAAAAATACCTCATAATCTCAGGACTATGTTCTGTTTTAGAAAATGATAATATTGCCCCTACAAGATGTGTTTGATATTACTTATTTAAAAAATATATATACTAATAAATATTTATTTTCAGTTGATATTTATTGTTTTGACTTTGAAATTTACAACTTGCTAGTTATTAATGTACAGGGTGTTTTTTTAAAAGCGCGCATTTTAAAACGCAAAATAAAATATGAAGAAATAAAATAAAAATAACTTTTTAAATATCATTTTGTAGCCAAGGGTTAGACATTTTTAAAACTGTTCTTAAAAATAAAATTGACTGATCGGTTTTCTTGCACCGAGCGTCAACGTAAAAATGTGCTACTTTTTTTTCCAAACGTCTTTTTTTCTGCAAAAAGGATCAGAATTTTGCTTTTTTAACTATCCCTTATTGACAATTAATGGAGTTTGTTGGCATAAATAAGATACCTATAGCACTCTAAACATGTTCTGTGATAAAAATGGAAGGATAGCACCACATTGGTATGAGAGTTAAGGTGCAAACATTTGCCTTAAACATTGCTAAATTTGATTTAAAAAATTCTGTTAAATCTTTTTTTTTTTTTTTTTTTTTTTTTTTTTTAATGATTTTGTATGAATTTTAATTTTCATGACATTATTTGTAATTTTAATTTTCTGTCAATTCTTACAATCTGATTTAATTTGATAATTAAAACCTAAGGCATTTCATTTTTTAAAGAACGGAAATTTTTAATTTGCATCTCTTTCTTTAAAAGTTGGTTATTCATATGGAAATCCGCACATTTCATTTGTTTTTTGCTGAATTCATTAATCCTTTGCATCTTGAATTTATTGAAGCCTTCATATTGATTTTTTTTTTAATAATTAAACCAAACATTACCTGGATTTGAAAGAAAACTGTGAGTGCAAAGCCATTAAAGAGAAACTAAAAATTTCGTGAAATCATTAAAAAAAAATCTCGAATCAGAGAAAATGTTGGCAAATTTAGCAATGTTTATCGCAAATGTTTTCACTTTAACCCTGAGACCAATGTAGCCCCATCCTTCGATTTTTATCACAGAACATGTTTAGAGTGCTAGGTATCTTATTTATGCCAACAGACTCCATTAATTGTCAATAAAGGATAGTTAAAAAAGCAAAATTCTGATCATTTTTGCAGAAAAAAAAGACGTTTGAAAAAAAAAGTAGCACATTTTTACGTTGACGCTCGGTGCAAGAAAACCGGCCAGTCAATTTTATTTTTAAGAACAGTTTTATAAATGTCTAACCCTTGGCTACAAAATGATATATAAAAAGTTATTTTTATTTTATTTCTTCATATTTTATTTTGCGTTTTAAAATGCGCGCTTTTAAAAAATCACCCTGTATATTATAATATATACTTTTTTTTTATATACACTACAAAAATTTACTTATTTAAATTTTTTGTTTATATCAATTATTATTATTTTACTTTTTTTTAAATACAAACTATTTTTATAAATAAATTCAAAATTCCATACAATAATTAAATTTGTTAAGGTACCAAAATATAAAAGATTCGCAGATGATTTTATTGATGATTTAGTAATAATTAGAAAATGTAGCGGCTGCAATATGTTTTGTAGATGAATAAGGAAGGTGGTGCAATGACAATGCAACTTATTATGATATAGAAATAACCAGAATAAGTACAAGGATTTTGTTTTGTATCTCAAAGTATTTAGAATTTAGTTAAATTACTTTTATAATTAAACGTATTCTAGATTGACGAATATGGTGAACCACGAGTACGTGAATTTAAAACAACAATAGCTTTGACTAAACCAGCAATGATTGTAATAAAACTATGAAACATTCACTGAAAGATCTATATAGGAGATATAATTTACCGCGAATATGGAATAAGATTCCGTAAAGGCATAGAACACCTTGAATAAAAAGGTTGTTAAATATCCTAACAAACATGAAAATAAAATTTGATTTAGCTGGAGTCATTAATTTCTAATTTATTTTCCATTCACAAAATGGTGCGAGCAGGCAATGACGTCACAGCTCGCTTGTTTTACTTGCACGTGGATCAGGCGAGCTGTGACGTCATTGCCCGCTCGTGCCATTTTGTGAATTTCAAATAAATTAGAAATCATTGATTCCGGCCAAATCAACGTTTATTTTCAGGTTTTTAGAATATTACACTGTTTTTTTTTTTTTTCAAAATGTTCTACGCCTTTAAGGAGATAGGGGAGAGTAGATGGCAGCACAGTTTTTTTTTTTTTTTTTAGATTATAGGCAAATATCTTGAGATAGGACAATGTTAGCTGTTATCCAATATGGCTGACTTTTTCGTATGACAACGAGATCTTGGTGACAAATAAAACGGTGCTGCCATCTACGGTCCACTTCCTCCTTAAAAATTAAAAGATGTAAGTAAAGGACGTCGTTCTGAATATGAGTTAATTAGGTATGTTAGTTAATTTTTGAAAATTTGCAAAATGATGTCACAGTCATTAACTTTTTCTCATGCCCACCTGCATAAATTACCGACTGTAACGTCATTTTTCTACTTTCCAAAATTCGTTAAAAAAATAATTAATAAACTCAAAAATTAGAAATTCTCGTATAAATCGATTCAATGCTATGTCTTCTTATAGAATATGAAACAAAATTACCGTCTTATATCTATTTCGTCTTCCTCATAAATTATAGAAAAAACAATTATTGTTTATACGAAATATAAAATCTGATAGTCTGCATGTATAAATAGATCAATAGTTAAAATGTTCAATAAATTTGACTGTTTATGATTGCAGTATCTTCAAATTAAGATAGCATCCAACTTACTTTAAATTCTAAATTAAAATCTTGTATGGTTTTTATGTAAATTTTATCAACTTAAACAAAAAATTAGAAACTTTTTTTTTTATAATGTATTTACATTAAAATACAATTTTTTTTTATTTTTTAAAATTTTAAAATATATATTATTAATTGTTATAAATAAATTCAACGTTGTAGTAAACGTATGAAGCTTAAATGCAATTGAAAACGTCTTTTAATGGAAACTGATTATGAACCAGCGTAAAACTTCAAAATATTTAAATATTAGTGAAAGAGTATAATGTTGAAGGAGGACATAATGAAATAAACTAAAAATAGTATAACTCACCTAAAAAAAAAAAAAAAAAAAAAAAAAAAGGAAAGTAAAAACTATAAATGAATTATGAGATTCATATCGGCTCTTCTTATTTTTACATACATAAAATTAATGACAGTAAAATTTACCTTGATATAAGAAAATTCTTATTATAATGAACACAGTGAATTACGTGAATTACAATGAAGAACATGAATATAATACAATATAATAACGGTATAACCGTCAAAAATATTTCACTGCAATAACTAAGATATAATTTACCACATTTACGGAATAAAATTTAAAACTAAAAAAGCTAATTGGAAAAAACCCAGTTTAAAAAAATATATATTACAAATTGAAAAAAATAAGTGGGTTGCTAAATGAGAGCTTCGTCCCGAATCTATAGATAAGCAAATTCAGTATTTTTTTTAGTTTATTATATATTTTATCATATATAATAATTTTTTAAAAAAGACTCAAATGACCTCCCGCTCTTGGTGTCGCTTACTTTTTGCTATATGCTCAAAGGTATCAGTTACAGACTATGACGTCATTTTTCGACTTTTGAAATGTAACAGAAAATACTTTTAATGATATAAACAAAATTAAAAATTTCGTTAACAATCGATTAAAGACACTTTCCTCTGCTTTCCTCTTATAGAATATTAAATGAAATTACATTGTTGAAATTGTTTGGTCGTCCTCATTATTTAAGGAACATAACTCGGTGTTTATTATTATGTGTTACATATCTGATAGTCCGCATGTTTAATTATATCAATAGTGAAGTTATTCTATAAATTAGATTGCATATAACTGCAGTGTCTTTATAATAAAATTGAGTACAATGTATTTTAACATTTTGAAAAAAGATTTACGTTGTAAGAAATATATTTTTTTAATAAAAACAATATAATTATAAATAACAAATAATTTTTGCTATAATTACTTTTTTTTTTTAATAATGTATTTATATATTTTTTTTTTACTTTTTTTATTAATTAAAAAATGTATTATTTTTTATAAATTAATTTAAATTTACATAAGGTATTCCAGTAAACAAATAGGTTAAATATGTCCTGTTTTTTTTTCTGCCCTTGAATGGTTGACAAGTTGATATTTTATAAATAATAAGTACCTCATACTCATATGAAGGAGTATTTATGAGAAATATAAGGAATGCATTAAAAGAATGTCAAACCGATTTAATTAAATAAGAGAAAATTATAATAAAAATGGAGTATGTATTTCCGTACTAAAATTTAAATAATTGCATTTACATTTTTAATATAATTTTAAATTGTAAAAACCGCAAGTACATGAATACTTACCAAATCAAATATGGTATCAAAAATATTGAATATCATCATTTACACTGAACAAAACTAAGAGGTATGAAGTAGAAAAAAAATGTAAAAAAGTCACAAAATTTGTATATAATGAATTCAACAAAAAGCAGGAGGAAAACAAAAGAGGACACAAAAGATAAATATATGAATTTCTAATTTTTGACTGCATTAAGTATTTCTAATTTATTTTCAGAATGACGACACGGGTGTAAACTTATACATGGTGACATAGGAAAGTAAATATTACCGACTGTGACGTCATTTTTGTATTTTCCAAAATTACAATTACAAATACGTAATTAACTCAAAAATAAGAAACTCACGTATCAATCGATTCAGGACATTAATTGTTCTCTTTTAGAATTTTAATAAAATGACACAAGAAATATTGTTTGGTGTTTCTCATTATTTAAAATACAAATAAAAATAATAAATACACATTTCCATGTCCTGTTTATTATTAAAATAAATCATTATTAAGTTTGCATACAATTAAAATGCTTTATTATTAAAATTTTTATTTATTAAATATTAAAATTGTATTTATATTAACATCTTACTATGTATTCTATTAATTTCGTTTTTACTTTATTGTTATAACAAACAATAATTTTTGTTTTTATAAAGAAATTATATTTATAAGGTAGATATTATCGAAGCAATGTTAATTGTATTTTGTTGATCTTGTACAGATAGACCTTGATTTATTCTGGATGTGATGTAGAATTTTTTAAGTAGCATTTGAATAAGGAAGATAGTTTATAACACACATGTATTAGACTAGGAAAATAAATAATTATTATTATGAAAGATAACTCCATTAAATATAAAAATTCTTTTATTTCTATACTTTATAAAATATTACCAAGTAATGAATTTCCAATCTTTAAATTATTATTGCAAAGCATGTTAGCTCCATAAATATAATACATTTGAAAAAACACTTATTGACATCACGGACGGTAACCTAAATGCATGTGTGCATAAGAAATGAAAAGTTACCGACTGTGACGTCATTTTCCAAAAAAATAATAATAATAATATTAAACTTGAAAATTGGAGATTCACTTCCCAAGCGATTCAGCTCAATGATAGAATAATACAATACTACAATATGTACTAAAATTGCCCCTAAAATATTTTTTTGTTTTCTTCAGTATTAGGGATTTTTTTTAATTATTTAAATATATATATATTATATATATATATATATATAATATATATATTTGTGTGTGTGTGTGTGTGTTTCTAATTTTTATTGCAAGAAAAATCTTGCAGTGCATTTTATTTTACTTCTAAATATCTATTTTAATTATTTAATACTTCATAATACAAAGATTCTTCATATGAATGAAATTGAATGAGAGATAATTGATCGAAATATACATATGTTTTTTTACTTCTATAGAGCAATTTTTTTTTTATATTATTAATATATATTTGTTTTATATTACTATTGAAAGTTATCTTTCAAGTTGCTGATTTTTATCATTTTTTTTTTTTCACTCCCATTACAAAATATAAACTATTTCTTCATTTTTCAAATTCCAAACCATAAATTAAAATTACTCAATGAACTCTAAAATTAGACAATCACAAATCAATCAATTCGGGATAATGCTCTCTTTTGGAATATAAAACCAAATTACTCCTTAAAATTGGTTTGATCTTCCTCATTTTTTAAGACGGTAAAAAAATGGTGTGTAATATTATGTAATTAATCACAATTTGATAGCTGTTTCATAGAAACCTGATTAGAAGGCTTCAGTTACATTATTGAATTATCGGTCGGTTCAATTAATTTCTAAAAAATTCAATATAATAAAATATACAATTAAAAATTAAAAATGGACAAAAGACAATAAGTATTGAAGATTTTTTTTTTATACATAACAATATCATATTTTATGATACATGTTATTCTAAAGAAATATAAATAATCATAAATTATTTAAAGCCATAGACCACATAAAACAACATTTTGCTTTTTAATGAATAAACACGAAATAGGATCTTCAAACTGATGACAATTGTTACCAGAATGTTAATGTAGCCCTACGAGAGAGCGTTAAAAAACTGTAAAGTATGCAATTTGCGTGAAAATTTATGTTTATGGCGTCAGAAAAATGCAAAAATTAGTATGAAAATGTTGTGCGCGCAGCATAAATCGATTTTTTTTATTACTGCTACGGGGCTACTGTTGGGTTTTGAAACAAACTAATGATATTTATGTAAATTCCATGAAGTGTTTTGTGATATAAAGGATTCTGTTTTTCTCTGGTCTACTCCTTTATCAAAAACGTTGTTTTTTAACCTCTGTTTTAGGATTTATTTAAAGTTTTTAAATGTAAGGGAATTTGCTTCCATAAACTAGGCATTGTATAATTTTTTGTACTTTCTGTAAATCCGTTTAAAATTTTACGTATAAACATAGGTGCATGTCTGATATTATATATATAATATGCACTCTTGGTTAACCGTGACTATTTTCAAAGTAATCCTCACATAGAAATAACCATTTTTAGTATCTTCAATCGGCAAAATACCAAAATGCTTAAAATAATCAGTCATAATCACATTTTTTTTCTTTTTTCATTAATTTAAGAATTCTAACTTGCACTTTTTTTAACTGCCATAATTTACTTGATTTTGTAAATTCATAAGATAATAAACCATATAAGATATGAGAATGTACAAACGAAAAATATAAAGTTCTCATTTTTTTTCTTTTTTTTTTTTTTGGTTATATTTTTTCTTCATATAAATATAAATGCATACACCCTATATATGGGGAAATTTTATCGTGACCAGACATATTTATACGGGGGGAGTGTACGTATGCTGTATGAATATAATACAATTAAGCTGTAACTAAATCAATGAGAGTTTGGTTGCAAAAATATTTCAAAGTTACACTGCAAGAACTATATAGGTGCTATAATTTACCGCAATTTTGAAATATTATTCAAGACTAAAATAAAAAAATTAAAATTGGAAAAAACATTGTAGTATAAGAACACAGTTAAAAAAAAGGATATGGAGTCAAAGAATGTATAGGGGTTAATTTTAATTCATAATCTGAAAGAGTATCGTTATGAATCTATAAATAGATAAGCAAATTTTTTATTTTTAAGTTCTATTACAAATGACGTCATGGTCGCTTACTTTTTCGTATGCTCAAAGGCATCAATTACCGACTGTAACGTCATTTTTCGTTTTTGGTAATTTAATAAAAAATACTTTTTATGAAATCAAAAAATTAAAAATTTCGTGGAACAATTTATTAAAAACATTTTCCTCTTTTACAATATCAAATGAAATTAGATTTCTTCAAATTGTTTGATCGTATATTTGGTTCTATTATGATTTAAAATTTACCTCTACAATAATTGTCTGCTCTTCCTCATATCAGAAACAAAATAAGGGTTGTACGCGTATATAGACCCCTTTCACAACCTTGCGCTTTGTCGCCATGTTTGTGGTGCCTAATGTATTGTTCAGTATAGGGGAAACATCATTTCTCCTAATTTTTCACTTAATAAGAGTTTATTTCAACTGGACGAATTTTTCTCATGTTCTTCGAGCTTATTATAGGAGCTAGTAATAAGTCTTTGGATGAGGTTTGAAGCTTCTTTTGCTATTGAAAAAATAAAAATAACGTTTTTATGCTGGCCTATGTATTGATAACCAGCAAAATGGCGGCTCTTAAATATGAGTGCAACCGGTCTCTAGATCGCTTGTACCTAAAAAAAATCTAAAACGAAAATTTGCAAACTTTATGATGCCATTTAAAAGTTAACAGTAACAGCTACCTATGATACATATTTCAGAACCTGTGACCATCAGATAAGAGAGAAATTAATTATTGATATTAGCATGGACTCTTATGTGATTAAAACTTCAAAAAATCATAATTTAAATTTGAGGGGTTTCACGACCACGGGACAACTACGGCACTGCAAACAAAAAATGTTCTCAGAAAAATCTGAAAAAAATGTGACAAGTACACACTAATGAGACATAGCACATGCTGAATTTTTTTAAATTTATTTTGATTATTGCCTGAGATACGGCAATTTAAAGATGGCGGACCATTTTAAAAAGGAGCGCGAGGAGCCAACTTTGACGCCCAGTATTTTCTGTTGTATGAAACAAAATTTGATAATTTATTTTTTATTGTGTTTACCATTGAGTCAAATAAATATAACTGTGCTTAAAATTTATTTAGAACTTGTTAAAGTATTTTTTAGGAATTTTTGAAAATATGTATTTTTTGCTAAAATTTGCACATTTGCATACCTCTTAAAAAATAGTAAAAAAAATTTTTGATGGCATTTTGCAATTTTAGCGGTTAGATAAACGTCTTATCTTCATCTTCTGACAAGAAAACAAAAATAAGTTTAAATTTGATTGTACAGTACTGGTCAATACAAATGCCTTTTTCCGAAAAGTGCAATTTTCGACCTTCAAAAAATCCGTGTTACCGATAATTTTTTAAATATAACAATATATGTTTAGAAAGCTTATACTTTGATTATTTAAATAAAAAAATAAAAAACCTGTGTATTGCGCTGCAAATATTTTTAACGATTTTTTTTGTAACTCGCTCCACGCGCTGGTTGCGCTCGGCGTACAGGCTCTTGCGCTGAGTAAATAAACACGCGCATCGTGTTATAACGTTGATATATTTATTTCTATTACTGACACGATAATTATATTTAATTTTTCGTGATTCAATATTTATTTTAAAGCCATATACCACATAAAACAACATGTGCTTTTTAATGAATAAACACGAAATGGGATCTTCAAAACTGATGGCTATTTTTAACAGAATGTTAATGTATAGCCCTACGAGAGAGCGTGAAGAAACTGTAAAGTATGTATTTTGCGTAAGAATTCATGTTTATGACGTCAGAAACATGCAAAAATTAGTACAAAAATGTTGTGCAGGTTGCATAAATTGAATTTTCTTATCACTGCTTCGGGACTTATAAGTTTTAATATAAATAATAAAAATTTATATTTTCGTCATGCATGTATCAATCAATCCGGCTTTTTTTGAGTTCTTACATGTGCAAAACAGATGTTGGCGCGTATAGTAAACAATAACACTGACTTTTTTTTATCATAGGTCAGCATCACAATAAAATATTTTTGTATTGAAAATTTGAAGTAAAAAAAAACATATTTTAATTTTTAAAATAACATCGAGTGTATCTGTGTAATTAACAATCAGTATTTAATGTCTATTCCATTAACTCAAATATTATCATCCATACCACCACCTACAATTAGAAAGAATTCATTTAAGATGACAGCTAAAATGTTCATTTCTTTGTGTGAAAAATTCAAAGAGTAAAGATACAATAAAATCAACTTAACATAATATTAACATAAAAATGTAATTATGTATATTTGAAGTTAATTATAGCAAGTAACACAAAAATATTGGTTTAATAGGCTTTAATGCAGTGACAAAACTACAAACATTAATAATAAAATAATCAACATTTAAACAAATGCATTATCATGTTAATTTTAATGAACTTGCACCGTGTATACTGCGACTGACATCAGATTTCATCTAGAGGAATAATAGGTGAATGTTGGCAGCATGCTCTTTTTTTATTATATACTATCATTATAAAAATCAAAATAGCATTTGCACTCGTAATATATAAAAAAATTAACAGATTAGTTTTTTATACTTTATATAACGTATACTGTATTATATAAACTTATAGTATATCGATTTATGCTTTATTTGTCATCCATTACCAATTTTATATAACAATTAAAACATTAAAGGAATAGACCAGAGAAAAACATAAGCATTTATATCACAAAAAACTTGATGGGATTTACATAAATAACATCAGTTTGCCTAAAAACCCAAGAGTAGGGGAACAGTAGCAGTGATAAGCAAAATTCAATTTATGCAACCGGCACAACATTTTTGTACTAACTTTTGCATGTTTCTGACGTCATAAACATGAATTCTTACGCAAAATGCATACTTTACAGTTTTTTCACGCTCTCTCGTAGGGCTATACATTAACATTCTGTTAAAAATAGCCATCAGTTTTGAAGATCCCATTTCGTGTTTATTCATTAAAAAGCACATGTTGTTTTATGTGGTATATGGCTTTAAAATAAATATTGAATCACGAAAAATTAAATATAATTATCGTGTCAGTGATAGAAATAAATATATCAACGTTATAACACGATGCGCGTGTTTATTTACTCAGCGCAAGAGCCTGTACGCCGAGCGCAACCAGCGCGTGGAGCGAGTTACAAAAAAAATCGTTAAAAATATTTGCAGCGCAATACACAGGTTTTTTATTTTTTTATTTAAATAATCAAAGTATAAGCTTTCTAAACATATATTGTTATATTTAAAAATTTATCGGTAACATGGACTTTTTGAAGGTCGAAAATGGCACTTTTCGGAAAAAGGCATTTGTATTGACCAGTACTGTACAATCAAATTTAAACTTATTTTTGTTTTCTTGTCAGAAGATGAAGATAAGACGTTTATCTAACCGCTAAAATTGCAAAATGCCATCAAAAATTTTTTTTACTATTTTTTAAGAGGTATGCAAATGTGCAAATTTTAGCAAAAAATACATATTTTCAAAAATTCCTAAAAAATACTTTAACAAGTTCTAAATAAATTTTAAGCACAGTTATATTTATTTGACTCAATGGTAAACACAATAAAAAATAAATTATCAAATTTTGTTTCATACAACAGAAAATACTGGGCGTCAAAGTTGGCTCCTCGCGCTCCTTTTTAAAATGGTCCGCCATCTTTAAATTGCCGTATCTCAGGCAATAATCAAAATAAATTTAAAAAAATTCAGCATGTGCTATGTCTCATTAGTATGTACTTGTCACATTTTTTTCAGATTTTTCTGAGAACATTTTTTGTTTGCAGTGCCGTAGTTGTCCCGTGGTCGTGAAACCCCTCATTTAGCATGTTGACCCCCCAAATTTGTATACATTTGTGAAGTTACCAGACATCATAATGTATCATTGTGCAAAAGTTCAGAATTTTCTTTTTTACAATTTTTTAGGCAAATTCCCAAATATCTGATTTGTTGTTTTAAATTAATAATATATATTTTTTTTATATTAAATGTTATGACTTTAAAAATAATAATAAATAAGTAATAATAATTAATTTCTCTTTTCATGTAATATTTTTTAAAATAATTTAAATTTTTATAAATAATTCAAATTTAGTAAATTATTAAAATTACCCTTGTAATCTTCTTTTCTCTTTCTCATGGTTAACCGGTTGTCTTATTGTTGATGTATTAACAGTTAACAGTATTGGTAAAATGTTTAAGTGTATGAACGTGAAATGTGTTACTATGAGTACTATGACATAAATTTTAAATGATAAAATAGAAAATAGCTTTAATGAATATGTATCTACATGAAGTCATTAACTTTACCCTATGCCCACCTGAGTAAATTACTGACAATGACGTCATTTTCATGATTCCCAAATTGAATTAAAATACTTAAAGCCTTAGACTACAGAAAAAACAACATGTATTGTGCTTTTTAATAAATAAACTCGAAATAGGTTCTTCAAAACTGATGACAATTTTTACCATATATTGTTATGTAAACCCACGAGACAGCGTGAAATGCAAATTAAGTGACTATTCATGTTGATGACGTCAGAAATATGCAAAAATGTTGTGCGTGTTGCATAAATTGAAATTTCTGATCACTTTGCTACGGAGCTAGAGTTAGGTTATCAGACAAACTAAAGTTATTTATGTACGTCCCATCATGTGTTTTGTGACATAAATGCTTATGTTTTTCTATGGTCTATTCCTTTAATAAACTCAAAAATTAGAAATTCACGTATAAGTCAATTCAAGTAGACAATTACTTCTTATAGGATATCAAACAACACTACGCCCTTAAGGCGGGAAATCAGCTACTACGGGATTTGACTAAAAAGTCGTAAAGAAGGAAAAATCTGAAATTTTGCATGGTGATACATAAGGTTAAGGTAAATTCAAAAATGTAAAAATTTTGGGGGGTCACCATGCTAGATTTTGAATTATGATTTTTTGAAGTTTTAGTCCCATAAGATGCCATGTTAATTTTAGTAAATTTCAAAAATTATTTTCTCTCTTATCTGATGGTCACGGGAAAAGAAAATTTTATCATGGGTAGCTGTTATCATTAAGTTTGAGGTGACATCAAAAAATTAGTAACTTTTCTTTTTAGATTTTGAAATACAAGCCAACTAAACTAAAGACAACCCTTAAATTTACTGGGTCTTCCTCATAATTTATAGAAATATATTTAAACAAATTTAAAATCTAATAACATATGTCATTAGATCACTAGGTAAATTATTTCATAAATTTAATTGCACAAGATTGCAGTATATCTTTATATTAATATTGCGTATACAATTTACCTTATTATTTACAATTAAAAAAATTTAATTTATTTGATGCAAATTTTTTAAAGTTTAAACAAACAAAAAAATTTATAAAAACTTTATAACTTTTTTATAACTTTTATAAAATATTAAATATTAATTTTTATAAATAAATTAAAATAACGCATTTACTCTTATATGAAACAAATAAAATGTTAACGCTTCGTGGTGGACCTTCACAGTATACAGATGAAGATAAGTCAATAAATTGTACGTTGTACTTATTATGATAAAACTGTTTCAGTGAAATGAGTAAATATAGTGAAAATATAAATGTAGAAGAAGGATACTTCAATAAATTATACGAGAGATTCTAAAATTTAATTCTGCTCATTAAATCCGGATGATGCCATATTTAATGCGTTTGAACGCCATATACTGGAGATATGAATAATATTGCTCAGCAAAGGGCAAACTTTGTTTATTTGCTATTTTATTTAAGAATTTGAATACTTTTTTTTTTAATTATTATTTTTCTGACATACTTGTGGTACTAATTCAATCTTTTAATTAAGACATTAATGCTCTCAAAAATATTGTGCATTATTTTTAAGTTAACAAAATGAGTTATTTTCCTATACCGGCCTCAGTTATCCAACATGGTGTAAACATGAATGCATAATAATGCATACACCCTAAAATAGAAAATACCACTAATGATAATATAAAAAAATTCTGTAATTAAAATATTATCAATTAAAGAATTTAGAGAAGTTTACATTTAAATTTGAATATTATTTCATATACAGGGTGTTTATTTCAATTTTTACTTTTTCAGGGGCGTTTTTTTAATATGAAGTTTATTGACAAATTAGACTATCAATTCAGAACAATGTCCTCTTTTAGAATATAATGATTTAAAATTTACAACCTAAAAGTTTATTTTATCTACCTCATTATTTATGAAAAGAAAAATCTAGGTTGATTTTTTATGATTGTGCCGTATTTAAAATTAAATATATTGCATACTATGTTTCATTTGCAAAAAAAAATGTTAAATTAGTCAATAATTTTCAGTACAAAACACTGCAGAGTTATTAATTTAGATTGCGAGCATCTACTTTATTATTTAGTTATATGTATATAATAATTATATATCTTTAAATATTTACTATAATACATTTTACTTTTTATTCTTTAGTTTTTTTTTTTGTTTTTTTTTGTTGTTTTTTTCATATAATAAATTATTATTATTTAAAATTTCTTATTGAATTTTATAATTGTAAAATAAAATTATATTAATTTTTATAAATAAATTTGAGTCCTAGTATATATTAAGAATTTTTTAAATAATAGAAATAAACTCGTCTTGAGTCACTCGTTTCATTAAAAATATTGCAATATATAGTTATTTGAAAGTTGGTACCAAAAAAAAAAAAGACATGTAATATATAAGTAATAACTTCAGAGATTAGGGTACCGATCTTATTTCGCAAAAACTAGATGTGTTTTGGGTCTAAATGTGGTGTCACTATATAGCTAAGGGTCACACCTAGCTGTGGTAAAAATTTCATGATGTTTGACCGTCCTGAAAAAAAGAAAAAAATGATTGAAATTAACATAGGACCTTACGGGCTTAAAATTTCAAAAAAGCATATAAAATCTATTTGCACCGTGACCCCCAAATTTTTTTATATATTTGAAATTGTCTCAAGCTGAAGTATCATTGTGCAAAATTTCAGATTTTTTTGACGAGAAAAGTTTGAGTCTAATGACCGACGTCGGTCCCCTACTCCCTTAATTGAGGGGAAATGACGGCAGATGACTCCCAACTTACATAACTTTAACTACAAAATAAGAGTAAAACTGTTAATAAAAAATATATACTTTTCAAAAAAAATTATTATTGTAACAAACATACAAGGTATTAAACTACGAGTACATGAATATAATATAGTTTTAAGACGGGAAGTGAGGTACTGCAGGATTTGGCTAAAAATTTGTATATAAAGAAATAAAAATCTGAAATTTTTACAGTGATACACTAGAATCATCTTTTAACAATGTCAAAAATTTGGGGGGTCAGCGAGCTAGATTTTAATTTTTTTTTTTTTTTTAAGTTTTAGTCCCATAAGACCCCATGTTAATTTCAATACTTATTTTCTTTCTGATCTTATGGTCAAGGGTTCTGAAAAATTTATCTTAGGTAGATGTTACTATTAATTTTCAAATGGCACCATAAAGTTCCAGAATTTTATTTTAGAATTTTATATACAAGCCATCTGAATACAACCCTTAACTAAACCAATGATAGATTCATTGAAATAAGAATTATATTTACTGAAAGAACTAGATTTGCCGCTATTAATGAAATTCATTTTTTTAGAATAATTTAAAATGTAATTAAAAATGTAATTAAAAAAAATTGAAGAAAAAAAAAGCATAAAACTTTAAAAATTTAGAGGCTTGAATTGATGGGAAGTTTTTTTTTGTTATTTTTTATTTTTTTTTTTTTTTGGTTATCCAAACGACGACATTGTTCTTGATTGAAATGCAAAGTTCTGATATTTGAGTTCATTAAGTATATTTCGAAATATCGCAAAATAACGTAACGGGCGGAAACTTATGCGTGTAGGCATAAGAAAGGAAAATTTACTGACTGACGTCATTTTTCGTTTTAAAAAATTACGATTAAAAATACGTAATTAACTCATAAATAAGAAACTCATGCATCATTCAATTCAGGATAATATTCTCTATTGGAATTTGAAATAAAACAACCACTAAAATATAGATTGTTTAACCTCATTTAAAATAAAAACATAAAATATTTATATAATTACAATGCTTATAAAAGATTCATAACTTTTTATAGTTTGCACTAGAGCTGTAAAAAACTCGAAATTCCTTTAGCCTGAGTTGAAAACTTTTAGACCGGTTTGACTCGAATCTCGGTTTCAGCTTAAAATCGAGTTAAAAAAACTCGAAAACGAGCCGAAACTATTATACTATATAATGTGGTGGAGTTTTTCGAGCCCAAATACAAAAGGTCGTTAATTTTTTAAAATAATTACCTCTTATTTCGATGATAAATTCATAAATTAATTTAGATAAATGCTTAATTTTATTTTAAAATGATCCAGTCTGGTAAAATATTTAAATTTTGGTACGACAATGTGCACTATTCGATCGAATGGTATTTTTTATGCATTTTGCAATATGCCAACATGAAGTTATATAGACCAATGTCCATCTTACTTTTTTTTTTTTTTTTTTTTTTTTAATTTGAGTTTTTCTTATTATTAGGTATTTGCATTTAAATTAAACAATAATGCCTGCTGCACAATTAACATTACTATTTACTGTTGTTTGAGTTGTGTGGACAATGACATCCTGTCAAAACACTTATAGCATCTTGATTATCGAAAAAAAAAAAAAAAAAAAAAAAAAAAAAAAAAAAAAAAAAAAGCTTTTGGACTGAGTTTAACTCAATAGCTAGTGTATTTTTACGACTCGTTTACGATCTCATCGCGAGCTGATTCCTTTTCGAGCTGAAAACTCGAAAAAGCTCGAAACCGAATACTTAAAAATGATGGACCAAATTCGAGTTCAGATCAGTTTAAATTTACAGCTCTAGTTTGCACATAATTAAGACGTTTACATATTTAATAATATATTTATTTTTATTTTTTATATATTTTTTTCAATATTTTTTTTAGCTTAATATTACATACGTTTTTACTATATTATTTTTAAAAATTAATAAATTTTAATTTTATATATAAGTTTAATTTAGTTTTGTTTATACATCATGTAATTAATTATATAATTCTTAATTCGATTGGCTTTTATGGGCTATTTAAAGATGAAAATAAGATGAGATAAGATATTATTGTATTAAGTAGTTATGAATAAAATGATGCTAATATGACAAAAATGGTACTCGTACATGGACAATATGAGATAATTATAAAATATTAACTGGTGACATTGCAAATGAATAATAAAAATTATTTCTGTACTTCAAATTATTACTAAGCAATGAATTGTCAATCTTAAAATGTTCAATAGACAATTATTATTACATGGATCATGTGAACTATAATATATACAAGAATAGCATTATACAACTAATTAACGTTTGAAAAGAAAGCATAATGATATCACGGACGGTAACCTAAATACATGTGTTCATAGGAAAGGAAATGTTACCAACTATGACGTCATTTTTCTATTTCCCAAATAATATAACTAAAATTATTTCATAAATTTGAATATCAAAAATTCACGTAACAAGCGATTCAGGACAAAGTTCTTTTTTAGAATATGTATTAAAATTACCCCTTATAATTTGTTTTGTCTTAATCAATATTGTAGGAAAAAATTATGAAAAATTATGTATGTAATATACTGTATATTACATGTGAATAAAGTATGTATTTCTTCTTCTTATATGTGTAAATAAAAGCAATAAATTAAAGTTACTCATTGTTCTTGTAATTTTTTTATTTGGATATAATTATATTAATATAAAATTAATTATATTTTTAGTTAGTATATTAACTTTCATTTTAAATCAAACAATATTATATGTTTTATAAATAATTTCAAATTTTGTGTGGTAAAGACTATACTATATATATATTTAATCAAGAAATGATAAGCAATAATAATCATTTACGGTCCTTCATATTAATATTTGATGACCAAACATATTATGTAGTATAGAAAAGAGATACTCGGTGTTGTTGAAGTCAATTGGGTGAAAATAATATTATGTAACCAAAATTATTAAAATTCAGGAAAACAAAAGTTTTGATGTACAGTAAGCTTCAGTAAAAATTTCAACTTCGAAAAATAATTCTAACTCAAGTTATAGCAGCTGCATTGCCCCATAAGAAAACATGTTAAAAGTAGATAGTTCGAATTTCGTGGTATACTGGAGAAATGAATAATATTGCTCAGCATATAGGGCAAACTTTCTTTATTTGCTATTTTATTTGAGAATTTGGTTAATTTTTTTGCAATAATTATTTTTATCACAGATACTAAGTCAACTAAGTCAATGCTCTCAAAAATATTGTTTATATTATTTTTAAACTGGTCAAATGAGTTATTTTCCTATACCGACCCATGTAGTTATCCTACGTGGTGCCAAACACGTAAGGTCATGCTGGTCATGTAGGTTAAGGTCATCGTTCTGAATCACTTGATGTGTGAATTTCCTATTTTTTTAGTTTATTAGGCATTTAGTTAATTTTTGAACATTTGCAAAAATTATATGTCACGCAGTCATTAACTTTTTCCCATGGCCACCTTCATAAATTACCGACCGTGACGTCATCTTTCTACTTTCCGAAACTAATTAAAAAATATATTTAATTAACTCAAAACTTAGAAATTCACGTACAAATCGATTCAAGACAATGACTTATATAGAATATCAAACAAAATTAAGATCTTAAAGCGCAGGACAGCGGTCACTTTCTTATCACTTTAAGTCAGATAGGATAAGATATTGACCGCTGTCCTAGGATTAAATTTATTTGGTCTTACTCATTATTTATAGAAAAAAATAATCGATTCTGTTTATTTATACAAATTTAAAATCTAATTGTCTGCATATTTTATTGCATCTCTAAGTTAGATTATTCCATAAATTTAATTGCATTTGAATGCAGTATTTTTATATTAAGATTGCGTAAACAATCTACTATTACATCAAAAATTAATAAAAATAGATTGCATGCTATATTTTTTATTTTCACTTTAAAACAAAATGTTTTTTTTATAATGTATTTTACCTTGTAATTCAATTTTTTATATATATATATATATTGAATAATTTTATAATAGATAATTCTAATTTTTATAAATAAATTCACATTCCGTACGAGCATATAGAATTGAAATTGATTTCAATTAAATCATTGTAAGAGATCAGGTTGGGTGACCGTAACGTTACTAAAACATTCAAAGAATATTCTGCTGTGGTTAATTAATTGAAGGTGGTACAATAATATAAAACAATAAATAGTAAAACAATAGAAAAGAAAAAAATTCGAATTAATTATAAGATACATAGATATATTTCAGTACTTAAATTTCTATAATATTATTAAAAATAAGGTGTATCCAGGTAACGTCATATATAATGCGTTTAAACGCCATACTGGAAAAATGAATAATATTGCTCAGCATAGGAAAAGCTTCATTTTTGTCTTTTTTCTATGAAAAATGGGTTGATTTTTTTTTTATATTATTTTTCTTACATACTTGTTTTACCTATGCATCCTATTAACAGCATCAGTGTTTTATAAAAAAAAAATTGCTTTGTTAGTATTTCTAAACTGTCCAAAAAATTAGCCATTTTCCTATGCAACCCATGTTATTCAGTGATCCAACATGGCGTTCACTTGATTTTTTACTATTATTTTTTAATTAATTTACCCGATATATATTATATACTACAACCACGGCAAAGCCTTATCGGTCAGTTCAATTATTTTCTAAAAAATTCATTATAGTAAATTATACATTAAATAAAAAAGGACAAATGACAATATATTGAAGTAATTTAAATTTTTTTTTTCAGTAACAATATCATATTTTATACATGATATTTTAAATATATATATATATATATATATATATATATATATATAAATGATCATAAATTAGTTAATATAACTTTTTTTATCCTGTGTTTTAGAATGTAAAGTTTTTAAATGTAAGGGAATTGATTCCATAAACTAGGCAATATATAACTTTTTGTTCTTTCTGTAAATCTGTTTAAAATTTTAGGTACAAACATAGGATTAGTTTCTGCAACTCTGGTATTATATATACATATATGCATATTATGCTCTCTTGGTTCACCATGACTATTTTTAAAGTAATTCTCACATAGAAATAACCATTTTTTAGTATCTTTAATCGGCAAAATACTAAAATGCTTAAAATAATCAATGTCATCATTATCACATTTTTTATATTATGTTAGAATCCCTTGAGCTAAGTATTCCATCACTTAATAATGTTGAATGGTCATGATGTTGTAGTTAATTTGAGAAGGGTGATTCTAAGGAGTTCATTCTGCTCTTCAAATCCGGATGACGTCTTATTTTATGCATTTGAACGCCATTTTGAGGAAATAAATAGCATTGCTCAGTATAGGACAAACTTCGTTTTTTCCTCTTTTTTTTTTTTTTGTTTTCTGTGAAAAATGTGTTAATTTTTTGTTCCTATTTTTATCATACACAATGATTTATACTTATTCAACTTATTAACGACATCAGTGCTCTTAAAAAACATTGCTTAGTATTTTAAAGTGTCAAAAAATGAGCCATTTTCATATGCAGCCCATGTTATTCACTGATCCAACATGGCGTTTACTTTAATATGAATTGCACAATACAAATGGTAAAACTTAAACGTGATCGCTCCGATTTATTCGGGGAGAGTGTATGTGTATATGAATATAATACAACTAAGCTGTAACTAAACTAATGATAGTTTACAGTCTAGGGTTCGATACTCAAAATTTTTATAACGATACTATATATTCTAGCCTCGCACTATAACGATATCGTTACTTTTAAAATATCGCACTTGACAACGATAGTTTTTTAATAACGCTAACTATACATAATTATTGAATTGCGAATTTCTCATTTTTAAGAACAGAGATCGTAATGTACTACATCATTAAAAATACCTCATAATCTCAAAAATAAGAAATCCACGTCGTTAACCAATTGATTCATGACAAAGTTCTCTTTTAGAATATAATAGATGGTAAAATTACTCATACAAAAATTGTTTACTTGTACTCTTACTCTTCTCATTATTTACTTTTATTTAAAAAATTTACAAATTATTACATTTTTTATTAAATATTTATTGTTTAAACTTTAACTTTAACATTTTGTTTATAATTTATGTTATTTTTTTGTAAACAATTTTTTTAAGTAAATACAAAAAATAAAAATATTTAAAAATAGTTAATTATATCAATAGTGTATAAATAAATAAATAATAATTGTTTTATATTAGTTTAAAAATAATTTTTATAAACTAATTCTAAATTGTAACAATTGAAATATAGTTTTTAATTAATTATTTTGGCTTGGTAGTCTACTAGATAATATAGAAATTAACAGTAATAGTACATTGTTTAGTGTAGATGGTTGAGGAAGGTGGTACAACGACAATGCAGCTTCATCTGATATTAATAGAAAACATGATATAATTAAGATAGAAAATAACTAATTAATGTAGGGTAAGTGCGCATGACGTCATACTTTACGCACTTAGACGCCATAATGAAGTAATGAATAACCTTGCTCAGTATAGGGCAAACTTTGTTTTTGATTATTTTATTTAAGAAATTTGCTATTTTTTTGTAATTATAATTTTTCTCACACACTTGAGTTACTAATTCATCCTATCAAGAGCATCAACTCTCTAAAAAAATATTGTGTATTATTTTAAAGGCTAAATGAGTTAAATTATTTAATTAATTTGATTGTAAAAAATTTCACTATCTTTAAATTAAGATTGTGTACTACAATTTACTTTATCATTAAAACATTAATTATTTTTGATATTTTAATATTATTTAACTTAAAATATAAAAACATATATTTTTTTATAATGTATTTACATTATTATACTTTTTTTTTTTAAATAATATTTTTAATATAGATAAATTTAAGTTTTATAAATAAATTCAAATTACGTTTTATTTAAATTTAATTAAGTAGTTAAAATCCAACTATTCCAAATTAGCCTCACCCTTATAATTCCTGAATTTATAGATGTACAAATTTAAAGTATGAGCTTATATTAATGAGTATTTTTTGAAATGCCGTCGTGGGAGTAAACTTATACATGTAGACATAGGAAAGTAAATATTACCGACTGTGACGTCATTTTTCAATTTTCAGAAATTACACATACAAATATGCAATTAAAAACAAAACAACAACAACTAATAATCGTTTTAAGACATTGTTCTCTTTTAGAATACGAAAAAAATTATCTCTACAATAATTGTTTGCTCTTCCACATATCTGAAAAAAATTAAGGGTTGTAGTTGTACAGTATAGTGATGGCTAGTATCTCCACATTTAGAAAGAAAACTTCAAAACTTTATGATGTCATTTAAAAGTTGACAGTAACAGCTACCTATGATAAATTTTTCAGAACCCGTGACCATCAGATAAGAGATCAATTAATTATTGAAATTAACATGGGCACTTATGGGACTAAAACTTCAAAAAATCATAATTTAAAATATAGCATATGTTTACCCACCAATTTATTTTACATTTTTGAAGAAACCGTATCCTAAACTGTCACTGTGCAAAATTTTAGATTTTTTCTTCTTTATAATTTTTTAGTATAAGCCCGCAGTATTTGATTTCCCGCTTAACTAAAAATTTGTTATTGTAAATTTATTTAATGTAAGAATTTTAAATTTAACAACTTGTATTTATAATTGATATATTTTAAATACTAATTGCTTTTAAGTTTTTTAAAATTTTTGTTATAAATTTTTATATAATAAAAAATAAAATAGATTTAATGTTTAAGAACAATTTTAAATTACTGAAAATTTTACTGAACATGTAGTAAGGATAAAGTAATCCTCTCCTACCATTGAAGCAGGTGTCGTAAAGTTTATGTGTTATATTTAGGTGTGAAAAACGTTAATAAGACAATTAAATTTCAAATGATAATGTAGAAAATAATGTTTAATGCATACATGGTGTAACTACATGAAGTCATTTTCAAATTTTGCACGTGCCCACATGCATAAATTAATGACCATGACGTCATTTTTATACTTTCCACAATTAATAAAAAATACTAAAAGCCATAGACCACATAAAACATAATGTGCTTTTTAATGAATAATCACGAAATGGGATCTTCAAAAATGATGACAATTACCATAATTTTAATGTAACCCCACGAGAGAGCGTGAAATGCAATTTAAGTTACTATTCATGTTTATAACGTCAGAAACATGCAAAAATAAGTATAAAACTGTTGTGCTGGTTGCATAAATTGAAATTTCTGATCACTGCTAAGGAGCTTCAGTTGGATTTTGAGACAAACTAAAGTTATTTATGTAAATTCTGTTTTGTGATATAAATGCTTATGTTTTTCTATAGTCTATTACTTTAATAAACTCAAAAATTAGAAAGTCACGTATGCATTGATTCAAAAAGACAAATGACTTCTTATAGGATATCAAACAACATTACGCCTTTAAATTTATTGGGTCTTCCACATAATAAATAAAAATATATTTATACAAATTTAAAATCTAATATATATTTTTATAGATCACTAGTTAATATATTCCATAAATTTGATTGCAAAGGATTGCAGTATCTTTATATTAAAATTGCATACATGCCATCTACAGTTTATATTTAAAATAAAAACAATAAGTTGCTTGAAGTATTTTTTTTTAAAGTTTAAACAAATATATATTTTTATAAAAACTCTAATAATTTTTTATAATTTTAATAAAATAAATAAGATTAATTTTTATAAATAATTTCAAATTACGTTGTTGCTCATGAAATTATAACTCAAATATAACCATCTAAAGTGTGTGCATGGGTCGACTTCCAAGTAATACAGAAGTTGTAAAGTCATTATGTTGTAGTTAATTTGATAAAGATGTTTCAGTGAAATAAGAGAAATTATAGTGAAAATAAAAAAGGAGAAGAAGAAAACTTCAAAAAATTAAACGATTTAATTCTGCTCATTAAATCCGGATGACGTCATATTTAATGCGCTTGAACGCCATAATGCTCAGCATAGGGCAAAATTTGTTTATTTGCTATTTTATTTAAGAATTTGGTTAATATTTTGCAGTTATTATTTTTCTCACAAATACTTGAGATACTAAATCAACCTATTATAAGAGCATGATGAATCCTCTCAAAAAGATTAATTTTTATTTTTAATCTAGCAAAATGAGTTACTTTCCTATAGACCTCTTGCACATCCTTGCGCTTTGTCGCCATGTTTGTGGTATCTAATGCATTGTCAAGCATAGGGGACCATCATTTCTACTAATTTTTCACTTAAAAAGAGTTTATTTCAACTAAACAAAATTTTCTCTTCTTCTTAGAGCATAATTAGGAGCTACAAATAAGGCTTTGATTGAGGTTTGAGGCTTCTTTTGTTATTAAAAAAAAATATGACGTTTTTCCTATGATGGCCTATGTATTCCTGACCAACAAAATGGCGGCTCTTAAATATGAGTGCAACCGGTCTATACCGGCCTATGTATTGAGTTATCCAACATTGTGTAAACATGAATACATGCAACCCTATAATAGAAAATACTGCTAATGCTGAATATAAAGAATTTGTTCTGCATTTGAAAATATTAACATTAAAGAAAATTAGTCAAATTTTTATTTAAAATTGATTATATATTTCAACAGAAAAAAGCAAAAACATGTTGAATCAAGAGTACATGAATTTAAGACAAGAATAGCTTTGACTAAACCAATGATTGTCGGCGTTTTTTGAAAAAAATTCTACGCGTATATAGCCATAGACTACATAAAACAACATGTGCTTTTTAATGAACAATCACGAAATGGGATCTTCAAAACTGATCAATGACAATTTTTACCAGCATTTTAATGTAACCCCACAAGAGAGCATGAAAATACTGTAAAGTATGCAATTTAAGTAACTATTCATGTTTTTGACGTCAGAAATACACAAAAAACAGTTTAAAAAAATGTTGTGCGGGTTGCATAAATTGAAAATTTCTGACAACTGCTATGGAGCTACAGTTGAGTAATGAAATAAACTAAAGATATTTATGTAAGTCCCATCAAGTGTTTTGTGATATAAATGCTTGCATTTTCTGCTGGTCTATTCCTTTAAGGAGGTAGGGTAGCGTAGATTGCAGTACGGTATTTTTATATAGGAAAACATCAGCTGTTATCCTATATGGCCGACTTTTTCTCAAGAAACGTTTACTGTGGTGCCATCTTCGTTCCCCTACCTCCTTAAGAATGAAAACAATTAAGTTAAGGATATGTTCTGAATCGCTTGATGTGTGTGAATTTATAATTTTTAGTTTATTATCTATTATTTTAGTTTAATTTTTGAAAGTTTGCAAATGATGTCACAGTCATTAACTTCTTCCCATGCCCACCAGCATAAATTACAGACCTTGACAGAATTATTTTGTTATCCAAAATTATTTAAAAATACTTAACAAACTCAAAAATTAGAAATTCTCATATAAATTGATTCAAGACGATGACTTTTTTTAGAAGATCAAACAAAATTAAGACCTTAAATTTATTTGGTCCTCCTCATTTAACAAATAAATTAGTGTTTATTTAAACAAATTTAAAATCTAATATTCTACAAATTTAATTGCATCACTAAGTTAGATTATTCCATAATTTGATTGCACAAGATTACAGTATTTTTATATTAAGATTGCGTAAACAATCTATACTTTATCAAAAAAAAATATTATATTATGAATTTTTTGTTTTCACATCATTAAAACAAACAATATTTTTTTCTTAAATGTATTTACACTATTATACAAATTTTATTAATATTTAATAAATTTATAATAGATAATAATAATATTTATAAATAAATTCACATTTACGAATTAGTAATATTATTTAATTATAAATTTCTACGTTTTGATGCATCTTAACTTACTTCGGTACGAGCGATCGTCACGTTATTAAAACGTTAAAGGGGGTAGGTGACCGACTGATATCTCGCAAACTAGGACGATTGCGAATAATAACAATAACACAAAGTAAAGAAGAAATGTTACTGTAAAATTTAGTTATGTCAATCATGTGAAAACACGATCAAATATTTAAGTTATTACCCTTTAAAGATAACATGTAAATGTGGAAATTTAAATTTGAGCGGGAAATTTTAGTCAAATTAGAAACTTGTTTACAATTAAAAATATAATTAAAAAATTTTTTGCCATAAAAAAATATCTTTTAAATTTACTTGATTTTATTTGAAATTTATAGTGTTTGTTTTATTAGAATTAAATCATGTACAGTTTTTTTTTGGGAAAATATAGTTCTTCTTTTAGCAATTTCCGGTCCAAGTCGGTCCCCCACCGCCTTAAAGAGATTTCTATTGTAGTTAATTAAAAGAAGGTAGTACAAAAAAAAAGTAGTAACACATATTAAAAGAAATAAATGTGAATAAATTATAACATACTAAGATTTTTTTTTAAGCAATTAAATTTATAAAATACAATTAAATATAGGGTATATCCAGATGACGTCATATATAATGCGTTTGAACGCCATACTGGAGAAATGAATAATATATCTCAGCATAGGAAAACCTTTTTTTTTTCTATGATAATAAAATGTACACTATATTATATAGTGTAATTATATTGTTGAATAAAATTGCATTACTTTTTTTTTTTAGTTTTATAAGATTAAAAAATGTTAATTTTATAAATTAATTCAAATTTACAAAATATTAAAATTCAAGATTGTAATTACGAGGGTGGGATGGAAAGTTCGCGTAGTCGCATATGTAGAAAAAAAAATCGGACCTACCACTGATCTTAATTATCGACGTAGTATCCCTTGAGACTATTGCACTTGGTTTTGTCACTCTCCCATCTCGTAATGCATTTATAATGGGGTGGTTGTGGGAGGACCTCAAAATGCCTATTTTTTCCATAGTTAGCTTTCTTTGATTACGTTTAACACAGGTAGTTTCCATTGCCATGACTGTTTCTTTGGTTCAGATGTTACATAATAAACCCAGTATTCGTCCCATATGATCATTTGGCGTACCAAGTCAAATATTTTTAATTTAGAGCGTTTTTTATTTATTAATGTTTTTACCAAAAATGGTCAAAAAATGGACCAGCTGACCAGCATCTAGTATGTGACAGGGAAACAGAACAGTGCATGTGAAATTTGTTTAAACATGTTGGAAACAATGAGGGACAATGCTTCATCATGTCCTGCAGGTTTCAAATGGGTACCTTAATTTTAGACTGGTTATACTGACCTTTGAAGTTGACCTCTCAAAAATGGCCAAAATTGGCTCCCACTGAAGATATGATTAAAAAAGTATACAAAATTTTGGTTCAACACCAACAGATAGCTAAGACTTTGGGCTATTACATGAAATGAAAAAAAGTTATGCACATACAAAAATTAAGGGTGAAAAAAATGTTGGAAAAATAGGTACCACAAGTAGGTTTGTCGTCATAGCCCATTTGCGGCACACTTTTTTCCAATAGTTTTTTTACCCTCAATTTTTGTATGTGCGTAACTTTTTGTCATTTCATGTTGTAGCCCAAAGTCTTAGCTATCTGCTGATATCTCATACGTTGGTGTTGAACCAAAATGTTGTATACTTTTTTAATCATATCTTCAGTGGGAGCCAATTTTGGCCATTTTTGAGAGGTCAACTTCAAAGGTCAGCATAGCTAGTCTAAAATTAAGATACCCATTTGAAACCTGAAGGACATGATGAAGCATTGTCCCCTATTGTTTCCAATATGTTAAAACGAATTTCAGATGAACTGTTCTGTTTCCATGTCACGTACTAGATGCTGGTCAGCAACACATTTTTGGCCATTTCTTGGAGCACCCGACGTTGCTTCACATAAGTTACTGCCCTGCACTTAATAAATTTCACAGAGATATGAAATTTTGCGGTTTGTAAACATTTTTTTATTTTAAATTATATAATATTATTATAACTATTTTTTTATATTTTTAAATAAATAGTTATATTATTGCATTTTAATTTTATTAATAAAAAAAAGTTATAAATTAATTAAATTTTTCATTGAATAGAAATGCTTGTGAAAAATAAAGCAATTATTCTTGTAGGTGAGAAATTTCGTTCGTTCAAGAAAAGCAGTGTAGAATAATGAATCTGTATTAAAGTGAAATGTAAATATACGATAAAAATTGCAGATGTAAGTTTGAAACGACTGGATCAAAAACCCCACTTCTTCCATTGTTAATTAAGGTGATATCTTACCTGATAGTGATAGAAACCTCAACTTTTTTGGAAATGGAAGAAGAGGGTTTTGGAATTAATTTAAACTTATTTGTTCTTGAAGATGTTACTATAAGAATTAAATTTATTATAAAAATAAATCAATATTGTAACGAACATCCTTAGAAGTATATACAGTACATACATCAATAATATATATTATACAAAAATAACATTAAAAGTGGGAAAACAACTGCGGGATTTGACTAAAAGAATTGTACACACATTCACATACATATCATGACGCCATAGTCTCTTTCGGGGTAGGCCAGGACGAATATCTTCTAGTAAGAGGGCTTACAATGATCTGTGGCTTACCAGACCACAGGCTTTAACCTTAATACCACACTCCTCTGGGCTCCTAATACCAGACCTGTGCAGCTCGGACCACCAAATCTTACGACGGCAGCACTCGCCACTATGGACGAGAGGTGGTCAAACTGCCTGGCGAACCCACGAATTGCAGCGGAAACGTACACATTGAAACACACTGAAACTGAATTGTAAACACACGGAATTGTAAAGAAAGAAAATTCTAAAATTTTGAAGTGATACATTAATAGATAAAGTATCTTCAAATATGTAAAAAAAGAAAAAAAAAAAAAAAAAAAAAAAATGGAGTGTTGAAAGGTGTCACCATACTGCATTTAAAATTATTTTTGTTGTAGTCCCAAAAGAGTCCATGGAAATTTTAATGATTATTTTCTCTCTTAAATCTGATAGTTATATAGGTTTTGAAAATATTATCATAGGTAGCTGTTACTATTAACTTTAAAAGAGCATTTTAAATTTTCCAAGTTATTTTATTAGCTTTTGAGACACAAGCCTTCTATAATGTACATCCCTGAACTAACGCAATGATATCACCAAAAGTATGAAATAGATTAACTGAAAGTACTATCAAAGTAAGACCACGTTCATAATTGACCGACTGACACCAATTTTCGACTTTCAAAAAATAATCTAAAATTCTTAAAATTAATTTGTAACATTAGAAATAACGTATCTTATCAATTCAGAACAATGTCCACGTTTAGAATAAGATTTAAAATTACCACCTAATATTTATTTTATCTTCCTTAGTATTTAAGAAAAGAAATCTAAATTTTGTTTTTTAATTGTGCCGTAATTAAAATAATATATATATTTTAGTATAATTTGTTTCATTGGCAACAAATAGTTTAATTCGTCACTAATTTTGACTCCATTACACTGCAGTATTTTAAATTTACAGAGCAAGCTATTTACGTTATTATTTAACTTTTTTTTTTTTTTTTTTTTTTAAATATTTATTATAATGCTTTTTTTTATATTATTTTTTTTAATATATTATACTTTATTTATGTTATTATTTAAACTTTTATGCTTTAAAATATTATGATTTTAAAATAAAATAACATTAGTTCTTATAAATAAATTGAAGTTTCTTAATTCTTGAATCACTTTAAACAATAGTAATTAGTTAATCAGAATGATTATGCTTAATATTGAGGTTTAGCATTTCGTAGTTATGAAAAAGATGGAACAGACAATATACATATTAATAACTTTTAATAAATACATAATCACGGCATAATGGCTCCCAATTTACATAACCACCAAATTAATAATAACATAGTTTATAAAGTAATAAAGAAAACGGTATGAAAAAAAAAAATCTGCATTTCAAATATAAACCAATTAATAAAATTTATTTTTGAAAGAAACTTTATTATTGTAACAAAGATACAAGGTGAACTACGAATACATGAATATAATAAAAATATATAATAATATAATTTTAAGGCGGGAAATCAGGTACTTCGGGAGTTGACTAAAAATTTGTAAAGAAAGTAAAATCTGAGATTTTGCACAGTGATACACTAGAATCATCTTTAACAATATCAAATTTTGGGGGGTCACCGAGCTAGATTTTAAATTATGATTTTTTACAGTTTAAATCCCGTAAGAGCCCATTTTAATTTCAATACTTATTTTCTTTCTGATCTTACGGTCAAGGTTATCTTAGGTATAGCTGTTACTATTAACTTTCAAATGGCACCACAAAGTTCCGGAATTTCATGTTAGAATTTGAGGTACAAACCATCTGACTATAACCCTTGACAAAACCAATGATAGATTCATTAAAATGTGAATTATATTTACTGAAAGAACTAGATTTACCGCTATTAATGAAAATCATTTTTTACACTTAAAAGATTTGTAATTAAAAAAACATTTAAAAAGAAAAGAAAAACAAACATTAAAATTAAAAAAATATACATGTATATAGGCGGTAAATGTATTGAATGCTCTAAAAGAGGACATCGTTCTGAATCGATGCATATAGAAGTTTTTAATTTTTTAGTTATTAAAGTACTTTTTATTTATTTTCAAGAATCGTGCATGTTGTCACGGTTTGTAACGTTATTCCATTCCCACAGATATAAGTTGCTTACAGTAACAGATTTTCAAAAACTAATAAAAAATTTTAATTTAAAAAATGAACGCAAAAAAATATAAATGCCCATATAAATTGATTAGGGACATATAACCCTCTTTTAAAATATGAAATAAAATCACCCGCTAAAATTTTAATTGTAAAATTAATTTGTTTAAATCAATACTATGAATTTAAAAAATCTATCAACCTGCATGTATGGTTATTTCAGCTGTCAAATAATTAATAAATTTAGTTATTAATTATGATTGCACAATCATTAAATTAAAATAGCATGCCATTTATCTTTTTTTTTTTAATATAAATAAATTAGAAATTTATTGATTTCCTTTATTTTTTTATTATTTATATTATTTTATAAAAAGTATGTATTATAAAAGAAAATAAAACTAATTTCTATATATTAATTCAAATTTAATACGATTTAGTATTTCTGATAAGAACTTTTTACGAAACTCTGATTCAGGTTTTACGAAGAATTCCATTGTGGATTTCAGCGTTCTGAAGTCATAATTATACCTGTGATACATTGTGAAATAGTATTATCTTAACAGGAATGGAGGAAATGGATATAAATATATAATACTTATTTTTTCTATACTTCATACTATTACTAATTAAATTAATGCATCAAAAAAATGTTCAATAGATTAGATGAAACAAGTAGGATATATATTGGGTCTATGCATTCATGTTAAAGTCAACACCATGTTGGATAAGTCAATAACATGGGTGGCATAGAAAAACAAATCATTTTGCAAGTTTAAAACAGCTATGCAATATTTTTGAGAGCATTAATATTGTAAATATGTTGAATTAGTATCTCAAGTATGTGAGAAAAATTACAATAACAAAAAAATAACCGATTTCCCAAAGAAAATTGGCTTAAATGAAATGAAATAAGCGCAATAAATATGACGTCATCCGCATACACCCTATAATTTACCGCGATTATGGAATAAAATTCTTTAGAAAAAAAAATTATAAAAAAAATAAATAAATAAATAAAAATTTGTTTATAATTTAACAAACTCACGGGTGGCAATTTTAGTGTATACAGAACATCGCCTTGAATCGATAGTTGCGAAGTTGTAATTTTTGAATTGAATAAGTAGTTTTAACTTAGTTTGAAAATTTGTGAAATAACATCACATTTGGTACTAGTAACTTTTTTCCTATACTCAACTGCATATGTTTCCAAACGTGACGCCATAACTTTACTTTCCATAAATTAGTGAAATATACCAAATTAATAAACTCAAAATTTAGCAATTCGCGTATCAATCAATTTAAGACAATGTCCTCTTTTAGAATATGAAATAAAATTACACTTTAAAAATTAATTTAGTCTCCATTATTAAAAAAAATAATAATAATAATATTCAGATGCATTATTCAATAAATTCGATTTCGTATTGTTGCAGTATCTTTAAATTACGATTATTACGAACAATATACTTTAATATTCCTACAGTAATCAATATTTTTCTAAATATATGTTGCAAGAAAAAAAAAAAAAAAAAAAAAAAGGATACAATTAATTTGAGTCTTTTCACGATCTCTCGTGGGGCTACATTAACATTCTAGTAAAAATTGTAATCAGTTTTGAAGATCTTATTTCGTGTTTATTCATTAAAATGCACATGATGTTTTATGTGGTATATGGCTTTAAGCAGTGTAGGAAAGAAAAATATGTCTCAAAGGTATTGCAACAATGTATAGTATAGGCGTTGTAAAAGAAAAAAAGGAGAATGTAACCAAATTATGTTTTTTCTGTACTAAAAATTAAATTAAATTTAGAATTTATTTATTGTATTGAACATGATAAACTAGCAATTCATGAATACAAGAATAACTAGAACCAAATCAATTTTAGTACCAGAAATCTTTTGATATTTTCACTGAAAGAAAAAATACAATTTACCTTTATTATGGAATATCATTCCTTGAGAATTAGAAAATCTCTGAGAAAAAAAAAAAAAAAAAAAAGAAAAAAAAAAAAAAAAAAAAAAAGAAAAAAAAAAGTCAATGAAATTGTAAAACTATATGAATTTAAAATTGATGGGAGGTAATTTCTTATTATTATTATTTTTTTTTTTCTAAACGAGGACATCCTTCTGAAACGATTGAAATGCAATGTTCATATATTTGAGTTCATTAGGTATTTTTCGAAATATCGCAAAATGACGTAACGGGAGGAAACTTATGCATGTGGGCATAGGAAAGGCAAATTTACTGACTGACGTCATTTTTCGATTATCAAAAATTATAATTTACGTAAATAACTCAAAAATAAGACACTAATGTACCATTCGATT
Organism: Ecdyonurus torrentis; assembly: GCA_949318235.1. Taxonomy (NCBI): domain Eukaryota; kingdom Metazoa; phylum Arthropoda; class Insecta; order Ephemeroptera; family Heptageniidae; genus Ecdyonurus; species Ecdyonurus torrentis. The sequence continues at coordinate 10,888,275 of OX439133.1, read as the reverse complement.
AAGGACAATTTTCTCTTTTAGAATATGAAATAAAATAACCAGTATAAAATATTGAGTGTTCTATATAATTTAAAATAAAAATGATACAGATACATTTTATTGCAATGTTTGTTATATCAAAAATTATAAAAATTAATAATCTATTAGTTTGCATATTAATAAAGTATGTATAAATATAAGAAAATTTTTTTATTTAATTTTATCTATTATTTAATAATATATATTTATACCATATTTAAAATTAATTACTTTTTTAGTTTACAAATTTTTATATAATAATAATTTTATTTTTGTAAATTAATTTAATTTATTTATGATTCTCCATATTCAATGATATATCCGTTAGGTTTCGTCAGGTCCTTTTACATGATATTGTAGTTTTGATATGATTTAATAATGGCAATAATATAGTCTATTTAAAATAAAATTTTAGTGAGTGACAACGCAAGTGAAAATAAGAGTATATATCTGTAGTTCAAAATATTGCTAACAAGTAGTGAATTGCCCGATTAAATTTTCAACAGAAAATTATTATTGCATGGAACATGTGAACTGCATGAATATAATACCAAAATAGCATTAACTAATTAATTTGTGAAAAGTCGCATAATGATATCATTAACCAATTAATGTATGTGTGAATAAGAAAGGAAAAGTTACCAACTCTGACGTCATTTTTCAATTTTCCAAATTTAAATATAATAAAAAATACTTCATAAATTGGAAGACCACTAAACAAGCGATTTAGGACAATGTTCTCTTTTAGAATATTATGTATTAAAATTACCCATAAAATTTTGTTTTGTCCTCATTATTGGGGGAATAATTGTTTTTATTTTTATGAAAAAAAAAAACACACTAAAATTGCATGTAAATAAAAAAAGGCAATAAACATTTACGGTCCTTTATGTTAATATTTGATGAACAAACGCATAATGTAGTAAAAATGAGAAACTCGGTGTTATTGAAGACAATTGGGTGAAAATATTAATAACCAAAATGATTAAAATTCAAGGAAACAAAAGTTTTGATGCACAGCAAGCTTCAGTAAAAGTTTCAACTACGAAAAATAATTTTAACTCAATAAGTTATAGCAGCTGCATTACCCCATAAGAAAGCATGTTAATGTAGACAGGAACACAAAGTCGTCTGCTAGCACTTTGTTCGTATTGTTGAGCTGTGAGTTTGTTTATTTTCTCACTAAATCTACTATTGCAACGTCTTCTATTAGAGAATATAATATATTTTATAGAATAGTACAACTGTTCATAAATAAGAAATGGAGAAAACGTAAATGAATGTAAAGACGTATTTCTATACTTTAAAATATTAACAATGAATTAATTTATAAAATTTATATTTATAAGAAGAAAAAAAACTATTATTATTATTATTATTATTTTTTTTTTTTTTTTTTTTTGCTTGCCATATTGTGTTATCGTGCTATACACCAATCCCAGTCCCAGTCAAGACATTGTCTTATCGACAGGTAAGGACTTTCCAATTAATGGAAAAGCACACACGGGCTGGCCACGGCCTAAGTACACAGCCCGGCATTCGCCATGACAGCCTAGAGAAACCGTGGAAACATCTAGGCAGGCTGGTCGGTGCAATCACATCAATCATGCCCCTCCCGAATACTGTGCGTCGTCATGGAATGCATGTAAACATGCATCGTGCAACGTGTTGTGCTCTCACACTTCACGTACGCACCTAGCATGCAGTGGCTCGAACCTATACTCGGTGAGGAGTACAGAGTTGCGAGTCAGCTGCCTTCACCACTCGGCCATACCAGCTCGGTTTTACTTGCATACTTGAGGTGAAAATTCCACCTGTTAACAGCATCAATGCTCTCAAAAAAATTGCAAAGTATCACTGTAACGTATCACTGCCACATTCCATTTTTTTTTTTTTCTTACTTTAAAACGCTTTAGAAAAATTTCCACAGGGACTGCCTATGTTTACTAAAAATGCGGAAAAGGAAGTGCCGGAAAAGGAAACCACGTGACGGTAAAAGTGGAAGTAGCTCAGGCCTAGCGTGCTGCTGGTACAAACTTTTGTTGTGTAAAGTCAACTTTATCATTCTAAATAAAAAAAAAAACTTGTAGTTAAATATTGAAAATATTAAAAAAAAAAAACATTGTTTAACATTGTTTTTAATGCATGTTTTATAATAACTGTATTAATAAATAAAAATTGTTGTTTTTTATTTTAATATTTTTAAAGTTTATTATTTTCAATTATTATAAATAAGCTCAAATTTTCAGTGGTAATATATATCTTAAACTAATTATCCACCCCAAAGATGAACGATGTGGGACACTTTCACGTGTTATGAAACATGAGTGCAATATACTATGAAATATGGAAGTTAAAGGTTGCATATTATAGAAGTCTAGTGTTGCAAAATTTATAAAGAAACCTTGAAAACTTAATGAAGTCATTTATAAGGTAAAGTAACAACTACCTATTATTATAAAATCTTCAGAACACGTGACCATCACATAAGAGAGAAAATAGTTATTGATATTAACATGGGCTCTTATGGGACTAAAATGTCAAAAATTAAAATTTATAATATAGCATGGTGAACTCCCCAATTTTTAAAAAATTTTGAAGATACCATATCCTAATGTATCACTAGGCAAATTTTCATTTTTTTTTTTCTTTCTTTACACTTTTTTAGTCAAATCTCGCATAACTGATTTCCCGCCTTAATGAAAAATGGCTATGCGACCAACAATTGTAATACTGAATAAAAGGAATTAACGGTATATAATGGAATTAAATCTTTTTACCTGTAATTGCAAAATATGAACAATTAATAAATTAAGGGTTGTAATCAGATGACTTGCATCTCAAAATCTAAAAAGGAAACTTCATGCAAACTTCATGGTGCCATTTGAAAGTTATCAGTAACAGCTACCTATGTTTAAAATATTTACAACTCATAACCATCAGAAAAGAGAGCAAATAATTATTAAACGGGCTCTTATTGGACTAAATTGTCAAAAAATTATGTTTTATTAAAACCTAGCATGGTGACCTCCCAAAATTTTTCGCTGTGCAAAATTTCAGATTTTTGTTTCCTTACAACTTTTTTGGTCAAATCCCGCATAGTCCTGATTTTCCGCCTTATGCAAATTTCTAATTTTTTCGTTCATCAAAGGAATAGACCAGAAGAAAACATAAACATTTATATCGCAAAAGCACTTCATGGGACTTACATTAGTTTGTCTCAAAACCCATCTAGCAGTGATTGGAAAATTTCGATTTATGCAAGTTGCACTTTTTTTTTTTTTTTTTTTTAATAACGTTTTCATGTTTTTGACGTCAGAAACATGAACGCAATTGCATACTTTACAGTATTTTCACGCTCTCTCGTGGGGCTACATTAACATTCTGGTAAAAATTGTCATCAGTTTTGAAGATCCCATTTTGTCTTTGTAAAAGCACATGTGTTTTATGTGGTCTATGGTAAATTATTTTTAAAAAGTCGCGAAATGAGTTTTTAGTCGGGTAACTTTTTCCATGTCCACCTGCATAATTTAATGACTGTGACGTCATATTTTGATTTTCAAGATTTATTAAAAAGTGCATAATAACCTCCCCCCCCCCAAAAAAAAACGTATCACTAACTCAACGCAATGTCCTGTTTCAGAATATGAAATAAAACTGCTCTCTAAAAATTTGTTTGGTCTTCCTCATTCTTTATGAAAAAAAAAAAGGTTTTATTTTAATATTAATTTATAATCCATTAATCTACATGTTTAACTATATAGATTTATTATTCAATATATTTAAATACATTGTTTTAAATTATTAATGGTTGCAATTAATATTATAAAATTCTAAATTTGATAATAATGTATTTTAAGATATTAGTATTTTTTTTATTAATAAAATAAATAATTAAAATTAATTTTTCTTTTTAATTTTGTTTTTAATTTAATATTATATTGTATATAAGAAGCATTATTTTAATAATTTAAAATAAAATATGGTTAAAATTTATAAATATCCTCAAATGCCAGGGTTTAATTACATTTAATTAATCATTCACTTTCAAGTAGCCTTGCAACGTAGTTGCATTCATGTAGAGCGAACATTGAAAGGCGTGAGAAAAAGGCCTTACAATGAAATGAATATAATAAAACCATTATAATATTATAAAAATTGAATTAATTAACCGTAAATACAAGTTACATGAAGTTAAAAATATTACAGTTAGCAAAATTCATTTATATTAAAATATAAATAAACATAATGAAACTGACGTTTGAACGACGAGTACATAAATATAATACAAAAATTGCTTCAATTAAACCAATGACAGTTACAAAAGTATGAAAAATACAGATTCACTGAAAAGAGAGCATCGTCTTGAATTAAAATGAATATGTGAATTTCTATAATTCTTGTGTTTATAAAGTATTTTTTATAAATATCTGAAAAGTCACTAAATGGCGTCACAGTCGGTAACTTTTTCCCATGCCGACATGCATAAGTCACCGATCATGACGTCATTTTCGATTGTCAACAAGCGCTTCCAATCCTGTTTATAAATCCGTGGTCTTATGTATTGTTCTTGAGCTAATGACCTTTGGCTGTAGGGCTCTCTCTAAATGCGGCTTAGTGCAAACTCGTGTTATACGACGTGACTCGTATACCTCGCCGCTCCGGCGTGCGGTTCATGAAGGGGCATACTGATGTGCACTCCTGGTGCACGACAGCTTCACTTACGAATTTGCAGCTGTTCAAAAAAAGTTGAAAGACATATAAGTTTCAAATAGGCTTATTAGAGTTACCGTCAACCTACGGGGGATGGAGAGGGTTTCTCGACCTCGTAAGGGTCTTGAACCGTCGATTGTGAGCAGTCTGATTAATAGACGGACCCATCCTTTACGCAAGTTAAGCTTGCACCAGGGGCTATCTTTTTTTTTTTTTTTTTTTTTTTTTTTTAACATTTAAATTATAATATAATATATAAAAAACATTGTAAAGTATAACAAACAGGCCGGATGTTGAAAAATATAAAGTAATTATATATATATATATATATATATATATATATATATATATATATATATATATATATATATATATATATATATATATAAGTATATATGAGAATATATAATTAAAAAATAAGTCTAGGAAAAAAAAGTTGTCCCAAACTAGAATCAGTGAGATCCTCGTTCACAATCTGTGGGTAACACCACGCTGCACGTCACGACTCGATATCGCCATTCCACCTAAACCTCCAAGCATCGATTGTTGTCGCCGCATAGAGCTAGAATTGACTACGACCCCGGATGTTACACTTTCGACACCCCAGCAGGCACAATATGAAACGGAACGCTCTCTCAACTGTTCTTAATGAAGGGTTACAATCACCAACACAACACAGAGGAAACCTGGCAGGTTTCTGAAACACCGCTTCAGTCTCAGAACTGTGTGAATCTTTCTATGTGACGACTGCCTTACCAAACCTACCATAGTCAAGTCACCTGAAACATGATTCCAGTTGTATTGTATGTGCAACACACGTCAACGTCTAGGAGCATTAGCACGACTGTAGCGTTTATGTGTGAAACCTTCTGTCACTGCGAGTTAATGCTCAACAATAAGAGGGGTGTTCACTGCTGCACTTCTCCACGCACACGCACACGGACACATGTATATATATATATATATATATATTATGTGTGTGTGTTTTTATTATAATATTGGTCTCTAGTCCAAAGTGGCGAGTTCTGCCGTTGTAAGATTTGGTTGGTCCGAGCTGCACAGGTCTGGTAGTAGGAACCGAGAGGAGTGTGGTATTAAGGGTAGAGCCTGTGTTCTGATAACCCACAGATCATTGTAAGCCCTCTTACTAGAAAGGATTCGTCCTGACGTACGTACCCTGAAAGGGACTATGACGTCATGATATGTATGTGTGTGTGTATGTATAATATTGGCCAAAAAATATGCAGTGAATGCTGCTGCTTGTTTTTTATACATATAATATGCCGAAACGCGTTGTGTTAGTTCGCGTTGGGTTAGTTCGCGTTGGGTTAGTTCACGTTGGGTTAGTTGGGTTTGTCCCATAACGCATTAAGAACAAATTTACGTGTTCTTAACATGTCAAAATATTCCAAATTTGAACCTGTCACGTTATAAAAAAAATTAATCTTGATCTACTCTCGTCAAAAAAATCTGAAAATTTGCACAATGATACTACAGCTTGAGACAATTTCAAATATATAAAAATTTTGAGGGGTCACTGTGCAAACTAATTTTATATTTTATGATTTTTGGAAAATTTAAGCCTATAAGGCCCAATGTTAATTTCAATATTTTCTTTCTTTTTTTCGGGACAGTCAAACATCATAAAATTTTTATCACGGCTAGGTGTGACCCTTAGCTACACAATGACACCAAATTTAGACCTAAAACACTTCTAGTTTTTGAGATATAAGGTCGGTACCCTACTCCCTTAAGATTTCAAAGCTGTATCACTGTGCATCAAAAAGAAATAAAATTACATTATTTGTAATAGAAACCAAACCAATATAAGTTAAAAAAATTCACTCAAAGAACTAGGTGATATGATTTATAATAATTAAATTCCTTTAATTAATTCCCAATTGTTAAAAAAAAAAACATGAAAAAAATGTATAATAAATTTTAAAAAAAATAGATATAGTAATTTTATTGCATGTTCTAATAAAAGTAGATCGTCTTAAATCAATAGATATATGCGTGAATTTCTAATTTTTTTAGTTCATTTAAGTTGCATTCATTTATTTTTAAAAAGTTGCAAAATATCGTCCCCAGCTAGTAACTTTTCATATGTTCTTAAGTCATTAGTAGAGAGCGCAGAAATAGTTTTTCAACTATTTGCGTTTCGGGTTCTATTTTAATTATTTAACCAGATCTCCATCGATCCATTTAATTGTGACCTTTTGACCCCATCTAAAAATCACCTATTTTCACATATTTTATGAAAAACAACCATTTTAACATTTTTTCACCTATTTGTCAACTATTTTCATATTTTTTTCATGATTTGTTGAAAACGTGTACATTTCTAAGGAAATTTGAAAAAAAGTAAAAAGAAAAAAAATTGTAAGAAACAATTTTTTTTTAAATTTTTTATTATTATTATTATTTATTTATTTTTTTTGCCTTAGAAATGTACACGTTTCCAAAAAATCATGAAAGAAATATGAAAATAGTTGACAAATAGGTGAAAAATGTTGAAATTGTAGTTTTTCATGAAAATATAATAAAATAAAAATCAACTATTAAATCAACTATTTCTTAAAAATCACCCATTTTACCACCTATTTTGCCCAAAAAAATCACCTATATAGTTAACTATTTTGGGTAAAAAATTACCTATTTCTACGCTCTCTAGTCATTAGCTAGAATTGTTGTTGTATTTTTTTTTCAAATTCTTAAGTTGTTAGTGTCAATGCTTCCATTGAGGTAATATAAAATTAAATAATTTGGTAAAGTGTCCACCTAAAAGATGGTAAATTGTTGTTTTATGTTTATGAAAATGTGTTATTATGTGTTTAATTATATTGGCATTTGAAATAGCCAAGGTTCATGTACATTTAAAAATGCCATAAATAACGTCTTATTATTATTATTAAAAACAAAAAAATTAATTAATAAGTTTATAATATCATTAATATTGTAATTTGTAAATAATTTAAATTTATAAAAATTAGTATTTTTTACTATATGTATTAGAATATATTATATATTTTAAAATTTAATAATATTATATTTAAATTTTTTTATAAATTAGTCATTATTTCCCATTATATGATTGATATTGACTTTATGTAATTCATTGTAAACAGCTGTAGTTGGGAAGTAATGCATAGATAATACAGTGAGCATTACTAGCGTACCTGAATTAAAATTTAGAAAATTAGATAATCATTCCACAAACGTTATGTTAAATTAAGGGACTACGGGTCCGACGTCGTCCATAACGGTCCATAACACTTATACTTTTCTCCTCAAAAAAATCTGAAATTTTGCATAATGGTACTACAGCTTGAGACAATTTCAAATATATATAAACATTTTGGGGAGTCACTGCGCAAATTAATTTTATATGATTTTTTTTTAATTTTAAGCCCAAGGCCCAATGTTAATTTCAATAATTTTTTTTCGGGACGGTCAAACATCATGAAATCTTTATCACGGCTAGGTGCAGGGTCGGCCTGGCCAGGTCCGCTAGTCCGCGATTGCGGACCGGGCCCCCCCGGGCGCGGGCCCTTGCCGTGCCCACAACACTCCAATTAAAAAAAAAACAAAAAAAAAAACGAAGAAAAAAAAAAAGAAAAAAAAAGAAAAAAAGGAGAAGGAGAAGGAGAAGGAGAAGAAGAAGAAAATTAAAAGGACAATTTCAGGCTGATAAATTTTCTATTTCTTTCAAAAGACGATAAGAAATTACATCCAATCTTAAAATTCTATCCGCTTTTAATTTTTAAAAAAATTGCACTCCTATAGTGAACTCTAGTCTAGTGGCCAATTAGCAATTGTTTTGTTATTGTTCACCTCCTTCATATAATTTGTCCCCCTTTTTATATTGGTAAAAATAATAAAAAAAAATGTGATTTTTTGATTGAACGGCGGGGAAGAAATGTGACTTGGTGCGGCAAGTGTGTCGGTGTGACAATACTAATTAGTAAAGATAAATTTATAATTAAATTATCGCTCCTAAATGTTTTCTAAACCAGAATATAAACACAATACTGGTGAACTGAAACGTACTCAGTCCGCTAGAAAAAAATTGGATAAGTGTGGAAATGATCCTAAACAAAGAAAGCTGTCGTTCTCCGCGTTTAAATAAAATAGTTGATTTTATATTTTATTCAATTTTTTTTTTTTTAATTTAAGCTTTTTTCTTAACACCATATTTTTCTCCATTATCTTAGCTCATTTAAAAACATTATAATGATTTTATTTGTAGTGTGCATGTCATAAAAATCTCATACAAAAGTGAAGTATTTTAAGTAAATTCCTAATTAGAAGGGGGCGTGGCCTCAAAAAATTTTCGCCTACGGCGCATTTTTGGGGGGCTTCGCCCCCAGACCCCCTATTGCTCGCGGGCCCTTTTGTAATCTCGCGGACCGGGCTTTTTCCTCCCAGGCCGACCCTGGCTAGGTGTGACCATTAGCTACACAATGATACCAAATTTAGACCCCAAACACGTCTAGTTTTTGAGATATAAGGTCAGTACCCTACTCCCTTAAGTGTAGCGCACCCGAACTGATTGAAGTTACGTCACCGCAAATATGAAGCATTGTAGTTCACATATTATCAATGATACAACGTCTGCTTTTTACCGATAACATTAGGTAACGATTAACAATACTAGGTTGGCAGAAAAGGTTTATTATTTTAGTACGTATAAATAAGTAATTAATGAGATGCTTTTATTTAAAATATTATTTATTTTAATTGCAATGTAGGGTATATCCTCATGACGTCATACTGAAAGCGCTTCTACGAGTTCTACGCCATACTGGATCAATGAACAACATTGCACAACTTTGGAAAAACTTTATTTTTTGCTATTTTATTTGTATTATTATTAATTTTATCACATATACTTGAGTTACTAATTCAACTTATCAATAACGTCAATGCTCTCAAAAATATTGCTTAGTATTTTTACACTGGAAAAATGAGTCATTTTCCTATATTAGCCCATGTTATTGAGTGCTCCAACATGGCTCAACTTAAACATGAATGCATAAACTTTATGGAAAAACTTATCAGAATTAAAACCCTTTTCATGAATTTAATATACTTCATCATAAACTATAAATGATTATTTTGTTTTTATAATTACTTCTTTAGTCATGACTTTTTCAATGTAATACAAATAAGACTAATTGTTAAAGGAATAGACCAGAGAAAAACAAAAGCATTTGTATTACAAAACACTTGATGGGATTTACATAAATAATATTAATTTGTCTCAAAACCCAACAGTAGCCCCGTAGCAGTGATCAGAAAATTTAATTTATGCAACCCGCACAACATTTTCATTCTAATTTTTGCATGTTTCTGATGTCATAAACATGAATTTTCACGCAAATTGCATACTTGACAGTTTTTTCACGCTCTCTCGTGGGGCTACATTAACATTCTGGTAAAAATTGTTATCAGTTTTGAAGATCCCATTTCGTGTTTATTCATTAAAAAGCACATGTTGTTTTATATGGTCTATGGCTTTAATAATTTTAATACGTGTATTGCTGTACGGTGTTTACATTATTATATGATATATTGTATGTATTATATATCTAATTATAAACTTATTACGTAAGTTGTAATATTCAATAATAACCTAAACAAATTTTGTAATTAGGATTTTTTTTTATAACTAGCTGTGGGGGAAAATATTAATAATAAATTTTTAAAATTATTTTCAGTATTTATTTCGATATTTCCAAAAAGAAAAACTAGGAGAAAAAAAAATGCAAATATCCCTTTAAAGTACATCTTAAAAATAATCCTTTACAAAGATTCTTGAATGAAATTGATTGAGAAATAAATGAAAAACAAAAATCTCTTATATGACTACCAAAATATATATCAATAAAGATATTTATACATTTCCTTTTATACAAAACAACTCCGTAGTTTACAGCGCATCTAAATATACTATAGAAATACGATAGTGTCAAGCTATGGGATCAATACTAATACTCTCAACCAATCACAAAGCACTACTATCTTAAAACAGCCAATTAGATTCAAAATAAAATTTTCGGTGATATTTTTAAGTATTTTAAAGACATAACTGTTGTAAAATAGCAATGTTTAAATGTTTCTCTATATAGTATTGCCCTCTCACGTCATATTATGTAAACTTTCTGAACCCCAGCCAAATATTTTTCTCTGGCTGGGGTTTTTAGCTGGCTCGCATAAGCCAGTCGGAACACAAGTGTTTCAAACTTTACCGAGTGCACACCTATAAAATAAATATATTTGTAATATATAACGATATGTAGTTATATTCAATATATCATTTTAAATAAAACTAATAAAAAAAAAAGTAATTATGATATATATTATATCATAATTATTTTATATTTTTCAAGTAAATATTATAATAAAAAAAGTTAACTTTTTTTTTTTTGTTCTATTTTATAGTGAAAACAACTACCTGTGAAATTGAGTGACCCGGGAATTTTTTTTTTAATTTTCTTCTTTTTTTGCTATTATAAAGTAAAAATTATATTTATATTATAATAATAATATAATAAAAAATATTTAATAATGGCAACTCCTCCCGATTCTCCTGTAGAAGATGTTATGTTTGAAATTGAACCTAGTAGAGTTCCGAAACATAGGCCTGTTGCTTTAGAAGATTTATGTAGGCAAACTAAATTTACAAGACAAGAAATTAGAGTTATGTATCGTGGATTTAAAACGGTAAGAAATTTTTATTATTATTATTCATGTAAAATTATATTATAAATAAGTACTTTTTTTTTTTTTCATGGAACACTTTTCTAAAAATGTCAAATTTATTATATTTATATTAATGAAAAGCTATATGAATACGTTCCATATTTTCATATTTATTTATTTTTTAGCAGTTTTTGTAATAAAATACTTTTTTTTATGTGAAAAAAAGGAATTAATATTTAGCATAAAAATTATATTGAAAAAAAAATCAAAAAAAGGTCCAAAATACACCTAAAGAATTATTAATTTTGTTATAATTTTTAAAAATTTAATTGAGTATTATTTATTTTTATAAAAAGAAATTAGTAAAAAAATAATAATACACTAAAATAATTTTTTTTATTTATATTTTTATAATACAATTTGGTTCAATATTAAATTAAATATAAATAATAATGATTTAGTTTAAATAACTCATATTATTATTTTTTTATATTATATTTTATATACATTAATGCCCAACATGTGATTTGTTAAATTAGGTACAAAAGATATGTGTACATCTCGTACTGCAACTTCTATTTTGAAAAGAGCAATGATAAATTAATTAATAGTTTATTGAATAAAATGATATTGATGAATTAAATATACTCTTAAGAGAATAATTACTTGAAGACAAAAATTATCACTATTATAAATCATTATAAGTTAAGCCTCCTACAATGTATGCAATTGTTTAAACATAAATGTTAAACAAAAAGCCTATTGTACAGGAGCTTTTATATGGTTGCAATGATATAAAACATTTTTTTAATGATTTCATTAATTATTAAAGTTCTTTATTTAAAAGCAATAACGTATTATAAAATAATTTATGATTTGGTTTCATTCATTCATTTGTGGTCATGTTTGCATTAGATAAAAATATTGTATGGCATGATTGTTTTTATCTTTCTACTCTCTCTCTCTCTCTCTCTCTCTCTCTCTCTCTCTCTCTCTCTCTCTCTCTCTCTCTCTCTCTCCCACCCACTATTCTTGTATTATAATGATAGACCTAAAATAATACGCAAGCGTTATATTTTCAACATGAATTTTTTCTGAATTTTTACCCATATTTATTTCATACATTCATATATAGCTACGACAATTTTAATTTCCATTATCGCCTATTTCAAGTTACATATTTTGGTTTTAATAATCGATTATTTGATAAATATTAAACATCCTTAGCTGGAGTGGACATTATATTAGTCATGTCATTATATTTTGTGTTTTAACTTTATTGCCTATTTAAAATTGGTTTTCTTTCACATAATTGTCAGTTTAAATTTGATCTACGTATTAAGTCAATATGACTAATGAAGGAACAACTGTTTTGAGGCCGACTATAAGTGATTTTGCTCATATCCGCTTCCGTTTCGACTTACTGCGCATGCGTAGTAAGTAGAAATGGAAGCGGATGTGATCGAAATCGTTTAAAATCAGCTTCAAAACTGTTGTTCCTTTAGTAATCAATATGGAGCTTAAATTGTTAAAAATAATGAAAATAAGTAGACAATAATTTCGTAAAAACAAAAAACATCGGAAATGAAAAAAAAACAAAAAAAATGTAATAATAATAATAAAAAAATCTATGGCTTAAAACACGAATATAAATGTCTAGTACTCCTCATGTCAATATCTTCGACCTCGTTGCAGTAATATTCTAAAAGAAATAATTAAAAAATAATTAAAAAAAAAAAAAAAAAAAATCATAATGTTAAAGGATGTATTTTTCCTTTCTAATATTCATACAGTTTGTTTTATAATACAGAACCCATACCAGGCAGAAAAGAAATTAGCTTATTATCATACAGAAAAGTTTATACAATGATATTCTTCTTATCTTGAGCAAAGCATTTATTTAATCAAACATGGTGATCTCTAGCGCAGTCTGAAGTGTACAGTATCCATTACAATGTTATGTTCGTATCTCTGAAGCTACACAAATTGCACCCTTGACTTTCTGATGTCATTTGAAAGTCATGTCATGAGTTAACTACTATGGTGATAAAAATTACAAATCCTTTGACCATCAGATAAGGGTTTAAAAAAAAACTCTTAAAATTATCAGTTTAAAGAGTTTTAAAAAGTATAATAATATTTTTACCTAATGTAAATTAAAATATTTGTATTGTAAGCGTCAGAATTTTACCAATTTTGGGTTGTAATTATAATATAATTTACGTATGATTTTGTGGAAAAAAAAATTGAGTTAAAGAATCATATAATAGTAAATTTTCGACTTTTCAGTTTATGTAGAATTAATACATGATCTTATCATGCATTTAATAGCGCTTTATTTTCAATATTTTACTTATTATTATATATGACATTTTATAATAATATGCTAAAACTGTTTAAAAAATTTATTTAATTTTTTGTTATCAATGTAGTATATTATAATTTTAATTTTTGTAATAATTAAAAAAAAAATAATAAATAAATTACTTTTTGTTTATTAAATATTTAAAATTTAAGTTATTTATTAAAGTGCAAATTGAAGTGTAGATAAATGCATCTTAAAAAAGAAAATTATACTTACATCACGTCGGACGTTATCGGTTTAGCGCGCAGGGTGCTGCGGGGAAAGCTAAGGGTCCCCTAATTTAACATTACGCTTATGGAGAAAAACACGTTTTTTGTGATTTTTGAGAAAACTACTCCACCGATTTTGGAGAAATTTAATTGAGAAATACTAGACATACTTTTACGTGTTTTAAGCCATAGAAAATTTTTAACCATTTTTTAAACCGATAACCTCCAATCAATTATCATATCATTACATATCATCGGGCGAGATGTTAATTAATATTAAGAGAATGTGAATGTTAGATTCATTCTGCAACTTATTAATATAATTAATCCTTGTACAAGTGATTCATATTAATACGTAATGTTTCACATTTTAATAAAGATTAAGGGATAATAAATAATCACTACATGCAAAAATAAGCAGTATGAACTTTAAAATAGATATACGTAATCAAGGAGCCTCTTGGAAATATCATATTTTTTCTCCCTTATCCACTGACTAAATTTTTTTAATTCATTCTTTCGAAATTCCAATGGCATCAAAAGAGGTATATTTTTTTATTTTATTATAACACTAAAAGCCCCTAATAACAATTTTAAACCCAATACGTTTTCCACTTCTTTTAAATATGAAAAATTTAAATTATTGCATTAAAAAGTTGGAGTATAGGCTATCATATAATTTATTAATACTATATTTCTCCAATTTAATATAGAAATAAAATGTGTTAAGTGTTTTAATTTTTTCTTCTATCTATCGTATAACTTTGTGCATAAGAAATTATTATTCTTATTTCAATCAATAATACTTATAAATTGTTTACACCAAGCTTTTATGGATAAATGTGAGTGCACTTTAGAATGAGTATAATTGAAAAAAAAAAAAAGAATACACAATTAAAAAATATAGCTTTTCTTCTCTCTCTCTCTCTCTCTCTCTCTCTCTCTCTCTCTCTCTCTCTCTCTCTCTCTCTCTCTCTCTCTCTCTCTCTCTCTCTCTCTCTCTCTCTCTCTCTCTCTCTCTCTCTCTCTC